>VDFB02000003.1:202637837-202773771 GCA_007258455.2 Sequoia sempervirens
TTTGACGTATTTTTCTTGTTTGATTGATTTTTCTTTGGGATCCATTTTAACTTCATTTGTCCACTTGGATTTTTGTTTGATTCAATGGCCTTTGACATTTGATTTTGAACTTTTGACTTGTATGACTTTTGTTTTTGTTGGTTCCAAATGGAAGGTTTAGGACATTGGGAATGACGGTTTATGGTATGGACGGAAGGAGTTTTGGCAACAATCTTATGACAAGGATTACTCATAGCCCCTATTTTGATGCTTGTATCAGATAAAATTTCCCCCAATATCGAGGAGGTACCACTAACATCATTAGATTCTTTGACTAAGGAATAGCCAAGACCTTGGTGTCTAGGATTTTCATGAAATTGTATTGGTTTTTGAATGCCTTGCTCATATATGCTTAGTTCTTTGCCTTGATATTGCATGTTCTGACAGATTCTATTTGCGATGGGGTATAAATTATCATTTTGGAAGCAAGATGCTAACCCATTATTCTGTATGTGGAAACTGTTACTTGGAATCTTCTCATCTGTGAGAAAGTCTGCTCTGACAAAGACAAATGATCCTAGTTGATAAGATGTCGTAGCTTCATTGAGATGTTGGACATCTTTGGTCTGATTTTGTGACATGTTAGATTCAAATGATTCTATTGGTGCTTCCAAGTCGACGTGGAAGTCGTCTTTATGGTCATTGTCATAGAGTCTAGTGCATTCAGCTATAGCTTGATCGTTTGCAAATATGTCTAGAGTAGGAGACTCTTATTTTAGAGGAAGATTATCTATGTGTCCCATGGAGGCAAGTGTCTCATTTTGGGAAATGGATGTGTTTGGTACTTGGATAGGATCAACTTCAAAGATTTGATCATGAATGGCATGAAGGTCGATGAGTGGATTGTTTTGGGTTTTTTGATCAATGGTAGTGTCTTGGTCAAAGATGGGATTGTCTTGGATGGCATGACTAGGAATAGAATCAAGGATAGGTGTATTTTGGATGCCATTGTTATTTAGGACTTCTTGAATGGATTTAAGGATGGGTTCATGGGATGGGCTACTTTGATCTTGATATGAAGGTGAAGCTATGCTGTCATGCCTTGGGTTTTCATCTTGACATGTATCTTCAAATTTAGGTAATGGAATGTGATTTTGGACAAGGATAGGATTTGCATGACTAAATGTATGTTGGGATGGAGTGGATTGAAAAGGATTAGTGGATGAAGGACTAGGATAGGACGTGGAGACGTGGAAGGCGTTAGTGGAGGAAGGACTAAGATTGAACATGGAGACTTGTAAGGGATTAGTGAATGGTTGGTTTCCCTTGTCAAGGTTAGGATAAGGACAATAAGTGATCGTTGGTTGTGTATTTATGGCATGAATGGGGCTAAGGGACTCTTGATGGTGAGGGTAGATGGCTGAATGATTAGGACTTATGGATTGTTGGTAGGAAAGGCATTGGTATTTGGATTGGATGAATTGTATTTTGAAGTCTATGGTTTGTTGGTATTGTCTATTACAGAGCAATTGGTATTCAATTTGACTAGCAATCATATCAATGTGAATTGAGGACATGATGTTGAAGTCTAAATGACAATGCAAATGCTAGGATGAAAATGAGGATTAGAAGTTTGAATTGGAGATAATGTGGATGATTTGACTTGGAGGACACCTAAATTTGTTTGTTTTTGATATTTTTTTAATGTTTTTGGATTTTTTTATATATTTTTACTTTTTATTTTGATTTTTGATTTTTCTCGCTTGATTAAGATTTCACTCTTGAATACACATTCACACATGCAAGACAAGATTTGATGCAAGATGTAATACAAATGATTATGATAAGAAAACACTTCCGAAAACAAGAACAATCCTAACAATTATTCAAGTGGGGAGATTGGCCAATGGTCTTAAGCTAGGATGCACGAAGTTGACTAGGGATTATTTGAAAGCAAAATCCTGCCACACAGCTGGGAGAAAGGGGTAACCCACCCTTCACCTTCACTTCCCAAAGGTATAAAGTTCTTTGGGGCTTAGCCAAGAGTGACAAGATTTCAACTTCTAAAGAGGCGTGTCTTTTGATTCACACCTTGATTGAGGTCGTCCCTTGGAGGGGTGTGTGCTCCATGCAGGCCTCCTAAGAAGGGTATGACAAAATTGAACCAAGTGAGGTGTTTTGGAGGACACACACACTCGATTCACACTCACAGTTGTTAATTTCCCTTTAGAAAATCGAAATGTGTGTAAGCAAACAATGGAAGCACTTGTTCTTTTTAACCCAAAGCCAAAATGTGTGATGAAAGACAATGGTTCTTTTTAAGCCCAATTTCAATGATGTGACAACAAACAAGATTGATTTTAGACCCCAAAATCCAAATGTGTGATCAAATAAGTTGGTCTTTTTAAGCCCAATTTCAATGATGTGATAACAAACAAAATTGATTTTAGACCCAAAAATCCAAATGTGTGATCAAACAAGTTGTTCTTTTTAAGCCTCAAATTTAAGTGTGTTGACAAGCAATGATTAGAGATGAAAGATGGAATGTGTGCACCTAGACTTGTTTTAGCTCCAAATTTTGGTACACTTGATCCAATTTGTCCTTTGATGTGTTTATTTTTCTAAACATTCACAAAACCAACAACAAAGCCAAAACCCTAACAAGATAATTGATCACTAATATTAGAGGGTTAGCAAGTCAAGAAAAAAATAATTTTTGGAAATGTTTTTGGCATCAAAAATCAAAACACAGAGAACAAACCCTTACTGAAATTTCTTGAGCTTTCCAAAAATGTAAAAAAATCCAAAAAAATTGTTGTTTTGCACCCAATATTAATTTTTTTATGAAAAATCATAAAAAGATTATAAAAAATTCAAAACATGTCCAAAAATTCTGAATTTTTGACTGAAGACACCTGACATCATTCCAAATCTATAGAATTTTTTTGTGAAAAGATTTGCAATCGTTTGTGAGATATAAGCAAATATTTGTAAAACCCTAATTTTCAAAGATTTGTTTTTTGTCTAATAATTTTTCATTCAAATTTAAAACATAAAGAATATACCCCCATTGAAATTCAAAGAGCTTTCCATAAATATAAAGAAATCTGAAAAATTCTCTAGTTTGCTCTCAAAATTGATTTTTCATGAAAAATACCAAAAAATTTATAAAAAATTAAAAACATGTCCAAAAAATCTGATTTTCAGACTGGAAGCTCTTGATATTTTTTCCAACTTGGAGAAAATTTTTGTGAGAAAATACGTAGACGTTTGAGAGATATTAGGGTAAAAATATTAAGGTTAATGCAATAAAGCATATAAATCAAACCTTAATAAACAATGAAGCACAAATGAGCATAAAGACATAAAGCATAAAACAATATTACCAAATCTTCATGCCACCATTGATTCACCTCCATTGCACTTTTCCATTTTGCTTGAATATGATAATTGCCCTCAGATTTGAGTGTGCAATAATAAGCCTATGACAAGTGACTAGCAAAATATTGAAGATTGTTGTCTTGTTGATTTTAAGTGATCAGATGTAAATGCACAGAAATAAATCAAAAAATCAGACAAGATAACACAGTATATACCCTAGGAAAACCCTCCTCTTGAGGGAGAAAAACCCAGCAACAAAGATCTCTCTTATATTTGATACAACAGTGGCAATAATTCACTTTACAATGAGGCCGAACACAAGGCCAATAACCAGCATCTACTCTAGATGCAATAACAGATGATAATCTGCTCTTAGATTCGCAATCTGCTCTTCCTTGTAATCTGCACTTAGAGAGATTCGCAATCTGCTCTTCCTTGTAGTCTGCACTTAGAGAGATTCGCAATCTGCTCTTCCTTGTAGTCTGCACTTAGAGAGATTCGCAATCTGCTCTTGAATGTAGTCTGCACTTAGAGAGATTCGCAATCTGCTCTTGAATGTAGTCTGCACTTAGAGAGATTCGCAATCTGCTCTTGAATGAATTCGCACTTGAATAGATCGAACTTGCTTGATCTGGACTGTCTTCCTCAAGACTTCATCACCGCACTATGTTTGCTCTGTATTGAGGTACTCTGAGAGATGTTCGCCCTTCACTGTGTGGTACATTTGCACTTGATGATACATCCACATTTGATCAGACTTTCCAACTTGAGGCGCACATGATCAGATTCGCTGGCTGTAGCTTCGCCCTTGATAAGGATGGTAAGTAGCATAAAGAACCTGTTCGCCATTGATAGAATTGGAGTCGAGCTTCTTTATGGAGTTCGCCTTTTATTTATGGACATGTTCACATCTGTTAAGATCTCAATGCTATATTCGCCTTTTATAAAGACGAGCTCCTCTAGATCGCAGTAGTATTGCACTTGACTATATCGGACTGGCAGAGAGCAATCGAGGAAAATGTGTCTATATGTGATGAACAACTTGAATTCAAATATATATCAATTCATTATATGTCGGCCTCAATACATTTAAAAAATCCTTTTACAAATGTCGGCCTTTAATAGATAAATAACAAAAGACTTCTATGTCGGCCAGAATATAATACACGAAATAATGAGTATTAAATGAATAGTCAAAGACTACATTCAGTTTAATACTCTCTCAAAGAACATGAGCTGGAAGGATCAACCGACGCTATTAAACATTAACACTCCCTCTCAGCTAGGGAGAGATCTTCCAGCTGCAAATTATCTCCTCATGAAGTTTGTCTGCTACTGCTGCCTGCAATCAGATATAAAGAGAGATATATCACCTCAATGTGATATTAACCATCACATGGTTAAGTACTAGTGTTCATCACTTGCGTGATGATGTCACCTCAATGTGACTTTCACCATGGCTCTCCCAAAGGGTGAAACACAAGCACAGAAAGATCATCACGGACTCTCTCACGTGATGTTGTCATGGAGTCACACACATGACATCCACCATGACTCAGCTCAGAGGGTGGAAACGAGGGCTTTCACCTCAAATTCTTCCGTCACAGAAGAAGATGCAATAGTAAGTACAAGTGTTCATCACTTGCGTGATGTTGTCACCTCAAGTGACTTTCACCATGACTCTCTCAGAGGGTGAAACACAAGTACAAGATGTGTCATGGAGTCGCACACATGACATCCACCATGACTCTCTCAGAGGGTGGAAACAAGGGCTTTCACCTCAATTTCTTCCGTCACAGAAGAAAATGCATTAACAAGGGATTTCACCTCGAACTTCTCTCACAGAGAAGAACTCATTAGGCAAGGCTCAGTGATACTGAGACTCATACTCAGTTAAGGCTGGATTCTCCACCATACCAAGCTTGTCTCGAAAGTACACGAACTTTACCCTAGCGAGAGGCTTGGTGAGAATATCTGCCGTCTGCTCATCAGTGCTAATGTATCTCAACTGTACAGCCTTTCGCAGTACCATATCTCTGATATAGTGGTACTTGATCTCAACATGCTTGGTTTTGTCATGAAACACAGGATTGACAGAAGGCTTCACGCAACTCTGATTATCACAATGAATAATAGTAGGCTCCATTGATTGTCCAAACAGTGCAAGAGCTTCACAGTACAACTACTTCTCGAGGTTGCCATGCGGTACGCAATATACTCGACCTCTGTATTGCTTAGCATCTGAAGGCCTTCTGCGGAAATCATAGCGAGGACCAAAGCGAAACAGCGACCCGAGTGCTTTTCGGTCGTGACCGCGACCTGCTTAATCGAGAATGTTAAAACCAAGTAACTCCGTCGTCTGAAGTATACTTCAACCCATATCCAATGTGCCAGAGTATCTCGAGGATATGTTTAGCTGCAACAAGATGTATCTGTCTCGGATCACACATAAACTGGCTAAGTGCACTCACTGCATAGCAAATATCAGGTCTAGTGTTAACTAGATACATCAAGGATCCAATCAGCTGTCTGTACAACGTAGGATCCATCAAATCTGAACTAGCTGCAGCAAGATTACCATCTTCTTCAGGCTCAGTAGGCTCCCTCTAAATCTTCAGGCACTTGTATCAACCTTCTGACCTCTTCGTCCAAGATTGCCTGCAACACTTTGACTTAGATAAATGTTTTCCAGTGCACACCTCTGGTACTGAAGAGAATTCAGAATAGTCCTCCTCGACCTCATCTCAGATCTCACTATTCTGAATAGGTTTGCGGGGCTACCAATGACAAATCCAGAAGACAATCTTGAGCAATTATGATCTCAACAACTGAAGGGATCCTCTAAGGGTTTAGCACTGAGCCTTTTAATACAACAATCTTCACTTTTTCTCGGTGAGTTACAAGACTCCCTCTTGATCCTTGCTCCAAAGATTGCAAAGGAGACTTTTGGAAGTGAGCTCCCTCTGGTCACCAGCTCAGTCCCAAGGCTGCTTGATTATTTCTTTGGTCGGCATGACTTCGTCACAAGATGCCTCAAGCTTTTCATCATTAAGCAATTCCTCATCACCTTCTTGCTCCTGCAAGCATTTTAGAGAGAGATTACTTAACAGTTTGTAATTACCCAAAGAAATAACAAGACTGGAATCACACAAAGTTTACAATCACAGGTTATAACATGAACACATAAGAATTTATGCACAATGTTAGAACATGAATAAATCAACCTGAAGGAGAAGTATATCAAAAGATCAAACTAGAGGGTTAAAGGAACTTATCTCTATAAGTTTTGATATAGCTCTTTCGTTCATTCATTTGTTTGCTCCTCTCGAGAGTGCCCAACTCTGCACAATAAAGGAATGATCTGCACAGCTGCAGATTTCTTGAATGCATTAAACGGTTGGCATGTAGAATCAACTCTCCCAAGAGTTCAAGATTCTATCACAACACATGCATTGGAGAAGGGTATCGATGTGATCAACCTTTCACAACATAAGGATACCAATCTCTTCTCATTTGCTGATTCTTATCTCAAGGACATATATCAAAGGATTTACATGATTAGTCTAGATCAACTCACAATGGATAATTTGAAGTATTCAAAGAATCTTTGACCTAGAAATCACAAGTTAAGAGAAGTAACAATCTCCTTATACTAATCACACAATGTCCAAGATACAACAAATAAAGAATACTTGTTTATATTGTGAGATACGCTGATTTAAAGTACAGATCAACATGCAACTTTTACGTTTTGAATACAGGCCCATGACTGCTCAAATTTGCAGTGCACTCCGTTTCCAATCTGCAATCCAAGGTTATGCAACATGCTTACTAGCAATACCCAAATTGTTAGAGATAGATAGGATCATTACACGAAAGACTTTATCAGATCTGCACAACTGAGATTCACATAAAGGAATATAAACAAAGAAAGGAACCAAATACTTATCTCTATTTGATTGCAGCCTTTTGATTTCAACCCTTGGCAGCTCAATCTGACATGTGCTTTTAGATAATAGATCCCGGGAGGTGAGATCACCGCATATAACTCTCAGATCTCAGATTGATAGCAATATGTCTCAAGTAAACTCATGAAGAGAGCCAAGATGATGCACTCCTTTCGTAGATGACAAAACTGGACTTTTCTGAAATGGAAGGACCAAAGAATGCATCCCGCACAAAAGTACTCTACTTGCTCAAGTAGAAGACTTTAGATCTGACTTCGAATTATTATTATTTTTTTTTTCAAGATCTGATCGGATCTTTCCACAGACCCGCTTTGATACCATGTTGATTTTAAGTGATCAGATGTAAATGCACAGAAATAAATCAAAAAATCAGACAAGATAACACAGTATATACCCTGGGAAAACCCTCCTCTTGAGGGAGAAAAACCCAGCAACAAAGATCTCTCTTATATTTGATACAACAGTGGCAATAATTCACTTTACAATGAGGCCGAACACAAGGCCAATAACCAGCATCTACTCTAGATGCAATAACAGATGATAATCTGCTCTTAGATTCGCAATCTGCTCTTCCTTGTAGTCTGCACTTAGAGAGATTCGCAATCTGCTCTTCCTTGTAGTTTGCACTTAGAGAGATTCGCAATCTGCTCTTCCTTGTAGTCTGCACTTAGAGAGATTCGCAATCTGCTCTTGAATGTAGTCTGCACTTAGAGAGATTCACAATCTGCTCTTGAATGAATTCGCACTTGAATAGATCGAACTTGCTTGATCTGGACTGTCTTCCTCAAGACTTCATCACCGCACTATGTTTGCTCTGTATTGAGGTACTCTGAGAGATGTTCGCCCTTCACTGTGTGGTACATTTGCACTTGATGATACATCCACATTTGATCAGACTTTCCAACTTGAGGCGCACATGATCAGATTCGCTGGCTGTAGCTTCGCCCTTGATAAGGATGGTAAGTAGCATAAAGAACCTGTTCGCCATTGATAGAATTGGAGTCGAGCTTCTTTATGGAGTTCGCCTTTTATTTATGGACATGTTCACATCTGTTAAGATCTCAATGCTATATTCGCCTTTTATAAAGACGAGCTCCTCTAGATCGCAGTAGTATTGCACTTGACTATATCGGACTGGCAGAGAGCAATCGAGGAAAATGTGTCTATATGTGATGAACAACTTGAATTCGAATATATATCAATTCATTATATGTCGGCCTCAATACATTTAAAAAATCCTTTTACAAATGTCGGCCTTTAATAGATAAATAACAAAAGACTTCTATGTCGGCCAGAATATAATACACGAAATAATGAGTATTAAATGAATAGTCAAAGACTACATTCAGTTTAATACTCTCTCAAAGAACATGAGCTGGAAGGATCAACCGACGCTGTTAAACATTAACATGTCTCACGTTAGCAGCTTGTACTTGCATAATGTGTAGATCATGAAATTTTTTGTGAGAAAATACACAGCCATTTGAGAGCATATCCGTGTTCTTTCAACTTGCCTATCTTCTCAAGGGGGCATCATCCTCTCACTCTTATTTCATCATCATCCTATCTTTCTATCATCATCCATTTTCCTCTATCCATACCTTAGTTTCTTTGAAATGATGTTATTCGACACAAATCTCATCATTTCGAACATCATCTCAAAGAGGGGGCAAAATGTAGACACTAAAAATTGTCTTAGGTTTGCGATTTCTAAATTTTTTGTCATTTCCCCTTTTGTCTTTGATAATTAAATAATTTTAATTATTTAATTATTTTCTAAAGTCATAAGTCTTATATTATTTAATTAATTAATTAATTTCTTTATTCTTCCTTGATTTAATTGCATCACTAATTAAATCATTTTCTTTCTAAAATTAAATAAATTCCTATTTATTTAATTTCTGTCACTTTCCACTGTAATTAAATAATTATTTTTAATTATTTAATTATTCATCAGCGTTTTCTCTCCTAAATTAATTTATTTAATTTGGTCCACTCTTGAATTTTGAATTAAATCATTATTTAGTTCAAAATGATTCTTTTTGTTACATTCCTCTATAATTAAATAATTATTTTAATTATTTAATTATTCATTGGCCACCTAAATTAAATAATTTTTATTATTTAATTTCTCCTATCACCTCTTTATTTATGTCAATTTTATCTTCCACATCAAATCTTATTTCTTGACATCTCATTTAATCGTAACCCTTGATTGAATTATTTCACAATTCAATCTCAACCCTTCATTTTTATCATTTTCCCTAATTTAGCCCTAACCTTATTTCATACAACTTTCAATCTTGGCCATTGATTAAGACATCTTATTGACATCCAATCTCAACCATTCATTCAAATTTGTTTTTTTCTATAAAAGACCTTACCCTTATCAATTTCATTATCTATACATATTATGCAAGTACATGTTGCTAGTGTGAGACAACAACCTTCAATATTTTGCTAGTCACTTCTCATTGGCTTATTATTGCACATTCAAATCTAAGGGCAATTATTATATTCAAGCAAAATGAAGAAGTGCAATGGAGGTGAATCAATGGTGGCATGAAGATTTGGTAATATTGTTTTATGTTTTATGTTTTTATGCTCATTTTTGCTTCATTGTTTATTAGGGTTTGATTTATATGCTTTATTGCATTAACCTTTATATTTTGGCTCTAATTCCATGAATGGACGTGTCGGTGAGTATAATGGAAAGATGATAAACACATTAGTCACTACACACTTATCTATGTACCCTAATATAATAAAAGAAAACACAACAATTAAAATTTTTGTTCAAACACGATAGGATCGGTATTCTATCATCTTCCACAAAATTTGTCAATATGTCATTGTTTATTACAAAAATGAAAATTAGCGACATTCAAGAACAATCTATGCACATAGTACAACCCCTCCAATGTATTGTAAAAGTAACAATATAGTTCATTAAATCTAATTCGTCTTTTTTATCCAGCTTGTCATATTCAAATAGATGGAACATAATGTAAGAAGAGCATGCAAAATGAACATGAAAAGTGGTATTGTTCAAAGTGTGAGGCCACATTTGTAGATTGCACTTACATGTACATACTTAAAGTGAAACTATAAGATCATATATATAAAATATGACAATTGCATTTGACAAGTCTATAATATAACTCGGGTATGTTTGCAAAAGAATTATGTACTTTACAATTCAATCATGAGATAGAAAGAAGTATTGAGAAGGTAATAGAAAATGTGCTTCTGGGAGATTTCTTTTCACCTTGTCATGCATAAATGGTGCATACAATAATGAAGCAATCACTAAAGTTGAGAAGATAGATTTTACTATAGAGGATTCTCTTGCTTGATAAAATCAATGAGTAATGCAATGATAAGAATAATTAGACCTACATTCGTTGTTTCCTATGGAATAACATTTATATATTTCTATCGTAGTATGAAATATAAAAATATTTGAACCTAATATTTTTTCTTGTATATATATATATATATATGTATCTTTTCAGCCTTAGTGATTGTTGTTTTCAACCATGTTTCATTATTTTATGTATTATTTGTACATGATAAGGTGAAGAGGAACCTTCTAAAAAGCACATTTTTTATTAGCCACTCAATTTTTATTTTATTTTTTGTTTCATGATTGAATTGTAGGGGATATAGTTCTTTTGTAGACACCCATGAGTTTGGTCCTCTCATCAATGCAACTATCCATATTATTTGTTTCATGATTGAATTGTAGGGGATTTAGTTCTTTTGTAGACACCCATGAGTTTGGTCCTCTCATCAATGCAACTATCCATATTATATCTATATGATCTTGTAGTTTATGTATCTAAAATTGCAATCTGTAAATGTGGGCTTACATTAAACAACACCACTTTTCATCTTCATCTTGCACTACTCTTTTCTTACATTATTTTCCATCTCACTGAATACGACAAATTGGATAACAAAATAAATTAAATGCGATGAATTGTAATGTTGTTTTTATAGTGCATTGGAGGAGTTATATTATGTATGCAAATTGTTCTCGAATGTTGCTATTTGTCATTGTTGTGATAAGCAAAGCCATATCGACAAACTTTGTGGAAGGAAATAATAAAATATCAATGGACTATTATGTTTAAACCAAGTTTTTAGTTGTGTTTCTTCTATATTAGGGTTTATTGACTAGTGTGTAGTGATTGTGCTTATCACCTTTTCATTATACTCACTGACATGTCCATTTCTAATCGCAAAAACAATGGAATGTTGCAAATGGTACATATTTTGAAGATGTGTACCTTTCTTTTGAGTTGTTGGTCCCCATAAAACCACATTTATAGTCAATATAGACATATCTAATAGTTTGATGCTCCTCTTTAGAACCTCAATTCCATCCCTCATTGTAGAGCTTATATCTACATAGATGACAATTCTTATAACATCAACAAGTGGATTTTTATTTTTTCTCACAATTTGATTGATAGTTGTGAAAGATAATTGAAGTTTTGGAATGGAGAGGTCAATCTTTGCATAAACACTTTTGATTCATCTAGTAAAGTGATTTTCATTCCACTATTTAGTTTTTTGTAAAGTTTATTAGCAACTTAGTGGTTCCACAAGATAATGTATATATAGCTCCAATAAGTATTTTATAATGAAGATCTATAACTTCATTGAAGTGACATGTGTTTTATTGTGTTCACTATTTATAATATTAAAGCTAAAGATTTGTCTTGTCCACATATTTTTTGTGTTGTGCTGGTGGATATCCTTATTCATAGTTACATGCCTTTTGATCATCCACCTTGTTTGAAATGGGTTCAAGCTTTTGATAGGAGTGATGATAGAAGATACTTCCTTCCTATTTTGAGATGCATTTATGCCAAACAATATTCTTTTCGAAGTTAATTCTTTGGATGTGTCAATTTCATTTGAATAAATAAATGAATCAAATGAAATTGTAGCGTCTTGTTATACATGTTCCTTTTTTTTGTAAAGAAGAAAAACATGCTCACCAATGATGTCATGATCTATGCATACAAGTTCTATTTGCGAAATTACAACCACCTATGCAATTATAGCAAGTCAAATGATTGGTAATATATTATAAAAGTTGGAAAGATAATAACATCTTTTAGGAAAAATGTTGAAGTTATTTACTCACCTTGACCTAAAAATAATGAGACAACTATATTCTGAGTTGTATTATAGATGCTTTTTGAAACATCTTAGAGTTCATGAAGTGATTGTACCTTTTCAGCAACAATGCTCTTTGTTTATGCACTCCATCAGAAAGATCTATTCTATATTATTTTTTTGTCTCAGACGCATGCCCAAATTTTGAAGTAGCTAATACTTGGAGATGAAGATCCAAGTTTAAATTTCCATCATCATAAGTTTTATTGTATTTGTAGTAAATAATGAAGACATAGTTTGGGGGAGCTTGAATATTTTTATAAAATTACATTGGATGACAAATATCATGTGGTTAACAATATGAATTATATTTCATTAATTTTTTAAAACAATAAAGCATTAATGTTGAAGATGAGCATGGATTTACATTATGAAGTCATTCAAATATCTGTAGGCTTAATTTCTTAAAACAACAAAGCATTAATGTTGAAGATGAACTTGGAATTACATTATGAAGTCATTCAAATATCTATAGGCTATAAAAGAATATTGCAAATTTTTGTTTCTAGAAGTTCTTGCTAAAAGTTATTCTTGAAAGAGAGTTGATCCTATGAGAAACAAAATAGAAGGAAAAATAATGAATAATTTAGATGCAACTCTTGAATATAAGAGTACAATGTTATTTCAAAATACAAATAAGCCCAGATGAACTTGGAATTACATTATGAAGTCATTCAAATATCTATAGGCTATAAAAGAATATTGCAAATTTTTGTTTTCTAGAAGTTCTTGCTAAAAGTTATTCTTGAAAGAGAGTTGATCCTATGAGAAACAAAATAGAAGAAAAAATAATGAATAATTTAGATGCAACTCTTGAATATAAGAGTACAATGTTATTTCAAAATACAAATAAGCCCAGATGAACTTGGAATTACATTATGAAGTCATTCAAATATCTATAGGCTATAAAAGAATATTGCAAATTTTTGTTTTCTAGAAGTTCTTGCTAAAAGTTATTCTTGAAAGAGAGTTGATCCTATGAGAAACAAAATAGAAGAAAAAATAATGAATAATTTAGATGCAACTCTTGAATATAAGAGTACAATGTTATTTCAAAATACAAATAAGCCCATAAAGTAGAATTGAAAAGTACAATTTAATGACTACTTAATATATGAGGGGAATAGGGTGCAATTAATTTGGTGGAAGATGTTTAAACCATGTGAAATATTATTGAAAAAAATGAGTGAAGGATATTAGATTATTGAAAAAAATGAGTGAAGGATATTAGATTGAAGCTCTAACCATGCAATGTACATGCATATTTGTCATAACATGATATAAGTGCCCTTTCATGTCAAATTTTATAATAGTTATTTATTAATGTCAACTTTCAAATAGTAGGAGAAATAGGGTTGTAGCCTCGCAAACAGCCTGCAACTAGCCCTGTAGCTGTAATGACAACAAAGAAAGGAAGAAAAAACATTTCTTGACTGGTCTCAAGTGCAGAAAATGGGGAATGGGTTCTCTTGGTCATGTTTCTAGCAATATAGCTATTTGGTATACCCTCCAACTTTAATAGAGAGCATATGTTCTCTGTTTAACTATTTGTGATGTTATAGCTATCTTAAGTTGTCCATGCATATTTCCTCTCCCCGAGCTCACTCTCCAAAAGGTGGCAAGTTTACTATTAGTTTCTGCACTATTGCAGGATCCTTATAGTAGAAGGAAATGAAAGTTGTGGTGTAGCAAAAGGGTGACAATTGTTTATTTTCTATTGGTTTTTGCACTCTAGCTCAAGGAAATGGGATCTATGGACTTGCAAAAAATATGACATATGACAACATTCTATTTGGTTTCGTGCATTCGTGGGTCCAATAAAGCGAGCCCATGCTTTGGTTGCTGATTAGTGGAAAGACGACGTGTGGCCTATTTTATACTGATTTCGCGCATCCATGGGTTTGATGAGGTGGGTCCCATTTCAGGTTACAGACTTGCAGAAGACTGACACGTGGTCTTGAAGCTAACATCTCTTACCTTTTCAAAAGCGCTCTATTTTGTGGGCCCGTGCGAATGACATGGAGCACTCTCATTGGTTAGAAATTTTTCAAAGCACGTCAACCTCCCATCAAGATTTTCAAACTTGGTCAAGGTGATTATGAATCGTCAATCTTGCTCCATTTTTGAAGATTAACGACCTACATTCAAATTCGAGAAACAAATAATGGAATGCTTATGGTTTGCGCAAACGAGCAGTAATGATAGAAGTGATTATTTGCTACCTGATCTTTTCAAGATTTCTCTCCATAAATATTGCAATTTGATCGATGAGATGAATCATTGCGTATTATACGAAGATCGGAGAGCGAATTCTAGGCATTTTGCAATTTCAACAACAAACTAGGGTTTTTGGAGCTTTAAACAAGTAAGTTTTCCTTCTCAAAGCTTTGGTTCGATAAAATTTGAAATTCCATTGGTTAGGGTTCAAGTAATTGTAATTGCAAACAAGGAAATTGTTTGAGAAGTATTCAAAACACAGAGCCCTAGTTCATTTCACGAGCTCTAGGTCAAACAAAATTCAAAATGAGTCAATCCAAAAGCCAATTTTCCGCATCAAAGAGACCCTTTGATGATGACCTACTAGTTCAACTCTTTGGATCATCAAGAAAAGCTATACCTTCCCAAGGGGTTGGTATTTCATCAAATAGTTTAATCAATAATGGCAAAGAATGTAGGGATGCTGAAATCCCTATCACCGGATGGAGCCTATTTAGCCACTGGTACAATAACAGATCCTTCTAAGTCCCCATCTCAAATGTCTAGGTGTATGCCCTAGTAAAATTGCTAGTTATTAATTCTTTTATGAATGTAGACTTTGTTAGATGTGTGGCCAAGAATTATGATGAGAATGTTAGAGTAATTATGGATGCAAATGGTGGGGTTTTGGTGCAAGTTGACAAGGTCTTCATTTTTGAAGTTTTCGGCCTTAATCTAACTGCAAACAAGACTGTAGATTTTGAATTATTCAAACAGAAATACCAATAGGACAATCACAGTTATAGGGTCCTTTGGTTGCCTAGGCATAGGTTGAAGAGATTTGACAGGAAGTTTGTTAGAATTACACAAAATGAAGTTGAGCCTTTCAACATAGATTTATTTGAAGACTGCTCCATTAAGACTCATCATTCTCTATGTCAAGTCCTTGGGGGTGATGCAAAGACAAAGATTCCTATACCATTAATGTACATGGCGATAGATATTCAAAATCCCTTGATAAACAATGAGATTGACTTTGCCTCATATATTGCAAGTGGAATCCACAAACAATTGGTGGAAATCAAGGAAAATAGCAAAATAGTAAACTTCAAGTGGTACTCTCTATTGTGCTGCATGTTCTTATATGAGGCCAAGACCAAATGGGATAAAACCATGCAGGTTAGGATGGCTGATGATAGTGACAAGACTCTTCTTGTCCAATGTTGGACATATATGTGGGATATGCATTGTGGAAATTCCAATTATGTGGTCTATGAGGACCATTTCATCAGAAGGGTTCTAGGATTCATGGGCGGAGAAGAAGGGAGACTGCATAAGGAAAATTTGGATTTCTTGAGGCCTAAGGAGAGTTCTTGATTTGGGTATGTCTAAGAGTGAATTTGCACCCCATGTGCAAATCCCCCTTTTGCCTTTACCCACCTTAGAAAACCAAGTTCAGAGGCTTAATTCCACCTAAGCCCGATGCTTGTATCTCGCTTGGCCCCTGTTTTGAGCGTCGGTGGAGGCGTTTCTGTCAGGGATGCCCGTGCAGCGTGCTTACGTCCCTAGCAGATTCCTGCGGCTGAACCTGCAGAGGCATTACTGTTCTCATTGGAAGTGAAGTTGTAATGCCCCCTTCGGCCGACCGACCCGAATATGGCCGTTTTTCTCCATTCCTCCTTCAAATTCATCCTTCAACATGCATTCTAGCTTCTGGACTTCATTGAAAAACTTCACTCCATTCACAATCTTCTACACTCACTCCATAAACTTCAACACACTCTTTTGCATCCACTTCAAGTAGCGTTCCAAGCATTCCATTGTAGCCAAAGTAACACTCCATCACTTCGGTAGAGCAAGTTTGGGACCACACCATTGCAGCAGAGGCTCGAGTACTCTCATATTCTCCCCCAAGCAGCCTTGAGTGCTCTTGGTGGAGGTGGTAAGCTTCCCTCTCCTCTCCTCAATCACTTGGTTGAGTAGCATAACACTGTTTTGTAGTGCTTCTTTGCTCTTTATTACATCACTTCCTTTATCTCGTTTCCTTGGCTATCCGTGGAGGTGGAAACACCTAAATGGGGGGCTGACTGAGGTAGACCCCTATTTAGCCACCCAACATTCTCCTCTCTGTCTGTGTGTAGGAGTACGTGCTTCTTGAAGAATTAGCTGGCGAATGAATTCCTTAGTGAGATTCTCCTTGTTCTCCTCACTCTTGCATATTTGCTTTATAATATTAGAGAGTATTTCATTTATTTAATCACATCATTCTGGCCCTTTAGTTGATCAGCTGGGTCGTTAGCTAGTTTTATTGGTTTGACCTCGTCTTCATTGTTGTTTGGCCGTACGGACGCTAGCGCACTTTTGAGATCCCAGCGCGTCGCACTGACATCCAGAGATAGCGCTTTTGTCCTCGGCTAGAGAGCTTCCTGAGGCGTAGTGTTAGACCTAAAAACTGGCTCGCCTAGCCCCTTCCTGTGTTTTGGGTTTGTAGAGTAACTGAGAGGCCTCGCGGTCCTCGTTACTCTCGCCTCTCATTTCCTTACATTACACTTAGTTGAGGTAAGTTAGGGCAGCCTCTCACATCTTGACCCTCCGTGACCTGGGGTCTTGCACGCGGTGGTCCCCCTCTCTTATAGGGTATACAACACAATTGAGGAGATTGGTATCTCCATTCAAACTCAATTGCAATTAGGGTATATGTATGCCCTGTGGGGTCACACATCCTACCAAAGTATGATCCAAAGAGATTCACATGCTTGGAAATTATATGGCAGCTAAATGAATCAAACAAGAGCCATTTGAAGGGATAGAAAAAGTGATCCTTTTTCCCTTTCACCACAGTACTCTCTGATTTTACTATAACTAGAGCGGGCTTGGAATTGATATATCCTATGCTCCAAGCGTATAGGATGGCCCATGAAATTGTAAGAACCTTTGACCCTGAAGGCTTTATCAATCAGGTAAGGTTGATTATAAGGAGATCTACATTCCTTCATCAAGTACTTTTTGAAGAGGGTGTAATTAGGAATTTCCTAATTGATAAAGAAGTGAATGGGAGAAGAATAAAGTGGGTGTCCTTCAGGAAAGGGGAAGAATAAAGATCAAAGCAAATTGCTAATTACCCCAGGGCATTTGTAGAAATAAGGGACCCCATTGCTAGAATTCAGAAAAATATTGGATAATGTTGACAAATTGGCTGGAAAGGCCTCTGTAATTGAAGAAAGACCAATGTATCAACCATCTATTGACCCTTTAGTTTATGCTCATGTGTGGAAAGGAAAGGAACTCATAGTGGTTGAGCCCTCTCATCAATATCATCCTCTTGCAATTGTTGCTTCCCAAGGGTAGCCTCAAAAGAAAAGAAAGCTTGAGCAACCATCTTTGGTTGATTATCCTCTAGGTGTTGATGAAATTGAGGAAACAAAAGTTATTGGAGAAAATGTGGTGATAGACTTGAAGAAGTGAACCAGGCAATGCCTTCAACTCCAAGGGTAAATGTTGTTGGTATGCCACATAGCAGAATGGGTATAAATGTAGGAAGTGGCAAAGATGAAGTTGATGACATGAGATCCCTAGCTTGCACTCGATTCATCTCTGATGATGACTTTGTTAAGTCCAAAGAGTTGAACAACTTTATATTGAGGGTTAGGAGAGAAGAATTTCAAGAGAAATTAAATACGGCTAAGGGGGAGGTCCACCCCACAAAATACGAGGAGGTTACTCGACAGGTATTAAAAGAAATTGATTTTGATGTTAAGAACATTACACCTAAGCAGGGGAGGAAATTGGTAAGGGACAGTGGATTACTTTTGTTGCCTGAGTAGGACATTGCATCAGCTATAGCCTTTGATACTATAAGGAGTAAAAATGAAGAGGTTTTCTCTTTTGATGAATAGGTTGAGAAGGCATACTTTGGATCTAGTTTTCATCCAAAGTGGTAAACCCTAGCAATTTGGGCTTTGGCCCCAAATACAAATAAGCCCTAGGTTGCCAAAGTTGTGCAAGAGATAACAAGGAGTTTGATTTTCAAAGATTATCAGATACTACATCCCCTCAGTCAGCCTCATTGGTTGTTCACACAGCCATGTTTAGTGAAGTAGCTACCAAGAAGTTATAAGAAGATTATGACAAGTTGATGGCAGATCACATCAAGCTCACTGTTAAGTACAATTAAATGAAGATCCAAGAGCCAACTCTGTCATCATCACCATCAAGCATTGCATTGGCAGTTATCTCTACCCCTAGTTTCTCAAGAATTCTTATGCAGAAAAAGGAAGCCATGGCTTCAAAAATAGAGAAATTGGAGGAGCAATTGAAGGGTGTCCAGGAGGAGAAGAAGAAGAAAATAAGTGACATGGTGGATGACATAGTTGGATATAGATTGTGTAAAACCCTTGGAAAATTAGAGGATTCATATATGGTTTACTCTCATCTTAAGGATGCCCATGCCATTGAAATCATGAAGGATCAAGAGGATCTTGGGCTATTAATAAATAAATGGGTGCCAAGGATTGCCAGCTTGCAAGGAATATATAAGGGTGCAAGGTTTGAACCAAATATGCCAGTTAGCATTGTCCCAACTTTGGAAATGGCAAAATTATTAGGGAAGTGCAGGCATATATGTTGAAGCTGGAGCAGCAAATAAAGACCAAGTTCAAATCTTTTGGATGCATTGAGATGAAGGTCGTGCCCAACATATTAGATGAAACTAGAGAACTAAAGTCTTTGGAGCAATGGAAGGCGGGCTTTAGTACAATGGTTCCCACCCTTGCTGCCTTTATCTGTGCAAATGATGATGTAGATACAAACCTGCTAAATTCTACGCTAGATAAATTGCTTGCTTCAAAAATAGGTCTGGATACTTTTTCTAGAGAAATAAGGGTTGTTCTAGATGCAAAGTACATTAAACACATTCACAAGGTTGAAAAGTTTCTTTCATTCCAATGGCCATCAGAAAGAGAATATGTAGAATGGGATGAGGAGTACAATGAATTGTCATGTACACTTGCATCTCCATTATGTCATCAAATTTCCAAAGCAACATCCACCTCAGTTGATGGTATAATATTTTGAAATATCTAGCTGTCCCTCAGGTGATTAAGCAGTTTTTGGTTCTTTTGTCCTTTCTGGTGTGGTCAACATCTTCTTCGGGGGGTTTCCAACTTTTCAACGTCATCTTCAAGTCAGTTCCAATTGCTTCTACGAGTGATGTTTTGAAATGATATCTTGTAATGAGCTCAGTCCCAATGTTAACTAAATGTAAAAGTGAAAATTAATATCTAAATGTAAAAGAGTCACATGAGTCATGTGATTGCATTTGAGAGTGTGTGTGCTCACTTTTCTATATATAGGACTCTTGTTTCTTGTTTAAGGATCCAGATCTGGGTTTTGTAATTTTGGACGGGCAGGTCAGTCTTTTTGGTTGTTCTTTGAAGTCCAGAACAAAGAAATTGTAACTTTCTGAATATAATAGCATACAATTCAATATATGGGTTAAATTGAATACATGCCATATTGTTGTTGTCTCCTTTAATGTAATACAATATTCTTTCAATCAATGCAAATCAAAGATAGTGGAGATTTTTGTTGCACCATTGTTGTAATAAATGTTTAATTGATAGCTTCTGTCAAGTGAGATTAAATATGCTTCCAATTAAATGTTAAGAATATTGTGGTTATATTAAGGATTCATAAGTAGAAGAATAGTATGACAAAGGAGCAGGTCTTATTATTGTAAGGCAATAACATCTTAATACCATTGAATCTGTGTTAAAACTATTGTTAGTAGAAGTTGCTTATTTCATTGACTCTATGCATGGATAAGGCACCAATCGAGGTTACTCCTTGTTCAACCCCAATAAGGAACAAATCCCAAGTTGAAAATATTTTTTTATATTCTGTATTTTGTCTTTTTATGTTTTCATACTGATTTCAAAAAGGTCTCAAAGGATTTGAAGGATAATAAGCTATATTTGTATATTCCTCATTAAATTGTGTGAAATTCTTCTTAGCTGTTGTTATATCATCTGTGTCTTGTAGTATCTTAAGATGATGTCTAGAAGGGAAACCCACCTAGGTTTTGCAGAGCCTAAAGAGTAGAGAGAATTTGTTTAACTGACCTGAAAATCTTGAGCATTAGAAGTAGCTTATCTATAGAAACAATCTGATAATCATTTGGAAACACTAAAAGAGATTTCGTTGCAAGATTTAATCCTCTAGTTACTAGAGTTGTCAACACATTAAATACTTCTTATGATAAGTTCTTTCAAGCAAGGAAATGCTATAGAATTGCAGGATGCTCAAGAATATGACATTTAGATGGTAGATCAAATGATTACTTGAAAAAAGATACAAGAAGATTCAATTAGGCCTCTAGTTCCTTATAATGTCTCACCACTTTAGTAATTTCCATCTCCTCTAAGCTGAAACATTTTTATTTTTTTCAAGTACGTCAATAATGGTTCCCATCTACCAACTTCACCAACAAGGAAGGTAGCAGAAATTACTCTTCCAACACACATATATCGCTCATTCCATGCAATTAACTAACATGATGGAGAAAGATGTCCCGAGATGCACAAATTGACATAGATATTGATAGATTCAAATGAAAGTCAAATTTCAAATGATTTTAAATGTCTTTTAGATGAATTCGATGGCAGCTTTGTGATGGGATATACCCAATGTAAGGAAACAATTTTGATAATAATGCATTGAATGATGCCACATGTTCGCATAATTAAGAACTTTATATGGAGCAAGAGTATCCCCTAGAAGCAGAAATATTGCCTACTTTTCTCAAGTTCTTTGAGGCAAAAGAATTATTGATGGAAGAAGAGCTTGATGTCACACAAGTATGCCACTTATTCTCTCAAGATGATGGAATTACACAAATATTTGAGGAGTAGAATTGTAAATAGGAAGAAGCAAAATGTATTAGATAGGATGATGATGAATCCAATTGCTTCTTTTTCTAATTTGAAGGGTTGTTTGAAGATCTTGCATTAGATATAATTAAACATGGCTAAGATGTTTTTCTCTTGAAGAGTTTTCGACTTCAAATTTATTAGGAACTAATGATAAAAATCTTAGCTGATATCTATTGAAGAGACAGACTCACGGGGGGATGGTCTGTTTGTTCAAGACATCAAAGAAGCATCACAGTTAGATAAAGAATGACGTTTTTATTTATTTTTAAGATAATTCAACTTTAGAGGCATTAGTCATATTAGAAGCCCACAAGGAGGATTCGTGACCAGATCTTGATATTTTTCTACATCACATAGAGAGCGAGTTTTCACTGGGAAAATACAGTGAACTTCCTTTTTTTTTGTCCTACTCATCTTTACATTTGTCCTCAATAGATTCCATACATGTTAGTGAAAAGGATAGTGTTAGGCACCTAAACGTTATTAATGGATCTATGCAAGAAAGGGTTGCTATACATTGCAATCATGTTTCATTGATGATAAAATCAGTGCAAGCCTTTTATATTTCAGCACATATAGGAGAAGAAAAGCTTATAGAACATTCAATTATGATCAATGAAGACATAGGACTGAAAGTCATACTTTCAATGAGATTCTGGTAGAATATGTTGATGCAATATGTGAAGTGAATCAAACATTGAAAAGGTGAATAGAAAAGATGAAGAATGTTAAGAAGATATCAAGGAAGAGAAAATACAAACAATAGAAGATCGTGTACCTATTCTTGCTTGTGTGTTAGAAGATGGATGGCAAAGTTTGTTGCTAGAGATGGAGGTCTTCCAACATGTGTATTGTGACAATAATTTGGTGCTTGAATATTTAGACTTCAATGGTATCTTGGATTCAAACTTTAATAGGTTAGATGAAGGCACAATTGATAAGAGCAATCAAGAAGTGTACCCATCACAAGGTGCACAATTGTTATTAGTTGTAGATTTGGAAAGCCAAGAACAAGTGGTTGACTTTTTTGTTGAATAGTTTGTGTTTTCTAAATTGCAAGAGAGGTGGAGCAGAGGAGACAACTCTTAGCGATGGAAATACTCTACCCAGCAGTGGATACGCCACAGGGGCGTACTATTGATAATAGGTAGGATAGCAAGGGAGCCACACCCCACCCCCTAAGTAAGAGTACAACAACATACGTGGTTTGACATGGAGGCATCGATCTAGTTAAGTATACTGCATGACCAATCAATAGAACATGATACTTGGTAGTCTATAGTTGGTTATGTCAAAAACATGAGTGAAGAAGATCAAATTTGACGTGGTGGTTACTATTCCTATAACAGTACTCCATCCATAGGATCTTGTTAGATATACCTTCAGAAGGGGGCACAATATTTTTATATACTACAAAGTCAAACATTTCTCATCACGGAAGATAGTCATTTGGAACCAATGCATATCAATTAGTTTCTTTTGAATTTCTCATTGCATGATCTTGTTTATTTTGGCTAAGTCATGGTCTTTGAGAAGTTCTTGCCACATTTATAAGGTAATGCATTAGACTAAACTCTAAACACACAAGGAGTGGTTGTTACTTTTTCCATCTTGTAAATGGTTTCGTGTAACTCATTCCATTTCACTTAGTTCCCACTTGTAAGGAGTATTTTTGTTTCTATAATATGTTGTATTGTGTTTCCCTTTGTTATGTTGCACCATAATTCCTTAAATTGTAATGTTGCGTTCTGCTAGGTGACTTAGTAATGTTTGTCTTTAGGTGATTTACGAATAGTTTGATTCCGTTGATCAATTGATAAAACACTAGTATACTATCAATCTAGATATTTTGTAGTTCTATGTCGCAAGTATATGTTGTGGTCCCCAAACAAAGCCATTTGTTCTACCCCCACAAAACTTCTGTATTGTGTCAAGTTTTTGAATTTGAAGTCTATTGTTTGCTTACAAAGTCATGATCGAGTCTTTTATAGTCTACAACGTCGTTCTGTCCTTTTTTGAATGTTTGCAAGATTATGGAAAGAGGCTCTTGAAGACATCCATCTTATGGAAATTGACTAAAGTCATGAAACCAAGAGTTCAAGGGTGCACTCATATGAAGAAGGTGCACACTTGGTGTCTATATGTGCACCTCACCAAAGGGCCATTTGATGAAAAATGATTTTTAAGTGTCATTCAAGCATGCACCAGAAGTTGGAGGGCCACCTTCCCAAAGACATTGGGATTTCGCATCAGTCCCAATCACTATATTGAGGGGCTACTTTCATTGAAGTGCATCTAGGAAAATGATCAAATGCGCAAATAAAGGGAAATTTTAAGTTTAAAATAAAAAAATGAATCCCAAAGATGCAAAGTGCATGCATGCTAGGAAGTGAAGCGTGCATTAGGAGTTGAGGGGCGCACCTAGGAGGAATGTACATGCCAATATAGGACATGCACGTGAAGAGATTTGAGCACACATCATGATAGAGTTGTTTCCAAAAATTAAATTTTGCTCACAATGGATAGATGCACACCTAGTAGGTGAAACACACTAACATAAAGACAAAACATCTAATGTTTAGTTGTGTTTGTTAAAGGAGGTTCGCATCACACTAAAGACATTTGAATTTTGAAAAAAATTTAGGCAATGCTTAGGTGTGCACCTCAGGGAAAGCACACAACTAAACAAAGGTTATAGAATTTTGAAATGTCAAGTTAATGTTTGAGAGCACACCATCGTCAATGCACTTATACAAAGCAATCTTTAACATCAGTGAACCTTAGTTTTCAGACATGTTTTAGGCTGCAGATGCACTTTAGTGAAGAACTCTGCTTTGAAAAATTTAAGTCCAATGTATAAGGGTGTGCTTGAGCTCAAGCTTGTGCCTAGACAAAGGAAGATAGTTTTTTTTTTAAATAGAATACAAACATAGTTTTCAGGCGCGCGTGGGAGCAGAATGATGCGCCTATACATAGGTAGGTATAGGAGAATACATAGGTAGGTATAATGCAGAAAGATTACAAATGCGCTTTAGTTAAGAAGTTGAGTTTCCAAATGTTGTCCTATACTTAGTCGTGCATTGAAAGTGTTCGTCCCTACATAAAGTAGACAGTTTCAAATCCAAAATTTGAGTTCTTGTTCAGGCGCATCTGGTAAAGGAAGTGCACACCTATAAACAATAATCTTTCCAAAGCTAATCTAAAGTGTGCCAAGGGCAACAGAGGACGTGTTTTAGGCCTCTTTTATGAAAATGTTTTTTGTCAGTATTTAGTGGTGCACCTCACAAGAGAGCTCTAAGTTTATTTAAACTAGTGATAAAATTTCTTCTCTAGTGGTAAGGAAGGCATCTCATGATAGACATGCCTATACAAAAGGGTGCACCATTTCAAATGGGTATGCAACAAGACAAAAAGCATGTGAAACAAAGGGTTAGGTGTGTTGTAGAAAATTTAAAACAGTTCATAGGTGTGCGTCTGAGCTTTGGCACATGCCAAAAAAAAGAATGCCCAATTTTATTTTTTTCCTTCAACACTTAAGTGTGCATTTGACAAAAGGCATGACCCTATGCAAAAGGATAATTATTTGTGTAAAGACATGTGAGGAAGATAGAGAGTTCGTAGAGAAGGGATTAGGGGGACGTAGAGGCTAGAAAACATGTTTAGAAAAGACCTGCATGCCTATACTAAATGGTCAATTCTTGATGCATGTCAAGGATAGGGGAAGCATTTTGGTAGAAAAGGTACCAGACATCTTCTTAAGAATATCCTGTTCTAGGTCGACTAGGTAGTATACAAATGGGACATCGTTTTCTTAGGACATGTTTGACTACAATTAACTATTTATAAGGTGCATCCGAATTTAGAGAAAAAGCAACATTCAAAAGGAATTTTTTTTTGAAGAATTTCAAACAACAGCTGGTAGTATTAACAATCACAGTAGGATCTACTATGACAGTAAGGTATTACCTCATCAAAAGGAAAAGTTAGACTCGGCAGCACAATGGCTATTCATCTCAAAAGTTTCCTTTTGTTGACATATTTTGAAGTGAAAGAACAATAGTTATTTTATATCAGCAAGTTTTTGAAGTTTGGGTGATTATGCTTCAAAGGCTTTTAGATTCGAGTCATCAAGACTAACAAATTGTCAAGAATTTTATCGAAGGCTTTCCAGACTTTGTTGGAATAGATGGAAGCTTCATCAAAATCATTGAGAGCCACCTAATCGGAAGTCTATTTTTAGTGCGCCCTGCTATTTTTAGCTATCATTTTTGAAGAGAAGGGCATGTTTGAGGATAAGTTATTTATAGCTAAATCTCGTTATTAATTGCTTTTGGCTACTTTTAGCATCCTCTATTTATAACTCAGAGTTGGCCATTTCTAGATTGCTGATTTATGTTCTTGTCACAATGGGCAATTCAAGTACATCAGTGGCTGTGCATCAATGCCTCTTGCCATCACCATTTTTAAGACAATTTCATTTCTCAGAACTTTTTAACCTTAGTCATAATGGTATGACAGAGCTACTCATGATGGTATGGATGAGTTTGCCATCTTTATTCTTCAAAGGCTAGGAAATTCGATGCTCTAATAACATCTTTGCTAGGAGAAATTAATAAGGAGCATATTCATTTAGAATGTTCTAGCTCCACAAAACAAAATCCAAAAGAAAAAAATTAAATCACTTTTTAATTTGTCCCTTCACATCAATGGGCTGATGATAGTTAGGTCTATGAAATGGAGCATTGGAAGCATTATGACACTAGGCTTCATTTGCTGCAAACAACATAGCAGACACTCTCAAGGTGCTTACAATATGCATAACTTAAATTTATTAAGGCAACTAGAAACTTGCTCAAAACAGATTTTGAGAGATACCACAACTAACTAATAATATAGAGAATTCTTCGGTGCTGTTTGAAGAGTGTAACAAGGAATATAGGTGGTTGTGCTAGGTCTGTGCTCTGCATTTCATGGCTGCCCACCTTGAACATCTACATAAGGTATACTCCTACGCCTTGTGCAGTTTTAAAGCTTTGTAAAAGAACAATAATCAACACTTCGTTATCTCTATTCTTTGCATTAAATTGAAGTTTAACTGTTCAAACAGTATGTAACTTTTATGATATCTTGATATGTGAATCAAAAATTGTAGTTATTAAAATTCAGCTGCATATGTATTGTAACTAGCATCTCAGTTTTTGTTTATAATCAGGCAATAATGTCCAAAAACATGCAAATGCACTGATGTCCAAAAACATGCAAATGCACTGAAGTTTATAAAACTAAAGTATATCTTGCTTGACTATGTAATCCATGCTACTTTGTGAATGATAAAGTCAAATGATAAACATTTAGGTTAAGATGTTTATAACTAAGATATATGCAAATATGCTATGTTGTAGCCATGGGTCGTGAAAAGAAGGGAACCAGGGAATTGAGAAAACGTCACATGGAAAATTGCTAGATGCGTAAACAAGCCAATTGAAATAAAGTCCAAAAAGGAGATAGAAGTACCCCCAAACTTGGAAATTATGGCTGTTGCTCTTAAGCGACTGAGGCTACATGTCCAGGATGAACCGGGCCCCTTGATGGCTCTGAAACCCATAAAGAAAAAGGATTGAAGCATAAAAACGAAGTGCAATCTATCAACAATTAGAGGCTTTTCTTTCTTTTGGGTGTGGATGAAATTCAATTATTTTATCTAAAGAGGTAGTCAAGGAATTTGAATGTATTCATTCGAACTCTAATAGCACTGCAGGAAGTTTTTGATAATTATTGTTGTACATGTGTACATGGAACGCTGAAGAATATGATAATTATTGTGCCTTACTGTGGACATCAATATTTAGAATAAGATCATGGTTTCTGATTTGCTTTTACATAAAACAAGTACAGGTATTGATATATATAACAATGATACATGTGCAAATTATTAGTAAAAAATAACTATGCTAGACCCACAGATTATTACTAAAATATAAAAGCAAAATTAATGTCTAGCAAATTAACATTGAAAACAAAAACAAAAAAATGCTTTGCTATTGATTTTTTTTTTACCAACTGATATTAAGCAATAACAATTTTAAATTTACAATTGCACTAACGTATCATTTACAATTCACTTGCTTCCAAGACGAGATCTTACTGGAATTTCTTATTCCATGTTCTTGTCCATGCTCTTATTTTTGTTGGCATATTTTTTTTTTTAATGATGTTGATCAGTCTAAAAACTAGATCGTAATGTCTATTAATTGTACATAGTGATGAAATGTGTGGTAACTACACGTGGAAAAAAGAGTTCCCATTTACAACCATGCTAGGAAAGGATAAATATACATCAACAATTTAAAGGTTTCATGACAAGTGTATTGTGCAGTTTGTTTTGCAGTTTGTGAAGGCAACAATTTCAAGGTTCCATCACAAGTGCATTGACCAGTTTGGTTTGCATTTTTCAATACTATGGTCTATGCACAATATCATTTTAACTTTAGTGCTACATACGCAAATGTTGTCATTCAGAATTGCTTTAATCACTTATGGCTATGATAAACAACTTATGGCTACGATAAACAACTTGAAAGTGTAAGTGCAATGTTTGGTTTCATTAACAATATAAGTATGCATTGAGTGCAGATTTGCCTAATGTGATATGTAAATTTGCAAATGTATGCATGTGAATAATAGTTTAGATTGGTGCTCAACACTCAAACCATTGTCGTAACTTGTCATGACATTGATATAACTTTGTTTGCTTAATGTCTTGGATGTGTCATTTGCAACAAATACATAATAAATAGTGTGAAGAGCATTGATAATGTGAAAAAGATTAGGTCCGTTCCTTGCAATCAGCCATACATCCTGACAAGTGAACGCTCTTTCGCCCTTTTGCATTCCATGGTTGGCCAGGGACTACATATTCAAATGTGAGTCTTGTCTCTAAGAAGCGTAAGCAAATACTTGCACTTTAATATCCATAATCTTTCACTTACTATTATTAGAAAGAGGCATTGTTGGGGAACAAAGCATGAAACTTTTGTAAGCAAATGTTGCAAAGAAACAATCTGGTAAAAATCCACTAGCACTTGCACCAGGGGGGGTGCAAGGGTTACACCAATAGAAAATTATATAAAAGCAAACATGGTAATGAGGTGTAGTTTGAAATAAATACAACTTTGTTTGTAAAATCTAGAAAATGTTTGTAACAAATATTTTCTGATAGCAACGTGAGTGAAATATTTGTAACTATTTTCTTTGTGGTGAACATTGCTACACCAAAAACTACTCAGTTGGAATAAATATGAAATAATTCTATATCTACATGGAAAGTAGAAGATACCATGCTTGTTTCATTGTACTTGCTTTTAAGAGGTAATTTATAATGACACCATATTAAAAGAATTGAGAAGACAATGGCTATTTTTTTATTTCAATGTCGGTTTCATTTAGATTCTGAGAAATAAAGTATGACAGGGAATCATAGAATTCAACTTGGGAGCATTGTTCAGAAGGAAATCCAACAAAACCACTTCCTTTTGACCCATCTTTGATAAAATATGCACATCCACTTTCTTTAGATTTGGGAAGGCCATGTCTGAAGCCACTTCCCTGTCAGCATGTCCTGCCATCACAAAAAGGGGTTTATATAATATGAAATCTAGATGTCTATGAAAAAAAATAAAAATATTTATCTCAAAAACAAAAAAACGATTTACCTAGATGAGAATGTTTTTGTTTTTACGCTCTTCTAGGTTTTGAAATGTGTCAATGAGGACCCCAAATGGGGTATCTATCCCTATTGGAAGGGATTATTCTTTCAAGGATTTCATAGATGGAAGCTCTTCAAGTTTTCTTGCAGAAATGGGAACAAATTAAGCTCAAATTTACACAACGTGAAGCAATCCTTTATTTTGAGCTCAACCAACTGGGGTCAATCCGTAGTAAAGTTTTCTACAGAAGAAGTTCCTAACGAGATTGGGTGCACAGATTTGCAAATTAAACAAGCTGACACAACGCTTGGTCACAAACTTCTCAAGAAGTGGGCACATTGCTATGAGCTGCTACAGTCTTCTATCGGTTAAATCAGCAACATCCCAAAAAGAGAAAGCCTTTAAAAACATGAAACCCCTAAACTCTCTGGTATTTCTATAAACCAAAAACCCTCAATTTCCAAAATCCTCAGAAGCTCACAGGAAAAAAGAGAAGGTAGTGCATGCCTTCCCCACATTACCCTGCAATGAAGAGCAACATTTTTTACTCCTTTCATAGCTGCTAGTTTTATGCATCGCTCAATGCTCACATTGTTCGGTATTTTTTTCCCCAAACTGATTCTGACCTTCCTGGAAGGAAAGATCAAACTGTAGACTCTCAAGAGGAACAGAGCGAAGTGAAAGGATATTGTTTATCACATTTTCCATGTACTTAATTGGGTGGTTGACGTCTGGAATTTTACAAGGCGAGAAAGAAGTGATATCAATTGAAAGCCAAAATCTTGACCGTTGCAGCCATGGAGCTTTTGTGACCATCCTTTCAATTTCTCAGACTTTGTTTACTTTTCAACTGCAGGTATTTAGGATTGCCTCTTTAGATGTTAAATTAAATTTTGGCAAATTGTAGTACGTCGTGTAATTTGTCTTTTAGTTTATATGGGTGGTGTTAAAAATCCACTGTTCTGTTTCTAATTAAAATGTGTGATTGTTAAATTGGTTTGAATTCTTGTGTTTTGTTTTTTAATTCACATGGCTGTTGTTTGATTGGAGTAAATCCTCTGTTTTATTTTTTAATTTAAATGGGTGTTATTAAAACTGGAGTAGATTCTCTAGTATTTCGAACAATTTAAATGAGTGTTGTTGAAGTTGGGGTAATCTCTGTTTTGTTTTCATACTAAAGCTAAGCAGATCAAGTAAACTTACTAAGAATCATGTAACTAAAAGACACACTTAGCCCAAGCAGTATGCTACTGTCATAATCAATCACACCCCATCAAATGCCCAGGAGATCTCCTGAATCGTAATTCCACCATAAACTCAAACTAAGCTACCAAATACCAAACAGTAAGTTTTGATTAGCAATATAACTTGCTTGGTAATAAAAGACCATCCACATAGTATTAAAAATTGTAGTTTATTCATTAATCTTGTTTAGTAATAAACCACCAACCACAGAATGATAAATACTGTAATCTGTTCATTCTTGTTCTGCCTTTAATAACTACCAACCCAACAACCCCTTTTAAGTTTTTCTGCTTCCACTGTTCCTTATGTTCTCATCAATCAGAAGAGGTCTTGAGATAAATATGATGAAAGTCTGATGTCAATTTACGTAGATAGTTTAAGTAAATTTCAATAGAAGATTCCACATTGTGCAAATAAATGGTTTTATAGGTTTAAGATATGAATATTGTCATGTGCTCACAGCTTTCACTCAATCACTCTCACCTAGCAGTCCCACAGAAGTAACAAAAAATTCAAGCAGATGCCTTATTCTATTTTATATTTATAATTCAGAATATATGGCTCACCTTATCTCTGTAACAAAAATGGGTATCTCCAGCCTGAAAAAAATAACAAACACTGGCCGTCCATAACAGTGCAGATCTTTCAAGATTATATTTAAATCAGAGAATGGATAGAATTTTGGAAATAAAAAGCTTACATGCATACTACAAAATTTTAGCCCCTTCCCCAAAAGCTATTAGAAACCCAAAAACAGGCTAATAGTAAATGTCAAAGCCCAAATACCCATATGATTAGATGAACCAGTATGAAGTGCAATTATAGTTAAAATGGCAAGAAAATTTATAGTAAACAGTGTGGATAGTGGAATCAATTTAAATGTTCAAAATCAAGCATATCGTGTCGGATTTGGTGTCAAACAAAAGAGATATTGACAACAACAATATTTCTGTGCAATAGAACCAAGGGACAGAGAAGTCTCTATACATTTATTGAAATCTTCAGAACTTTGACGGCTGTAATCAGCAAAGGAATTGGGTACAAACTTTACTTCTAATGTTTCCTAAAATAGTAAAAATGAACATAGTAAGATATGCCACGTTTATATTCCTCATATATTGAGTAGTTAATTTATGATGAATTTGTTACGGACAGAGAAATCTGTTGGACCTAGGTGAAAAATCATATATTATTTGTGATACAAAACGTTTTTTTTTTGGGTTAATTGAGCATATTGTAAATAAAATCAGACCAACCCTGATTTTCATAAACTAGAAGATTTAATACTATATTCTGGGAATTACATTGAACCAATAAGCAGGAAATGATCTTCATCTTTAGTTTAATTAGTATTACAAATCTTAACAGTAAAAGTAGTTCTGGTTAGAAATTATAAACTGGAATGTAAACACGATGGCAGCAACAATGTTAATATGATGGGAAATGGTTTTTCTTTTAATTAATTTTATTTTAGAGGATATGCTTGTGGGACTTGCACTGTGCAAAACACTATCCCTGGGAGGCTCTTTGTGAGCCGTTCAACTTCTCTGATAGACCAAGGGCCACTTGACAGGTTTATAGAAGTTCCGCACAAAGAAATGTATTTACAGATTTGTTTTTTTGGAGATTCATTATTTGTGCACATTGACAATGGATTAGACATTTTAACAGTCACATAAATTGGACTTGTCAATTTCTTACCATGCCATATCTTGAATACAGAAGTTTGGGTTAAGATTCAAAGCCTTAGCTCATATTTCATTCTCAGTTCTCAAAGCTTGTGGAATCATATGGGACTTGGTAGCTCATTTCTGTTGTGATAATAAGGGGAAGAAGCACAACTCTCCATGAATCCAAATTGTAAATTTTGATTCAAAATTTAGTCTACCTATAGTAACTGAAGTCGATGTTCCAAATTCTTAAAGTTTCATAAACTTGAAGAGGTCTATATTTTTATTTTGGATCATCACATTAGATAAAACTTCATTTGCAGGCCTGGAAGCAAGCTAAATGATTTGGAACTTGGGATCTTGCTCTGAAATGTTTTGTCAAGACGAGTCCTGAATATATATTTAAATTCCAGAAGGAAGTTATTAACTCAATTTGTAGTCTTCATACTTGTAAGGATGTTGTGGAACTAAAGCTTTAGCTAAAACTTGTAGGTTTTGAATAAAAATGCGAATCCAAATCAAGAACAATTATTTGAACAATTATTTGAGTTTGAAAATATGATTTAAAAAATAGAATACAATTTCTACAAATTGATGCAACAAACTCAAGAAATTGGTCAAAACAAATCCTAAAGAAAACCAAGTAAATTATAAAACCGAGGAGTGTGAAGACAAGATATGATCTTTAAAATAAGCAACTGAGTCAAACATAATTGATGTCAAACTATAAGAGATGAAATGAAATTGAATGAGTTCGAAGGAATGGACATGAAATGTACCCCAAATCTCATCATGGTTGGTACAGAGGAAACCATAGATGGAAATCTAACCAAATAACAGAAAGTCTTTAAAACAGGCTACTAATTGAAATTTGAAATCTCAAGGATTTTGAAGGCGCAAAGTATTGGGAAGAACATTAGGAAATAAGAAATATCCATTCCCTAGAGAGTTGGATTCACTAGACTACAAATACAAAGGCAAATTCTCTAATGGGGTTGCGGTATATCTTCAAATTAAGATCTTGGCCAAATAGAGTTTAGGATAGAAATCAAAACACTTTAAGAAGATAAAGCAGACAATAGAGAAGATATAAACAAAATAGTTTTAGAATGAAATTAAAAAAATGATCTGCTGCATACAGATTCAAAAAAAACCTTTAGTAAAACCATTGCAAGTGACTTACCTCAAGATTTTCCAAAAATTGTGTCTTAGGGTGTACACTCTGGGATGTGGGGTATTAAACAACCCACGCAGAAGAATGTATCAACAAGCCTTTGCTCTAATCTATACTACCATACTTGTCCAGGCAACGGTGGAGTAGATAGATGCTTGTTCTTAGTATCGCGGAGTGAGACACAGACCTAAGGAACAGGGGTACGAATTGGGGCTCCACAACTTGAATCAAAAGAATGAAGCCTTTGTGAATAAGAAAAATGGGCAGACTTTGCAGTAAGAATATTATGGAACCCTACTATAGAAGAATTTTTTTTAAAAATGAAACGAAGCAAAACCATTCTCCCTACAGTGGCTCCTCTAATATGAAACGATGCCAAACCAATTTCCCTACAGCGGCTGCTTTACCGTATTTATGACCAACAAGGAGTAAATATAAAAAATAGCAAGATTATATAGCTGCTCAATTTTGAGATCGAGACATGACTTTTTCCTTCTAAACAAAAATATCGGTTGGGAATTAATATCACTGAAAGAAATCTGATATAATTTTGGAGATCCGATTTCCTCTCACAGTGACCGACAACTTCTAAACCATTCACTGTTTAACAGTAACCTATCAGTTGTTTGATGGCGTGAGATAGGTTTCAAGCTGAAACCTCTCACTATATAGCCTACTGGTTAAAAATAGTAGTGTCGTCAGTAGGCTCTTGGTCTATGGTTAAGTTGAAAGGTTCTAAATGAGCCCACCAGGGATCAACTCTTGTTGAGTGCAAGATTTTGACATCTTAAGGGATGAGGCCGAGATTGTGCCCCATGCGAATTTGGCGCAATGGATACCCTCAATCCTTGGCTCTTAGCCAAAAAGGTTCAACCCAAGAAGGCTCGTGCTCCCGTATCTGGTAGCTATAAATAATTTGTGGATGCTCCTCATTCCTCGGCTCTTAGCTGAATATGTTGAAGCCAAGAAGGCTCGTGCACCCGTATGGCATAACTACAAATAATTTGTGGATGACCTCCATCCAAAAAAAAAGGAAAAAAAGAAAAAAAAGAAAGAAGAAAAAGCAGTGCCAATGCAATACTTGGTGTTATTGACAACTAGATCAACATCATTGCTACGAATATTTTGTAATCGTTTTCATGAAATTGATATGGCTTTGCTTGGCTAGGGTGTTTAATGTGACTTGTTTGCAGGAAGTGTATACCAAAGAATTTAAAGAGCATTGACAACACATTCAAAACAAATTACATTTCCTTACAACAACGTATATACTCTAGAGAGTGAGATCTCTTCCTCACACTTTTATATTCCACGATTCCAATTGTATTATACACAAGATGGAAAAGGAAGTCAAGAAATTCATCAGAGAATATCATTGACCAAAGATCAGTGGATAGACGAGACAATTGTCATGGTATTGAAAAATAATCAAATGTTTAGAATTTTACGGTTTAAAACTTGGTTATATTTTCAATACACTTTTTTATAGTTGCATAGTAAAACTATTGACCATTTCTTAAATGTTTTAAAAGAAGTGAGCCATAAGTATGAACTAGATCCTCAAACATTCTATAAATTCTAAAGAGTAGATGATATTAATATACATTTACGATGTGGGTACCCACACTTACATTTCCAAACTGTAGTTAATACGGCCTATGGGAGTACTTGTTTTGTATTTGATGGCTAGTCAAGTGACTAGAGATTCAATACATGTTGAGTCTTCAACAAGAACAATAAAGTATTTGTATTTTTATGACATTTCATGTTTTGTTTTGTTCCATGTTTAAAAATGCCATTTCAAGAAATTTTGAATTTTTTGAAAAAATGTACATTTCAAGTGTGATTTCGTCAATGTATGCAAAAGATTGTTTTGTATAAGATGTTAGTGTTCGGTAGCTTTAGGAGATATTTTCTCCTTAATTTATTCTTGTCAAGGCAGGTCGGCCTTATTTTTATGAAGGAAAGTTATACTTGTTCAAGGTTGGCTCTAGGATGAAGGGTTGCCTAACTTGTATAAATAGGAGAAGGTGTCTCCTCATTTCATAATTAAAATCAAGCAACTCATTCTTCTCTCTTCAAGATCACACTTCAGTAGCAGCTCGCCAATTTTAGAAGCAGATCCGGTTTCAAGAAGAAGTTTCTTCGTTTTGTATCAAGGAGAATTGTCTCTACACATTGTATTAAATTTGGCCTTGTGTACGGCCTAAACTGTAAGCAGATTTTTGCTCTTATTCTATAAATATATAAGAGATATATTTTGCTGGGTTTTTCTCCCTCGAGGAGGGTTTTCCTAGGGTAAAATGTTGTGTTCTTGATCTATGTGTTTTCTATTTCTGCTTATTTACATTTTTGGTCTATAAACTAACATGGTATCAGATCGGGTTTAAGGGAAGTACTGATCATATTTAAAGCATAAATATATGGGAATCATCAATAAGAAAAAGAAGGTTGAATTACCACCTCTGTAAGCAGTTGCTTGTAGGAAATTAAATTTGGTCTTCAAGAGAAGTTGTTGGAAATAGATCTGTGGGATTCTAAAACAACAAAAATTGGTGCAAGCTTGAGGCACTATCAGGTCGTGTCTAATTCGGCAACCTGGCAACCCAACGACCAGGGATATCATCACATTTGAGGGTACCAATCCTATTGCCTATCATTAGAGTGTTGTTTCCAACGTTCCCACCACTCTAGGTTCTTATTTGTAAGGCGACAAACAAACTCATCAATCACCATCATACCTAGCGCGCTTGTTCATGCACAAGTCCAGATTAGGATCACAAATCCTTGCACAGCAGCATCAAGTTTGATTACATTAAATGCACATTTTTTGGTGCATGCACAATTAGGTGATCAGGCTTGAGGGATAATATGCCTAAAACCCTAGTTGGGTGTCATCCATTTCTTCTAGACTGAGTTAAACAACCTACAACTAACTAGGGTCACAAAAATCTTCAATCATTCCACTACAAATATATGTGGGTCACTACAATTTCCGAGTTGTGGTTTCAATGGTGGGTGCAAAATTAGGATGAGGGTAAATTGATGGCAACATTGAGTGAAGGTGACGAAGATGAGACACAACTACAGGTCTAGCTCAATGGTGTACCAACATAAAGAGATAAGTATTTTATGCTTGTACCTTGAATAAATTTTATGTAGTTAATAATAATTCATGCAAAACATCGGGAATAGTGAATCTTGTATGCTTCTAGCATTGGTCTGCATATTTCTCTTAGGGTAGTTTGATTCTATGAACTATTATTAATCTCTCTAAGATGCTTCCAGGATAGATCAAGGAGCATAAGGATGATGAGAGATTGCATAAGGAATTCAAGGGAAGAAAGAGCTTGATGCATCATGTGAGGAAGTCACGCCGACTAAAGAAATGAACACACATGGAGACATAGCTTGCAGCCTTGGGACTGAGCTGGTGGTGCATAACTCTCTTGATTCTTCACTCAAGGGCACAAGGTTGGATCATCCTTGGATGGAGAATTTGCGATCAGTTTCTTTGAAAAGGAGAAAATGACATTCAAAGGGAGTTAAATTCTGAGAATTCAAGACACAAGTTGAGATCATATCCAAGAAGAGGACGAAGGTTCTGAGTCTCATCATTGGAGGGGACTTCACTTCCAGAGGATTTCTTTGAAATCTCTGAGGCAAGGATCAAGAGGGAGTTTTGTGACTCACTGAGAAGAAGTGAAGGTGTCAGCTAAGTGGGTTGCAGTGTTTGGAAGAGTTCTTCAGCTGCAGAGAATAGAATTGCACAAGACAATCAATATGGATTTGACATTGGTAGCTTTGCAAACCTATTCAGAATAGGCTGATCTAGGATGAGGTCAAGAAGGACAGTCTTGAGCTCTCACATGTCAGTAGTGCCAGAAGTGTTCATTGGAAACTGTTCTTCTAAGGCAAGCATTGTAGGTGATCTTGGACGAGGAGGTTAGAAGGTTGATGCAAGTACTTGGAGCTTCAGAGGGAGTCACATCATCATGAAGATTTGTTGTAGTGTATATTTCTCTTAGACGGAGAAATATGAGGTGAAAGCCCTTGTAGTGTATATTTCTTTGAGACGAAGAAATATGAGGTGAAAGCCCTTGTAGTGTATATTTCTCTGAGACGGAGAAATATGAGGTGAAAGCCCTTGTAGTGTATATTTCTCTAAGACGAAGAAATATGAGGTGAAAGCCCTTGTGTATATTTCTTTGAGACAGAGAAATATGAGGTGAAAGCCCTTGTAGTGTATTTTTCTCTTAGATAGAGAAATATGAGGTGCGAGCCCTTGTTCATCTCTGAGACTGAGATGAGACATCATGTTGAGAGACTCCATGACGATATCACGCTGAGAGACTCTGATGAACCCTTGTACTTGTGTTTCTTTCCACACATGGGAGTAGCCATTGTGGATGTCATGTTGAGAGACTCCATGATGATATCACGTTGAGAGATTCTATGACAAACACTTGTACATGTGTTTCTTTCCACACATGGGAGTAGCCATGGTGGACGTCATGTTGAGAGACTCCATGATGACATCACGTTGAGAGACTCCGTGATGAACCTTTGAGCTTTCCACAAATGGGTGTAGCCATTGTGGGTTTCATGTTGAGAGACTCCATGACGTAGATATCTGGAAAATACCTCCCTAGCTAAGAGGGAGTGTTAGTGTTCGATAGCTTCAAGAGATATCTTCTCCTTAATTTATTCTTGTCAAGGCAAGTCGGCCTTATTTTTATGAAGGAAAATTATACTTGTTCAAGGTCGGCTCTAGGATGAAGGGTTGCCTAGCTTGTATAAATAGGAGAAGGTGTCTCCTCATTTCATAATTAAAATCAAGCAACTCATTCTTCTCTCTTCAAGATCGCACTTCAGCAACAACTCGCCAACTTTAGAAGCAAATCTGATTTCAAGAAGTTTCTTCATTTTGTATCAAGGAGAATTGTCTCTACACATTGTATTAAATTCGTCCTTGTGTAGGGCCTGAACTGTAAGTAGATTTCTACTCTTATTTTGTAAATATATAAGAGATATTTTGCTGGGTTTTTCTCCCTCAAGGAGGGTTTTCCCAGGGTAAAATGTTGTGTTCTTGATCTGTGTGTTTTCTATTTCTGCTTATTTACATTTTTGGTCTATAAACTAACATAAGCTGAGTCAATAAATGCAGTGTTTGGATTGTGTAAATATGTATTGCCTATATTAGATTGTGATGATAACTTCTTGATACCATTGTTAATATGAAAATAACAACAATAAATACGATAATCATTTTCTTATACCATACATGGTTCAATTCTTTTCCAATACAATACTATGGGGTGAAGAAAGAGCTATGACTTGTTTAGATATGTCTATAAGTAAGTTGGTTATCAGTTGTGATAAATTAACATATTTATTACAAAATGTAGTGATGTATGTGAAAATAGTAGACTCGAAGGACATGCAATTTTAAATTTTGAAAATGAAAATTAAGAATTTGATCATCAAATGATGTTTTGTATATGAAAGAATAATGAGATCATCTAAATTCAAGAAAAGTACAAATATTCTTTATTTTAAAGTGAATGACATGCATATACATTATTGGCATTGGGTTTATAATACCAAATGAGCTATTGTGAGAAATTGTTCTATTAAAACACCAAAGATTATTGTGCACAAATAAAATAATGTTTGAAATGTTTTACATCTAAATGGATTATCATGCACAAGTTACAAATGACTTGAAAAACACATTACATAGAACATTTAGCATTAAGTTCAAAAATAAATCAAGCAAGAGAATTAAAACCCCAATAAGAACTTACATGACAAAAGTTGAAGAGCCCTAAACATATATATGCAATTTGCAAACAATTGCATTTTAAAAAACAAATTTTAGACAATTAAAAAAAAAAACACAACTTACTATTATGAGAGAAGGAAGAATTGGCAAGCTTTATAACTTTTTGAATTGTTAAAAAAAAAAAAAGGCTTCTTAGCTATGCATCACCGAAACATATGAGAATAAAGAAGCCATTATGATATATAATTAAATTGAAAAAAAGTACTCTATGCACAAATTTGACAATTAGGACACTAGATTGCAGATGAGATTAGTTGGAACTATTATCAATGTGCTAACATATATAAATATTATATAAATAATATTTGCACAATTAGTCAATGTGAAAAATATGGTTGTCATTGCATTACAAAGATATTGGAAAAAATTTATAGCATTTATTCGTGTGTAATAAACCATCACACTATGTCAATATTGAAAAACTCCACTCATATTTTCTTATCATATCACCAATTTATTTTTTGAAACAACAAAAAATTAATAGAATAATTTGTTTTTCCTTCTACCATATGGATAAGAATCCATAACTAATAATTCAAAACCAAAGTGCTAGTAGCAAAAGATGTAGAGTACAAGTCAAACTTTGAAAAAATATTGCAATCATATATTGGATGTTTAAATAAGAGAGCCACAAATAATTTATTTGGAAGAGTTGTACATTGCACATAATAACAAGACAAATCAAAAGCAACGTTGCTAGTCATTGAATCAATATTTTCTTTTTGATAAGAAATATCTAGTCATTTATGTTTTCTATTATAAACATGGAACCAATGTGATTAAGAAATTAATAAGTAGATACCTTTGGAAAGGTATTAGGCTACTTTTTAGTTACCCTGGATGAAACCTCGCCTAGTACTCATTGTATTACCCATGCCCATGAGGAAACTCCTCGCCTAGTTACCCTTACTAATGAGGAAAATATATACATCTAACTATCCTTCACATGTTTAATGAAATAATAAAATAAAAAAATAACAAACTTTTTACCATTAATGTTTACTAACTAAAAAAACTATTATTTCATTTAAGGATTTTTTCTCTAGAACTAAAAAATTAATGGAATAGAAATGAAAAACAACTAGAAAAACAATTACTCTTGCTAATGAGGAAACTCCTCATGACCCCATTAAATGTGTTCTCCTATTGGAACTTACTCCTATTTCTACTTCTGGATCCGATAATTTGGATAGTTCTCAGACGATGAGTTGTGGAATCCCACCCTTGCTAATTCCCCCATGCACTCCCCTATTCATGTAGAGGCTTCTGATGTCCCCAACATCCCCCTTATCATTAACCCTAGCCTTCAAAATTCCCCTAATTTCTGTATCAATTTGGAGGCGACCCATGCAAAACCTAGGGTGGGGTTTGGCGATCGTGCCTTCAGTGACCCCCTTCACAATAAAATCAATGAAATTTCAGAGATTGCTAATGTCCAAAATGACATCCTCAAGTGGCCCCTAGGTTAGCTTGTTATTGCCAAAGAGAGAATCCAAACTCTGGAAAACAAGGTGTTGCAACAAGAAGTCCCATGGCCGAGGGAGGTGGAAGATACTGGCCACTAGGATATGATTGTCTCCCTGGCTAAGTCGTTTGAGAGTTGGGCCAATTGGGACAAGGAGTTGGAAGAGCTAAAAGCTCTCATGGGCATGAAGGAGGATAAAAAGAATTTATAAATCGAGATTGATGTTATTCACATGAACTAGGAAAAAGACCACACAGTGCCTCCAAGTTATTACTGATTACAACAAGGCAACCGTGAAGAACATCGCTCTCACCATTCAGATCTTTCAGCAAGAGATAAGGAAAAGCCATGGAAAACATGTGGCTGAGGATGGTTGTGATGATAGTCACACGCAGAAGAAAGGTAAGGTGGTGGACAACTCGGCTCTGGATGCTATGATGGATACTCTGGCTATTTAGAAGGGCCCCCTATATTTTGAGGAGAAGCTCCACTTCTTGGCTCAAGAGTGGAAGGCTATTAGTGGTCGCAAGTTGCTAGGATTTTGTAGGTGTTTTTTGGTTCTTTGTTGGTCTTTGGGTTGTGTGTTGTCTTTGTTTCTTTATGCTGGTCAAACTTTAAGTTTAAGGTTTTGCTTTAATTTTCTAGATGTTTCACTCCTCGTGAGCCCCTCATTGGCCTCAATGGCTATTTTGTAATGGGTATTGGCCCTTCCAGTCTTAATCTAATCAAAACATTAATATTAATTTTTTAAGACAGATGTAATTTACAATACAAAATATTCAAATATGTAGAGTTAAGATGCATATACATCACTATACTAGATAGTGTGTGGAGAAATAAACATGAGTTTTATTAGTCGGTAATGAAAATAATATTAGTCACATGTGCAAGGGAAAAAACATAGTGTGTAATGCAAAAAAAAAAACTCCTTTAGATGTGCAAATGAAGATTGTTTTAGATCCTTCAATTTTTTTTCAATAAAATAGGTTTGAGTGAAAATAAATAATTACTACAAAACCATCTACACTAGTTTGACCAATAATGTTCTTGAAAAGGAAGTCAATCTATATATGCAACAATACATTTAGACTTACCAAGCCTTTAATTGTGCAAACTATTTGAGTTGAATTTTCAAATCTCCCTCTCTAGTTTTGGAAGGATTCATGTTATAAGGCTATAGATAATTCTATTAGACATTTGTTGAATGTTTACAATTCCACTTCCTACCTAGGGCACTCTAATTTTGCTCAAATTTTGGTGGACATTGGCATATTCAAGCCTCTTCTTGGCGATGTCGTTTGGTGGTGGGGGATACCTTTTGGACTCAACTACTTGACTATGAGGGTCTCCCTTTTAGATGTAGATGATGCTTGATCATTGGTCATCTAGCTACCAATTGTCCTCTCTCAGTGCAAGGGCATGGCAACATGGTGGAAGAATGACAATGAAAATCACTTGACTATTCAAGCCCCAATTCCTTGATAGACGACTCTTCTTAGGATGATGAGTCTTCTCAGGAGAATGACTCTTTTGCTTCTTGTTGGCTTGGAGGTGTCCTAATCCTTCTGCTCATTTAGATACTGTTGGATAACCCCCTACTTTGATCTCCTAGCTTGCTTTTCCTTTAGTTTTGAATAAGCTTCAAATTACTCATATGATGGAAGGTCATCGTTTGTCTTCACTTTGTTGATCTATTGCTCCTTCACACTTTGATGGGTTATTTGTGGGGGAATCCCCCTTCACTTACCCTTGTTTCAAGGACTTGGAGGATGATATATCTTGGAATATTGTTAGGAGGAAGAAAGACATTTTTAAATCTCTCTCCCAAACTCATAGTAAAGTGAAGGGTGTCAATCCAATTAGCATAGGTCTCTTATTGTCTAAGTGGGACCTTAGGGGTCATAGCTTTATTTTGATTGTAGTTATTTTTGGTAACTTGGTTGTAGTTGCATCTCACTCTTCTTTTTCTTGTTGAATGGTTTGGTTCCTCCCATTGCTCATGGTATATGTTTCGTTTGTTTTGAATTATGTATAAGGTCTCAAATTCTTTCAATCCCATTTATCAATATAAAAACAATATGTTTACTAAAAATATTTCACAATTATGACAAACAAATAAAGTTGCACAATTTGTTTTTAATGCATATGTGATAACAATTTATTATAGTTTGTTCAAATGTATATGTGTTGTTGGTTGTGTTTGGTGTGTGACTACTTGGTTGTTTAGTAGTAGCTTGTCTTTTTTGGCTACTTTTTTGTTTTTCTCTAACTATGTGTTGGATGTCTCTTGTAAAGGGTTTTGTGGCCCCTTTAAAACCTATTTTCCCTCTAATAAAAAAATAATGCATTATAGTTCATACATGGAAAAAATTTATAGCTCAATAATAAATGCATTGAATAAGATACACATTACAAACATCATAACATTGACATAGTTAATATGATGGAAAAACTTTATAATGCCTTATTCATTTTTCAAGATTTCTTTTCAACAAGCTATACATATTGTGCTTTCATCTCCTTTTAATTGTTCAAAGAAATATCGATTCATACACATTTGTTGCTACCAATTGCACACATGTTTTAATTTTTTGAAAAATCTAAATAAAGAATCAAATAAATGAGAAAATGTTGCTTGTAATAGCTGAAGTGACCATTATATTGCACACCCTAAAGCATTGACAAATATTTTTTATAATGGTAAAAGTGGGATTGAAAGGAATTTCCTTGTATAACAACAACCAATTGGCTAAAAAAACAAGTACCATGAGGTATGGGACAAACTGAACAATCCAATGAGGAGAAATATAATGATATACAACTACAACCAAATTGCTTAACACAACGTCAATAAAAAAAGAAATATGGGCCCTCATAGGCCCACTTGTACAATGCATGAACCAACCCTATTCAATCTCACACCCTTTTCTTTACAGTGAGATTGAGAGAGATTTAGGAAGACTTTTCTTCTTCCTTTGAACAATAGTCCATGAAATGTATTCATTCAAGTCTTCAAAACAAGGAGAAGAAGAGGGGTTGGGGAATCCTCCATAGAGGGCTCAACATTGCATGAAAAATGAATAATGGGATGATAGACAAAGTAGTCAAATGACGAATCGCCACCTCATGAGTAGGTTGGAGTTGAAGGAAAAGTTGGTTGAGTGATCAGAGTAAAAGTTGGAAGGGACTCTCCAATGGGAGCTAATGGAGCGGTAGGGGAAGGAAATGTCTGAGACACACTTGATGCATGTGAATCAATACCTTGAGAAGACTCATTGTCTTGGGAGGAGCCATCAATTTGAGAGTTATAGGCATGATTAGTTAGGTAATATTCATTAGCATTATTCCATGATGTCACCATGCCCTTGCATTGCAAGAGTAGATAGTCAATAACTAGGTGACCCTAATGAAAAATCATTGTCTATATTTGAAGGGGAAACCCTCATAGTCAAGTGGTTGGGTCCAAGGCTTATCCCCTACCATAAAAACTACATATGTTTAAAGAGGCTAAGAGATATCAATGTCCACTAAGATGTGTGCAAAATGCAATGTCTCATGTAAGCAGTGGTAGAGTTTTTCAAGAATTTCCAATAGAATTGCCTACTGCCTCATAGCAAGTATCCTCCCAAAACTAGAGAGGGGGATTTACAAGGAAAACCCACATAGGTATGACATTTAGAGGTTCAAAAAGGGAGTTGACGGAAGTAGAACAAAGCCTGACTAAGAGAGAGTGATCACCCCACAACCACATTCTATCATTAAGCACTAAATCTTTGTCCTTTGAAGAGTCAATAGATGCAATGAAGAAGCCAATGTCATTGGGGAAGAGCTTGATCTTACCCTTGATAATAGGCCTTCAAGAATCTAAGACCCATTTGTGAAGATCAAAGGGAGAAGGAAAAACTATTGAATTTATAAACCAAACCCCTTTGCAAATAAAATATTTATTGTTTAGCACATCTTGACCACAAATCACTGCTAGGGAAGAATTGGTGTTGTGGAGGGCCATAATTTCTCTTACAAGGGGAAAGCAAAACCACCAACACCCACCACATTACCAAAGGACCTTTGACAATTTACATCAATTGACTTAGCTACCCCAGTATGGGAAGGGTGTCCAAGGAAGTAGTTTGCAAAGGAGGAGTGAAAAACACTCTAGAAATACCATTATCCCCAAGAGTGACCAAACTAGGGAGTATTAAAATCTCATTGGAGCCCATAATTAGGACCTTTGATTCATCACCTAGGTCCCCAACATGAGAGTCTGCAGGAAGGCAACCCTAGTTAACAAAGAGAGTTGTCGCCAAAGACACATTTGGGCCAATGAGAGTAGCACTAGGGCAACAAGCCTCCAAATTTCCCTACAAAACTCCATGGAATGAGATTCCAACAACTATAGGTGCAAAAAATTATTTCACTCACGTTGACAATCAAACCATGGATGAGGTTGTAGGAATGAAGGGCGGGAGCAAAAAAATTGAACCGCATGCTTTCAAGGTTGGGAGAGTAGCCATTGTGAAATTATCATTGGTAAATGTTTGTTTAATAAAATTATTTTGAATACAAAAAAAAATTATACAACAAATCATTTAATTTATCAAATACTATAAAAATATTGATATAAAAATTGTAGTGTCATAAATTGTATACCTTGGCAATTTCATACTACACAATGCTCCCTCTCTTAGCTCATGATATAAAAATATTCTAAGTATAAAATGTTTACACTGGAGCGTCAATTGTTTAGCATTTTCATGATAGTTCTAACCTTTTTGAGTCCTTTGTTCCTAGACAGGAGTGTCACACACAAACGTCTATGTGACACGCTAGCGTCTTGTGAAAATTTGTGATTCCAATGATTGTTGGAGCATTACCAAGGTCCCACAAATCTTCTAGGAGTAACACCCCTACATGGAAGTTGTGTGGTACAAAGGGACTCGAATTGCCATTTTAGAAAAAATAAAGAAAAGATAACTCTCAATTGACTCTCTCTATGCTCACACTCAAATATTGAAGCTCTATTACTTTCTTGAAGAAATCTTGATATATTGAATGAGCATCAAGCTATTGGGCTATTGCATGTCACATTTTTGAAACAAGATTAAAGCAACATAGTGGAAACTATTGCATCTTTCTTAGAGGTTTTTGGGGACTTCCGAGTGATCATATTTTATTTTGTTGTCTCCTTTTTTATGTGAAAAATCTCTTTATGGCAACATTTGGATATATTTGGTGTTAGCATAGTATATATTAGATCATTTTCATATCTCTGACATCAAATCTTATTTTAAATCAATTGATATTTTTAACATTTCTATCAATATTATAAAAAATATTGGTTATCTATGGAGATAGAAATACCAAAATGAGGGTTTTCCTGAGGCAAGCCCCTAAATAGTGCAACCCAACTTCTTCCTCTTCTTCTCTATGTAGGTATCTAGGTTAGAAGAAAACAACATTTCAGTGATACCCTTTTCTCTTTCAGTATTTCTTTCTTAGCTTTTGCATAAGCTTTGAGGTATTTAGTATTTTATTATTGTGTCTATATAGAACGACAATGTACCATAAGGATGTCTGCACTACGTGCTGGTGTTTATAGCCAAGACTTCTAGAAGGCTACAAAATCATTGTATAACATGTGCATTATCTTTTTGTTGGATTTATATTTTAATTATTGTTACATAAAGAAATATTTTCACTACTCTTATATAACTAGACATTTTCATTTAAATTGTAATAATTAATTTCATTTTTAGTTATAATATTTGAAAAAGATAGATAAGATAAAATTATAGAATATCTAATTCATCCTAATACTAGTATAAAAATCTTGATTCTTAAGGAAGACTAATTTCCTTTGTCAGAATTTTCTTATACTACATTTTGTTGAACTTGACGTTCTTAGCATTAAAATTTTCTTTTATTATAATAAAATACAAAATATTTTGAGGAGAATCTTCTTTCCTTGCTACCTAAACTACAATTAGATTGAGTTTCATAAAGTCTCTTATGAGCTTTATGATCCAATCTCTTTCTTTTGGTAACATTGTTGGAAGGAGCCTTCAGAATCTTAATATGTCATAATCAAAACCTTTTAACACTCCTATTTGGATTGCACCAGACTTTTCAAAAGAACAATTCACAATAGGCTTGCCTAATTATCCTAAATCTCCTCCTCAATTTATTTTTTCTAATCATGCTTCACTAACTCTCTCATCTTCCTCTTCAAGTGACGTTGTTGATCATGACGGTTCTCTAAGGGTTGGTTTTGAATAAATTTAGATTTTGGAAGAAAACTTACATGATTTTCAAAACACTTTATCTAATGATATGGTCACATAAGGTGCACCTATTGTGGATTTTATTCGCAATATGTTAGTTTCTAATAATAAAATACTTGAGTTTCTTTGGAGTTTGGCCCACGTTGTACATAGCAATGTACCCTCCTATACTTCAATCTTGGTAAGTCAACAAGATTCACATTCTAACATTACTAGCACAATTATCTATGTTGATGCTAGTTCCAACTATCCATATGTTGACAACATCACCTATGGCCATAGTAGTTGTCTTCTTTAGGTTTTTTTCAAGTTGTTCCTTTGGTTTATCTTCTATCTTTCTCAGGTTAGTCCTTGGTGCTTCTCAACCCCTTATCTCTACCACCACCACATCTGCAACCACACAAAATTCCACAATCCAAACCTCCACTTCTTATACCTATACAACAGATCATGTCTTAAACCAACTTTTTCAAAATGTTGGTCAACTATAAACTCAATTGCTAATTTATCCAACACTTCTTTGCAACCATTAATTCAACCATATTACAAGTGCGATCCATTAGCCTTGTGTATCCTTAACACACCAAAGAACACAGATAAAGAAAATCCAATAACACTTGTAAATATGATTGATGTTTGTACCCCATCAAGTTTGGTGTGTGACATCAATATGCCAGATATATTTCTCTACTAATGATCTACCCTATGATATAGATAATGGACCTCTTTACATACTTGCTCATTTCAACAAGAACACCATTAATAGTGTTCTTGTTGATCCTACAAGCATGGCCAATGTTATCATAAAGAAAATTCTCTTTATTAATGAACTTCACAAAGACACATATGATAGGACTCACATGACCGTTCGTACACATGATGGTATTTCTTTGCCTACAATGGGTTCCATTCTTTATCGATCCAAGTTGGACCCAAGTCAATGAAAAATGTGTTTGTTGTTATCTCTAGATCCAATTTATTTAGAGTGAAGTTAGGCATTCTATGGCTAACTTCCATGAATGCAATTGCTTCAATAGTACACAAATACTTAAAATTATATCATGATGGAACAATGCATACTAGATACAAACCACTTGTATCTCATGGTAGATTCTCTCTTGATTATTTGTGGTCTTCTCCTTTGGTACTTCTACAACCTTATGGGGATTTATTATTTAAAGCATATTCAAAATTCAAAGTGAGTTGTTCAGTGTCATCTTCTTCTGCAATTCCTTCTTCTCAAGTGGTCTCTTCCCCTTTGGTTTCCCAACAAAAACAACAATTGTCTTTCCCAATGCCTACCCCTATGGTGGCTAAGGATAAAAATTCTCCATTAGGTAAACCTCCTGCCCCCTATGGTTTCTCAATCTTTTGTGGTGCCTCTTGTTCTCCCAAATTTTAGTTCTCACTATCGGGGAAAGACACCTATATTGGGTAAATCTTCCCCTAATATTCTATCCTTTTGTGTCTCCCTCTATTTCTCAACCCACTCATTCGACAGGGAAAGGACAATAGCCCCATAGATAGAAATATTCTCATGCATTGCCCCTTCCTCATCCTCTAGTGGTTCCTTTTGTTCCTCCGACTATCCCTGTGATAGAAAGAGGAAAGGCATCAATGATGTAGGATATGCAACATGCACCCCAAATCTCTTGCACTAGTCCACCTATCGGGACAATTCTTCCTCCCATTTGAGAAGCGAAGACAACCTCATAATCACAGCAAAGTGATCCCCTTTTAGAAATTGTGCATGGACCATGTCATCTATGTAACCAACTTGTGGCAAGTGTAAGTGTTGTTGGAATGCATTGGCTTGTGAGTAAGTTTCTATACAAATTCTTGATTATGAGCATGCTTCTCCAATGTGACCACCTCCATATTTGGTCATGCCTTCTCCTCCATCTCCACCAATAGTGGTTGTTTCTTCTGCATCACTTCCTATTCCTTCTCAAGATTATGGTGAACCTCACTTAAAGAGGGTACAAGTGTTCCTATCTCCCTCGATATAATCGCTTTTAATTCCAAACCTTCCTATTATTCCACCAATTTTGAGCCAATAGACATGTTGAACACATCTGTAATATCTAGTGACAAAATTTTCAATTTAGTACCATTGCAATATACCCATCATGAATTTTTTCTAGATGTTCTCCACCCCACCATTATTGACATTAATATCCCTTTCCCACATCCCAAGAGAAAAACAGAGCACTATCCAACTCTACCCTATCACAAACAAAAACTAAAGCCACCTTCTCCACCACATTTAAATCCTTCATCAATTTTCTTCATTGAAGAAGTGCAAATTTCTTTTGTGCCAGTCAATGTTCTTATCCATGTGGGTAGTTATGATAGTCCTCTTGTTGGATATTCTGATAGTGATTCACTGAATTCTCCTCATGGGAAGAATCTATTTGATTCCACTAGGGCAGGTGCACAAAGATGGGGGATCAAAAAGTGGCCACCCCACTTTTTGGCCCCATAAAATCCATAATGCAAGCATGCTATAACACACTCACATTATTTCTTAGTAAAGAAATACAAAGAAAAAAAAACTATTTCATTCTTCATTTTCTTTCAAACAAAAACTTTACCTACAGCCTGCAAACCCTTCAAAGCGCACTCGCGTTCTAGGAGGGCATTTTTTTAGCTGAATCTTTGCCAAAATGCCTCAGAGATGTTGGGGAGGTCAAAGGAGTAAGTTATTTAATTTTTTAATGTGAATTTTATATTAAATAGGTAGATTGAATATGTTTTTTAATGAAAATTTATTAAGTTTCAAGAATCGTCAATCCACCCCAAAATATTAAAAATCCTAATTCACCTCATGATGAAATCCCTCCTGAAGAACAACCTCAACAAATGCCTCCTAGAATTCCTCATCATGCTCCATGAATACAAGAAAATATATTGGGGAAAATTTAAAATAATAAAAAATAAATTGAGGACTTAATTGCAAGGTTGAGAGATCCTACAGGAACAAGGTGGCATAGGACCGCCCTTGCTCAATCATTACAATCCATAATATCTCATGTAGATTCAGTTAGCAAGGAAATAAATATTTGTATCAACAAGAGACAAGAATTGAAACAATTTTATGCAGATAAATTATCATATAAACAAGTTAAAAATGAAAAAAAATGAAATTTGACTTGTGTGTACTATTCACGGACCCAAGAATGAGTCAACCCTTACACGACACATGCAAGAGGTTCCCTATCCATTGATGCAACCACCACGGGATAAAGAATAATTTTTGGGATAGGTGGTGGATGGTTTTTGACCATCCTCCATGCAACAACAATGGAGGTACCAAAATATTTTTTGAGGAAACTCTATTGTGAGTTTGTCCTCAATAAAATCCCAAACTATTTTGGCATGCGAGAGTTCTAGGTTAGAGGTGGGGGCTCTACATAGGATAGAATGGGTGCACGTCTTGACCACAACGACTAGTGATACCACTCGCTAGACAAGACTATGATAATGTGACTATCCATTCCATTGTGAAGGAGAGTGTTGAGGTGGATACCTTATAGTCAATTAGCTTGCTCAATCAGAGCCTCATATACAACATACTAAACCTCTAGCATAGTGTGAGGTGGGCGAGTCTTCCAGGCATCCAATTCCACCTCATTTATGTCAGACTTGTGGGTCACTATGTGTTTATGATCCTGAGGATGGTTAGGATGCATGTTCCTAGGCTACATCTGCAACAGATCAGATGGTGATGACAAATGTTCTCTTGAGTGATACACTTAGCTTTAATAGTCAAGTAAATGTCAGCAATTTCATTTAATTTAATTTATTAAATTTCATTTTTGAAATGCAAGATTAACTAAATTAGTTGAATGATTATAATGGAATTTAAGGGTCATAATATTCACCCTACTTCCAGTGGTCCTCCAACCTCCCTATTACATGATGATGACTAGTGCAAAGGTATGTAACTAGTAAAGAATTATAAATATTACATGTGAATAGTTTAATGTTATATGAATGGTATTCTTATATCTCGCTTTGGATGTTGAATAGGTTAATGTTGGGCCTTTGAAAACAACACCTGGCATTAGAGGTGGTCATTGAAGTTTCACTTAGGTAATACAAATAATTTTTAATTTAAAATAAAATAAAAAATTGTATTTTGCAATTGAATAATGTTTAATGACTTGAAGGTTCTACATAGTTTGTAAGTATGCTTTTGTGATTTTTAATTAATTTGATTTTATGTTGCTATGTACTTCATAATCTATGAATTTCATTTAATCGTGTTTTTGACCTCTAAAAATATAGGCTAGTGGTGCCAACTAATTTTCTACCTTCTATAGACCTCTTTATTGGAATAACTCTCAAGACCTACATCAACCAAACCTAACTATTCTATGTGATTATGTTATTTGCAACTCTTTATCAAAACTCATAATCAATTGTTTAGGCAAAAAATGAATACCTAGGGTTAATTATGGTATTTACCTTTGTTAAGGTATGTAAGAAACCTAGGTGCCAAGAGGATTGTATCTATATGACTATGGATGTTAGATAATGGAATCATTAGTGATTTTTTTTGTTATCCCTAATTGTGTTGAATTCCCTATATTTTGATCATAAGTGTTCCCTCCTTATGTGCATTCTTCCTATACTTATTTTCCATTTAAAATCCTCTTTTATAAGTTCATTGAAATTTTTGACCATTGGAGGTGAATTAGGACTTTTAGGAGTGAAGGAGAGAGAAAAGTGAATAAGAAAGGTGAAATTAAAATTTGGAAATCCTAGAACACATGGTCTTGTTTGGAGGATAGAAGCATCATAAATTGGCATCTTGGATGGAAGAAATGATGATAATGAGTGTGAGGATGGTGTGAATGTTTTATACGGGTCATGTAATGTGTGGTTTTTGGGATGATTTATGTTACAATGGGAAAAAATAGCTATGGTTCATTCTTAGAAATAGTCTTGAGTATCAAATTATGTACAAAATGAGAGGGAAATGCGCTAATTATGTACTAAATTCAATGCTATTTTTTTCTCACCCTAGAATACTTATTAGATACAATGATTAAATTGTGCTCAATAAAACATAAATTATATTTAAGTTAAACCTCTTGATAAAAATGATACTAAAGAGTCCTTTCTTGATAATGCTTTCCTATCTTTAGTCATGTATTATTTTGAAATATAAATAAACACATAAGAAGAAAAATCAATGCACATAATAAAGATATACTAAAAATAATTTTCACAAATTTAAAGTTGTTCCACTTCATTATGTTAAATATATTTAGAGATTCGTGGATTTGGAATAATGTGACATTCATGAAACTTAGAAGTTGAGATTAAATGGAGAGAGGTTGAGGTGATAATGTTGAATGCAATAATAATGGAGTTTTTATCAAGTTATCCTCCATGAAGGATATAATCCATGATTATCATAAGAGATATAAGGTCCATGAAGGACTAATTTAACTAGGAAAGTGTGGTTCTCATAAATAACCATTGTGACTTGGAAAAAATATAATGTAGGACCTCCATCAACCAAACCTAACTTCCTACCTTCATCTCCTCTCTTTGAACGAATTGTTTTGAGAAGCTATTTAGTCTAAAGATCCTAATTTTAAGAGTTTTTGATTGGTTAAAGAAACATTAGCTACTAAACGTCCTTGGAGGAAGTTATATCTCCTTTATATATTCAATTCTTGAGGCAACTAGAGTTGTATAATTTAGTTCTCCCTCATTCCATTCTAGCTCATATCTTCTTTGGATGGCATAGATCCTAGTTGGTGCGTTTATTTGGGATCAATTTGATGTTTTATCATTCACTTGATAGGTTGTGGCATGATATGCGTTTGAGGATTCTTATATCTAGATTTACTTCATTGCGTCATTTGACTTCTTCACTTAAATGGATATGATCACAATATGCTAGTCAATTTAACAAGAATATTTGATTCTACATTATGACAATTTGATGATTGGAGGTATTTAGTCTTGAAAACCATGATTTTAGGTCACTTGATATACTTGACATGGTAATGGTTGAATATATATATATATATATATATATATATATATATATATATATATATTTGAGGTTATGATTTTTCCACACTAGTTATTAGCAATCTTTATTAGTGATATTAAATGTTTTTATAATCACTATCACACTTGCACATGTCTTGGGATGGAATCTATATTCCATGTAAAGTAATTGTTAATGGTTAAGTTGGGCCTTTATCACTGTTGGATGGTTTAAACACTTTAAATATTTATGTAAAAAGTCAATATCAGGTAACACAAAAAACTTTCACTTATGTAGTTTTGGTAATTGAATAATTTTGATTCATTTTTAGATGATGCAAGTAGACACTCCTCCTGACATTCATAGAATAGTGGAGCATGGTGTTGCTGCAACAGTAGTGAGTTCGATGCCTTTGACAAAGGTGTGAGGTAGATTAGTAAATTTCACATTATATTTGTTATTTTATATATCTATTATTGAAAAATCAAATGATATTCATTTGTAGTTTAATTTCTATCTAGATGGTTTCCACAAGGCTTCACAATGCTAGATCGTGAGTGTTTCATTGTTGTGGATGAGCAGAGTGATTATTTTGTTATATGTTATTTTATAATGTAATTTCTATATATTAATGTCTATACTTTTTATTGTAATAGGTGGGCCTCCAGGAAACTTTAAACAAGAGGTCGAGTGAAAAAGTTCGAAGGAGACCACCATCATATACACCTCCATCCCCATGACAGTCAAAGGTTGCTCGTAATCTATTTCACTCAAACTCTAGGTGGAATGGTTAGAATCTTCTGAAAACTGGTAAAATGGTTGTACTGGGACTCATACGCCCAGATTGTTGCAAAGTGTCTCATTTCTTCGCAAAGTGTCACAGGAGCAAAATTCTTGAACTGAAACTTTGTGAGCCTCTGAAGATCAATTAAATAAGAACTTTCCCATAGGTTTCATGTAAATAGGTTGGATATCTTTCTCTAGATCTAAGTTTCCATGAGCCTTGACAACTTTTGCAACTTTATTATTATTTTGGTACTTTTGAAGGCTTCAAATCCACTTTTTCTTCAACCTATAAACCTGCAACATATAAAGAGAGAAAAAAATGTTGTTTTGTTAGAGAATGGGGGTTTTCCTTGATCAAACCCCATTTTGGTAGTCAAACCCTAATGAGAAATGAAGAATGAATGAAATGAAACATGAAACATAACATGAAACAATAGAACCTTGTTTGAAACCTTGTAGATCTACAAACAAGCATCAAGTAGCCTTAACAGATGTAGATCTTGATCATGATTCTTTCAATGAAATATAATGCCTTTGAATACTTGAATTGATCTTGAACAATACATCACAACATTAGCTCAAAACCACATGCATGATGCATCAAGCCTTTGACATGATGATGGATCTTGATTGTTGCAATAATCTTCTACAAATATTCCCTTGAATGTCTTCTTGAATGCTCTTGAATACTCCCTAATTCTCTTGTAAAATCTTAGGATGCTTGACTCAAAATTGTTAGGTGAAACTAGGTGAAATAGCCTTGTATTTATACTTGTTTATGCCAATTTTTTTGAAATTACAACAGTACAAGCCGACATCAAATCTAGGATAATAAAATCCTACCAAGAATTTGATTTAAATTAGGTCCAAGTTAAAGCGGGACTCATACGCCAGTTGGGGTGTATGGCTCACAATGGCTAAAACCTGGTGCACAAATCTCTAGGAGTGTCTTGTTTAATGTGAAATTTAAAATCAAGTCCCAAGACCTAGGTGGGACTCATACGCCCAAGGTGGCATATGAGTCCCAAATCACCAAATCTGGAACACACAACCTCAAACATTAAATTATGATAAGTGTTGGGATTATCCACAAAAAGCTATAATTAATAAGGCTTGTGGATACAAAATAGGACTAAATAAGGCATAAATAACCCCAATTAATTAATAAAGCCCTAGATTAGTGTGAAAGTGTAAATATACACTTTATAACACCGTAAATAAGGCACAATCAAGTCCATTTAGTTTAAAAGGGCCCTAAACTTAATGTGAATGTCTAAAACACATTACAACACTAAATCAAGGCAACATTAGGTTCATTTTAATAATAATTATTCCCAAATTAAGTGAGGAAAAGGGGATACTTTTTTCTACACTACAATCACCACGACCAAATTAGGAATAACTTTAAGAAACCCCCTTGGGAAAAGGTGTAAAAACTTGGTGAATCTTGTATAATTCTCAAAAAATATTAATTTTATTGGCGATTTTTTCTTTTTTTGGAAAAAAATAAATCCAATTGGTGAATCTTTTGTAATCATTGGAAGTTTGTGAATTTTTTTGGTGAATTATACTTTTATTAATACCAATAAAATATTTTCAGTGGTGAATCAAACCTAGTTTTAAACCGATAAAATATTTTTATTGGTGAATTAAACCTATTTTCAAACCAATAAAATATTTTCATCGACAAATTAAATATGTATTAAGACTAGTAAAATAATTTTGTTGGTGAATTAACCTGTGTTGACACCAATAAAATATTTGTGTTGGTGAATTAAACGTATACTCAAACCAATAATATAATTTTGTTGGTGAATTAAAATTGTATTCAAACCAATAAAATATTTTCATTGGCGAATCAAACTTGTATGCAAATAAAAATCATAGCATGGGTGGCAAAAATATCAACTGCTATATATCATTCTATTATGAGATGAATTTTTGACACACCCAAATTCCTACATAAAGTCTCCAAAATAGAGACAAGTGTCTTGACATATTAATAAGTTTTGATAAGAAGTGAGTGAAATTTATTGTGACTTGTTAGTGGATATTGATAATTTGATTAAGGTACAACAAGCCATTTAATTCTCTATCTTTTCAATGCTTTGAAGTACTCTACCTGAAGCCAGATATCAATGCAACTAACATTTGTAATGACTCTCTCTTGTGCTACTGCCAAGTATTGATGTCTTTGTTCTTTATTTTTTCAACTATATATTTCATGATCGGGCCTTCTTTTTTCCTACTTATGTTATTTTTTCCTATTTATGTTCTTTTTTCCTACTTCTATTCTTTTGGCTTGAAATGGGGTCCTAGTTTAGAGTGTTTATCCCTTGTCACCACTGAGAAGTGAGAGACAATTTAACTTTCTCAAGGGAGAAGTTGCATCGTGTTTTCTTATATCAATATGATCAAGTGGAGATGGCTATTAAAATGGTGGTTGGCAGAGATTGGCTTCATAATAATCCTTCGGCTCTCCTATATGAGGTCTCTTCTTTATTTGTTTCAAATCTAATGAATGTTCTTTGGTGTGCATAACTGGTCAAGTTCCTCGCTAGGAGTTATCTTCAACCTTCCATCTTGTCATTTTTTACTCTATTTGAAGCTTTGGAGAACTATAATTTTAGCTTTGGTTTATCCATGGTGGATGGCTTTCTTGACATAGACAAGCTACTAAATGGTGACACTCCTCTCTAAATTCTATATGCGATAGTCAATGGACTTGTTGACGGCAACCCTTTTGATTTTAGTAGATCTTGATCTTTGAATGCTTTGCATTTTTTTGTGGGTGAATCATTATATGTTACTTGGCATCTAATAATTTTAATTTAGTTTATTTTCTCAAAAAAGAATGTTGAAGAGGACCCACATGCATGTCCTCTCTTTTCACCACCTTTGGATCTTGCAAGCTCAAGTGAGAAATCTATAGATTAGTCTTTTTTTTCCATCTTGGGCTTCTACGATGTAATCTTTTGCTTCAATTTTAATATAAAGTTTATAGTGGCTCTATTGCTTCTGCTATAAGCCTTTTTTTGCCATCTTGAGATTCTACGATGTAATATTTTTCTTCAATTTTAATATAAAGTTTATTGTGGTGCTAGCCATTTTTGTGGTGGTGTCGGACGGTTTGGGTTGTATTAAATTATTAATCATCTGTAACAATATTTTGTCATGGTGCAATGATTATGGTAAAAAAAATTGTGTGTGAGCCTAATTAGGCCCTAATTGCATCTAGCTTATGTAAACATGATTTTATTTTGGATTAATATAATGCATGCAACCTTGGGTTGCTCTTTCATTGTTTCAATGGATGGCTGCAATTGCATTTTGAAATGAAATGTCTAGAGTGCTAGACTTGCAAACTCAACCTCTGAAATCACCCTAGAGTTGTTCAATTTAAAAAGATCAATGTTTGACCTTTTTATTCATGTGCATTATTAATATACTTATCATTTTTTACTTGTGAGGTCTATTTGTTATATATACGTTATTAAAACATAGAAATATTTCACCGTTTGATGAACGTTTGATGGATGATTGCAGTAGTATTCTGAAATGAAATGTCCAGATCGCTAGACTTGCTAACTCAAACCTTTGAAATCACCCTAGAGTTGTTAGATTTATAAAGATAGACATTTGACCTTTAATTCATGTGCATGGAAGTTGCTAATGATTTTTTTGTAATTAAAGATTTGTATATGTTTTTTATATTTAATATATATATATAGTGGCTTTTCCACCTTGAGCATTAAAAAAAAGAATGTGAAGCCTTGGTTTAAAATGCAACAATTGATTTTTGAAGACTAAAAAGACATTTAAATTTTTTGTACGTGATTCATGTTTTTTTACTTCTTTAACATATATATTAGTCTAAATTGTTAAGAAAATATATTAAAAAAATTTAAATATTTTTAACAATGATATACACAAACTATTAAGGTAGAAAATAAATTATATTTTTTATAGAAGCCTAAAAAGAAATTAGTATTTTGCATCATTATTCATTAATATCTTGAAAAGAAATTAGTATTTTGCATCATTATTCATTATTATTATCTTGAAAAGACATTGAAATTGAAAAATAAAATAAATTGAAGATATATATGTTAGTAATATATACTCAAAAAATAAAATCTTAAGTCATTTTTTGCGTGCAAGGTTAGGTCTATTTATTAAATCTTAACTTATAAAAATTCCTTAACTTAGAAAATAAAATCTAGATTTTTGTAAATTTGACGGTGGTTGTATAATTGAAATCTTAATGTGTTAGTGGGAGATATTTATTGAGTATTGATTTGAACTCGAAGCGAAATTTATTGAGTTGATAAATGATAACTTGATATTAAAAATTGCACGTGCACAAGGTACTCTACATGAAGCCAGTTGTCAATCGAAATAAGATTTGCAATTAAATTCATATCATTTGAATGCAGACTGTATCTAGTCTATTGGAAGGAAGATGTCAATCAAAAGTATACCTCACGCGAGTAATAAAATAAATGGTTGTGTTATTCTTCATTATTCATTTATAGTAAATAATTATTTTGTGTATTTAGTGTATATTCAAACTATGAGTAATTAGAATTAATGTTATTGCTTATTAACACATTTTTTATATTTGCTCGTTGACCGCTAGCTCTAATACCCCAATCGCATAAGTGTTTATTCATGCATTTTGTTTCATTTTCCAACCGGCCCCCTTTTACCATTCATTGATTTTGTATCCTAACACACTTTAAAACAACTTTAAAATACATGTTTAAATTCATGAATTAAGTTATTTGGTTATTCACTTATTTGTGGCCCCCACCTAAGACACTTCTCACCTTCTCATTCTAGAACTAAATCCCTTTCACACCACAATTTTTATAGGGTTATTAGCCCCTTTATTATTTCCTAGCGATAGCTTGTTCGAATTACCGCATGTGCAGATTAAAAAGACTTAAGTGAACATGTGTTAATGCCTTTAGTGGTACCATCACATTGCCATGTGTCATATTTCCATTAGTTTCCACAAGTCTGAGGGCTATATTTTATTAAGAAAAAGTGAAGCTATGGAATAGTGGAAAGGTGACATTTGTCCTCTCATTGGTTTTTGCATATTCACAAAAGCTTGTTCAATTAAAACAAAAGAATATGTGGAACCATGGAAAGGTTAACACCTGGCATCATTGGTATGGCGTTAATGCCTTTAGTGGTCCCACCGCTTGCCATGTGCAATATTTCCATTAGTTTACATGAGTCTATGGGCTATATTTTATTAAGAAAAGTGAAGCTCCAGAATATCAGAAAGGAGATATTTGTCCTCTCATTAGTTTATGCATGTCCGTGAAACATTGTTCAATAAAGACAAAAGAAGATGTGGAACTGCAAAAAGATTAACACCTGACATTATTTGGCATGGTGCTAATGCCTTTAGTGGTCCCAATGCTTGCCATGTGTCATATTTCCACTAGTTTTCGCGAGTCCATGGGCTATATTTTATTAAGAAAAAGTGAAGTTGCAAAATAGAAAAAAGGTGACATGTCTTCTTATTGGTTTCTGCATGTCCACAAAAGCTTGTTCAATAAAGACAAAAGAAGATGCAAAACCGTGAAAAAGTAATGAACATATTTTCACTGATTCTATGAGTCTGCAAGCTCTTCAAGGCACGTCCCATTTCAATCCACGAAATTGCAAAAGGTTGTCACATGGAATTTTAGTTGATGTCACTCACCTTTTTGAAGGCACTCTTCTCAACAAACACACTCAAATGATATAAAAATATTGATATCTTTTTTTATCATTGAAAGATCAACTACTCACATTGAAACTTGGTGAACAAATAGTTAGATGCACCTGGCTCCCACTAACAAGGAGTAACAATGGAAGTGACTAAATTCTACCCAATATTTATGAAGATTTCCTCTATAAATTTTTCATTTCAATCAAGAAATGGATTTGCTTTATATTCATCAAATTTAGAAAGCAAATTTTCAAAATTTCAAAGCTTCAACGAAGAACTAGGGTTTCCAGTGCAGAAAATAAGTAAGTGGCCCTTTTTCAAGTTCTTTATTCTCTAAAATTAATTGTCTCCTACAATCTAGGGTTGGTGTCCAAATTATAAAATTCATTCAATTGTGTGAGTATTTTCTAAGACTTAAAAGCTTATCCGCCACCCTAAGAACAAAATTTAGAAAACAACCATGAGTAAGTCTAAAGGCCAAGCCTCCTTAAAAGGACCCTTTGACGAAAAATTAATTGTGTAACTCTTGGGTTCCTCTAGAAGATTTGTTCATATCCATGGCCCTGGTGCAACAATTGGTCTACTTGATAATGGAAGTGAGTATAGGGATTCAAAACTCCATGTGACTAGATGGAGTTTACTCACACATTGGTACATCAAAAGGGCATCTAGGGTTCCTATCTCTAATGTCTAGACCTATGACCTAAGCGAGTTGATTGTCCCTAACACATTCATGAATGTGGAATTTTTTAGACACATCCAAAATATATGATGAGAATGTAAGTTATTAGGGCAGCTAATGGAGGAGAGTTGCTAAATATTGATAAGGCCTCCATTTCTGAAGTTTTTTCCCTAAAATTAGTACATCCAACAAGGTCATAAATTTTGACTATTTCAAGAAAAAACACTAGCAAGATAAGAATAGCTATAGGGTATTTTGGCTTCCAAAGCACAGATTGAAAGCCTTTGACAAAAAGCTTGTGAGGATCCCTGCCAATGAAATAGAACCTTTCAACTTGGATACATTTGAAGTCTACTTCATCAAGACATACTATGCACTCTACCAGGTTTTGGGGGGAGATGCCAAGTCCAAGATCCATGTGCCATTAATGTATATGGTTGTTGACATCCAAAATCTTCTAGTGAATAATGAATTTGAATTTTCCACATATATCTCTAATGACATCCATAAGTAGCTGGTGGAGATAAAGAAAATATTGACAAAATGGTTAACTTCATGTGGTACTCCTTACTCTGTCACATGTTCTTGTATGAGGGCAAGACAAAGTGGGATAAAGCCCTACAAGTCCATATGGAAGATGACAAGGGTAATCCTCTCACTATTTAATGTTGGACCCATGTATGGGACATGCATTGTGATTTTTTAGAATCATTTTGTTAGAAGAGTGTTAGGTTTCATGGGGGTAAAGGAAGATAGATTTCAGAAGGAAATATTGGATTTCCTTAGACCCAAGGACAAAGTTCTAGAATTAGGTGTGAAATACAATTGGGGAGATTGGTATCTCTATGTAGATTCTATAGTGATCAGGGTATATGGATGCCCTACGAGACCCCATTTCTTGCCCAAGTATGTGCCCCTTAGGTTGTCATTCTTATAGATAATTTGATAGGTAAGTGAAGTTGATAAATCCTACCTTAAGGGACATAAAAAGGGTTCTTTCTTTCCATTCTCCACATTATTCTTAGATTTCATAGTTACAAGGGAGGGCTTAGAATAGATATATCAAATACTATAAACTTTTAGGATGGCTCAAGAGATCACAAGACCATTTGATCCTAAAGGTTTTATAAATCATGTGAGATTGAGTATAAAAGGTCAACCTTTGTGCATCAACTCCTCTTTGGTGAGGATGTCCTCAATAATTTCATTAATGATAAAGAGGCTAATGATATAAGGGTAAAATTGGTTTCCTTTAGGAGGGAAAAGGATGCAAAGGACAAAAGGAATCCAAATTATCAAGGGGCCTATGTAGAAATCAAGGATCCTATTGCTAGGATCCAAATGATTTTGAATAATATTGACAAGATAGTTGGAAAGGCCCCAATTTTGGAGGAAAGGCCCACTTACCAACTTAAGATAGATCCTTCTATCTATTCTTTTGTTAGAAGGGCTAAGGGACCAATAATAAGGGATCCTTCCCCTTAGGAGCAACCATCTACATCCCCACCATCTCCTCCACAAGTGCTTACTATAGACTCTCCTCCCAAAGAACAACCACATAAAAAGAGGACTAATCAACCATCTTTGGTTGAATATCCCTTGGGTCCAGATGATGAGGAGGAGGTTGAGGTAACTGTGGAGGAGATTAATTAGGAAATTCCCTCTCCCCTAAGAGTCAATATTTCTAGATTGTCTCGTAGCATATTGGGCATTGATATAACAAGGGGTAGAGATGAAGCAAATGGCATAAGGGATATGGCATGTACACAATTCATTTATGATGATGAATTTTTTAAGTCAAAAGAGTTCAAAGATTTTTTCATAAGGGTTAGAAGAAAAGAGTTTCACGAGAAACACAATAAAGAAAAAATAGAAGTGCACCCTTCAATGTTTGAAGAGGTCACAAAGAGGGTGCTAAGTGAAATAAATTTTGATGTTAAGAACATTACCCTTAAGGAGGGGAGATGTCTAGTTAGAGAAAGTGGGTTGCAATTGCTCCTTGAGTGGGATATCTCTTCTACAATAGCCCTTGATACAATAAGGAGACATGATGAAGAGGTTTTCTCTTCAAAGGAATAAGTAGAGCAAGCATATTGTGGCTTTGGGTTCAACCCTAAATGGGAAACCATAGTGATATGGGCTCTTGCACCAAGTATAAATAAGCCCCAAATTGCTAAATTTGTGTAAGAAATGAGGGGTGGCTTGACAATAAAGAGATTATCAGGTACTTTTTCCCCTCATGTTGCTTCATTGGTGGTCAACATTGCAAAATTCAGTGAGGCTAGAGTGAGGAAATTACATGATAATAATGTTAAATCATTGAAAGATCACATGACACTCACTATTGAATATAATAAGATAAAAATAACGAGACACAAGAAGCACCTACACCAGCTAGGACTGAGGAGGCAAGTTTCTTAGCATCAGGGCTCACAAATAGCTTGGTGAAGGAGAAGGGAGAACTTACTGAGAAAATTAAAAATATTTAGGAGCAAGTGAAGAATTTTGAAGGTGAGCAACAAAAGAATATGAGAAAAATTGTGGATGAGGTCCTAAAGCATATGGTATCCAAAATTCTTAGGAGGCTTGAAGACTCCCACCAATTAGCTTATTCACATCTCCAAGATGCTTATGCCATAGTATAAATCAAGAGTAGTTGGGAAACACAATGAATAAATGGATCTCTAGAATTGCAAGTCTACAAGGCATATATATGGGAGCAAGATTTGAACATGATATGCCTAGTAGCATTTTGACCACATGTAACATGGCCAAACTAGTGGGAGAAACATAGAAATACATGGTTAAATTGGCACAACTTATAAAGAACAAGTAAATTTTTTTTGGGAACATTAAATAAAGATTATGTCAAGCATTTTGAATGATAATGGAGAACTCAAATCTTTTGATCAATGGAAAGCAGGTTTTAGAGTATGGATCCAATTCTTTCAATCTTTATCTATTATGATAGCAATGCTGACACTAATTTGCTAAATACCACTGTGGATAAATTAATCTCCACTGAGATTGGCTTGGATACTTTTTATAAAGAGACTAGTGCAATCCTAGATGCAAAGACCCTAGTATAGACATAATCTAAACCTAATACTCTCTTTTGAATGGCCATCAGAAAGAACATGTGTAGGATGGGATGAGAAATAAAATAAATTGCCAGTATCTTGAGCTCTTTCTTGTCATCAAAGCTCAAAATTGTAATATCTAATTCATATGATGACATGGCATTCATAGCTTCCATCTATCTGCAAGTTTCTTTGCAATTTTGGCTCTTTTTTTTGTCTTTTGTGGCTCAGTCAACATCAAGGTCATTTGTGAAGAATCTTGGATTTTTGTAAGTAGAGAGTTTATATTCTAAGTTTGTATTAGTGCTAGGTTTTCCAGGGAAGATTTGTGAATGTGATTGTTAATTTTGTATAACAATACTATTTTTGTAAATGAGTATATTGTGAAATTCAATGATGCAAGATGCAAAAATGCAACCTATATGCACTTCCACTAATGCAAGATTTAGAAACCCTAGATGAAAATTAACTAATGCAAGACCTAATGCAAAGTTAATATAAGCTAGATCTAGGACTATGATGCACTCCAAATCAAAAAATAAGGTGTTCTAAAGGATAGGTTCACCAAAATGAAATGAAGAAAATAGTTGCTCTATGCTTTAGGACATAGAACAACTAATTTCCTTCAAGTTTCATTCAAGGAAACCCTAGAGATCTCAATCCAAGGATGGAATTAGGGAAAATAGATCTACAATGGGGTGTCCTAAGGGTGTGATTGAAGACTAAAAGGGGGTTCACCACCAAGAAAAGGCTAGGAAAGAAAGAGACGAATGCAATGCGAAAACCTAACTATATGACATAGAGTATGAAACTAAAATAGAAAATAACAAATTGAGAATAAGCAGAGGGGTACTTGGAAGAAAGATGTGATCAAAACAAGCTCTGAGACCCTAAAAGTTTGAATTTCAATGCTCACTTAGACTCATACACCAGTCTCGGCGATTTAGTCCTAGTATAGGGTTTCTAGGTAGGGTCTGGAACCTCCTGATGATTGTTTTGGATATGTTGAAGATTGGAAAAATAGTGTTGGGACTCATATGCCCAGATTGTTGCAAAGTGTCCCATTTTGTCGCAAAGTGTCTGGGTAGAAGCACAATTTTGAAGTGAAACTTTGTGAGCCTTTGAAGATGGATCAAATAAGTACTTTCCCACTTATTTCATGCAAATAGGTTGGATATCTTGCTCTAGACCTAGGTTTCTGTGAGCCTTGACAACTTTTCATGACAACTTATGCAACTTTGTCATTTTGGTACTTTTGAGGGCTTCAAATCAATTTCTCTTCAACCTATAAATCTACAATCACATAAAGAGAGAGAAAAAGTGTTGTTTGGTTAGGAAATGAGGGTTTTCCTTGGTCAAACCCTGTTTTGGTAATCAAACCTTAATGAGAAATGAGGCATGAATGAAATGAAACATGAAACATAAGATGGAACAATAGAACCTTGTTTGAAATCTTGTAGACTTGCAAACAAGCACAAAGTGGCCTCAATGAATGTAGATCTTGATCACAACACTTGATTAGAAACAATGCTTTAATGGGATCTTGAATTGATCTTCAATGCTACATCACAACATTAGCTCAACAACATGCATGATGCACTAAGTCTTTAAAATGATGATGGATCTTGTATGGTTGCAAGAATCTTCTTCAAATATTCCTTTGAATGCTCTTGAATGTTCTTGAATGCTCTTGTGAACTCTTGTGAAAGTGTTCTTGATTGCTTATGAAATTATAGGGTAGCTTAGGTGTTGAAATGATTAAATAAACTCGTATTTATACTTGTTTATGCAAAATTTCTTAAAATTACAACACTACAAGTTGACATTAGATCTAGGATAATAAAATACCACCAAGAATTTGAGTTAAATTAGGTTTTGGTTAAAGCAAGACTCATACGCTAGTTGTGGTGTATGAGTCCAATTGGCTTAAACACGAGACACAAACTCCAAGAAGTGTCTTGTTTAATGTGATTCAAAATCAGGTCCCAAGACCTAGGTGGGTTTCATATGCCCAAGGTGGCGTATGAGTCTCAGATCACAAGATCTGGAACAAATGACCCAAAACATTGAATTGTGATTTTTTATTTGATAAGTGTTGGGATTATCCATAGAAAGATGTAATTAATAAGGCTTGTGGATGCAAAATAGGACCAATTAAGGCATAAATAAGCCCAATTAATTAATAAAGCCCTAGATTAGTGTGAAAGTGTTAGGATACACTTTACAACACCCTAAATAAGGCACCTTTAAGTTCATTTTATTATTAATTATTCATTCCCAAGTGTGGAAAATGGCTACTTTTTTCTACACTACATTTAGCCCCCACTTTGGTGAGAGGAGGAATTTGCTTCAAACTCACACTAAAGTAGACATTTAGGAGGGGTCCAAGTACACCAATGTGGATGGTATAGGATAACAAAGATCAAGGGGGTGATCAAGCCCCAGGGTCTAAGATCCTACGTCAAACCAACATAAGCACAAAGGGACACACACAAGGTGTACAACATGCAACATTAAGATACTCAATGCCAATGACTAAAAGAAAGAAGAAAAACAAAAATATATAAAAGAAGTGGATCAAGCTTCGATTTTTTTTCCCACACATTATGGATCAGATCTAATCTTGTTTGTTTAAGATGCATGCTCACTTTGAGGCAATAGAACTTTAGGTTGTTCGTTGGGTGAGTATCCAAAAAGGGTGGCTTACAAGTGGAACATGTTGTCCACTATGAAAACCAAATGCATGCTCACAAGGGCTAGTGTAACCTTAGGCCATCCCCTAGGTGAGCCCCCAAAGAGGTGAGACACATACGTACATGGCCAAAATGCACTCACACACACAAGAAAGTGGCTATGGAAAGTCATGCCTAAGTTTGGCTCCCATATGCACAACCATACCAAAGCCATACCTCCTGATAAGTTTGATAAGGCACCACACAACAATGAACTTTTAGCTCCACGAGGCAAGAAAAGCTTCCTATGCTTGATACTTATGAACAAACAAGATGGATTCATAGGCAAGCAAAGTGTGTTATGCAAGGTGGCCATATAACATATATTGTAAATGCAGAAGTAGTGTAAGGTATGTTCAAAGGGATTTTGCTTAGTTCATGTAAGGTCTCTTCTTAGGGATCATCGTGCCTAATGTCTCCAATAGAGGACAAGTCAAAGAAATATCACGCTCTCAGAGGAAATAAAACCCAATGAAACCACCAAGAAAATGATGCATCAAAAGAATAAAGAAAATCACACAGTCAAACATGAGTTTCAATGTATGCCCCCTCTTTAAATCGGTTGCTAACACCATTGTTGTGAGCAATTGCTTTAAATTAGAAGACATGAGAGGTTATTCGAAAAGCGCTATTCCAATTCATATGTTCTCAAATGAAACTACATCATGGATAAGGGGTTGCCCCCAAAACTCAGTACGTCACACACGAGCCAACTTAAGGCATGTCGTCCACATCCCAAGCTTGCTCCTATATATACATGGAAGAAGGTCAACGAGCCAACGACAAGTGCCATATGAGGACAAGGCTATCCTAACCTGTTTCCTCCACTTAGTGTAGGACAAGGATGAGTTGAAATGATTGATGAGAAACATAATAAAAAATAAGTATCAATTAGAGGAACTAGGTATTTCAATACAAGGAAGAGCACCATACTCCTTAAGATATTGAATTTGATTATTGAAATCCTTACATTCATTAGTAGAATGACCATGAACTCTATGATATGCTCAAAATGAAATCTTATAGTAAAATTTATTTCATGTTCTTGGAGGGAGAGATATCAAACAATCTTGGAGGAGGCTCGACAAGATACCCTCTTGATCAAAAGTATAAGATGTTGCTTTATTTTGTGACAAAGAAGTCTCTTGCTCAGTACAAGTTGTCATACTTACACAAGACTCTTTATATTGCAAGATTTTATTCTCTCCTTGAAAAGAGGGCATAAAATCTAACAAACTCCAATCGTTAGTGTTTTGTGTGATGACATTGATGTTAAGTGAAGATTTATTTGTTTCTTTCATTTTTTTCAAAGGATAATCATTAAGACCACTAGTTTCTATTAGTTTAGGATGCACTAATGTTAAATTTGTCTTAGAAGAATCTTTTGTAATAGTGTTGACATTGAGGGAAGACTTGTTTGTTTCTTTCGAGGGACAATAACCAAGACCATTAGTCATTCCTTATGTGTTAGGCTCTATAGGGACATGGATACCTTGTTCTCTAACACCACATCCTTTTCCACTATACCCAATTTTTTTCATCACTTCATAGCCTTTTCCATAAATATTTTTCATTTCTTTTGGAGTTAGTGGTTGTTCATAATTAAGTTCATCAAAGTTTGTTGTATAATTTGCTTCTTCTTCTAAAGTGTTTGAGGTGGATGCTTTCAAAGGGTCTTTTGAATTTTGTGTTGACATTACTGCTTTTTCTTTTCCCTTTTTAGAGTCTGTGTTTATGATCTTGTATCCGCCCATGAATGTTGTGAAATATAAGGAACCCCAATCATCTTCTAATAGCTTCGTGACTTCCTCAATATGTTTTTCTTTTTCTTTCTCTTGCACAGGTTCTACTTGTGTAGTTGGTGTTAATGCTGTCAAAGGATTCTCCTTGCCTTTCTCAATGTTTAAACAACTATTTGGTTCAAGTTTGACTTTGATTGTATATACTTTGTTATTGTAGACATATTTCATGATACGATGAAGAGTAGAGGGCACCACATGCATCTCATGAATCCACGGTCTTCCTAAAAGGAGATTGTATGAAAGATCATGAGGCATAACGTGAATAGGAGTTTGTAGTGTATCCTTTCCAACTACAATAGGTAGTGTAATCACACCAAGCGGTTTTTTTCCTACATTGTCAAATCCCCAAATAGATAAAGAATCAGGTTGAATTTTTTATTTATCCATGCCAATTCTATCCAAAAGGGTCACACTACACACATTAAGGGTGGAGTCATTATCAGCAAGGGTTATTTTTATTCCCAACCTATTATAGATAGCTATTATCATGAAAGTGTCATTTTGTTTTTGCATTTCCAAAGGAGGGAGATCACTTTGGTGGAAAACAATGTCCACATTCATTTCTTAAATCATGGCTGCTATGTCACTCGATTGCACATTAGGATGGATAGGGAATTTTTGTAAAGCACTTTGAATCATGTTATGATAATGAGGGGATGCTTGAATAAGGTCCCATAATGATATCTTAGCAAGAGTATTCTTTAGTTGTTCAATGAGATTGTACTCCTTTTCTTTTTGTGAAGAAAAATGAGGAGCACGCAAAAAGATAGGGTTAGGCAATGGGAGGGATGTTGAAGGTGTTTGTCTTGGTTGCAGATTGTTTCTAGTGTTATATGTATGAGAAATGGTATTATAATTCGATTGTTGCAAAACATTATTCTTAGGTGGTTCAAGGATGAAGATGGGTTTGTTTTGAGTTTGTGGTCATTGTGAGGGTGGGTAAAGGATTAGAGGATTCTTAGGATGTCCCACATGATATTTAGGAGGTCCAATAATCAAGGGGGATCTAACGAACACTTGTGCATTCATAACCTTAATGGTTTCAGTTTTATGTCTTTCTAATGAAGAGGAGTCTAGTGTCATCTTTTCATCAACATTTAAGGAACTCACATATGTATCAATACTATCATCCTCTTGCACCATGATATCTTCCCTAGTAGGATATTTTTTAGGAGAGCAACAAACCAGATGTTCATGACATTCAATGTTGACTTCATTGCAAGTAAGGGAGTTATCAATGGTTGGATTGTCGTGTGTATCAATGATGGCATTGTCTTGTTCAATAATGTTTTTCCTAGGGGAAGAGAGGCAACTAAGATTCTCATGACTTTCATTGAATGGATTTTCTAACATCAAAGTGTCTTCTTCACAACTAGGAGAGATACCAGGAGAAGAACTAATGTGATTGTCATGATCGTCCATAATTTCATTCCTTTGTCCAATAATGTAGTTTAAAATAGGATAGGTAGGGGAAGAAACATAAAGAGGGTTGTCATAAATCTTAAATGTTTGATCATCTAACACCAACATATCCTCCTCACTTACAATTTCATCCTCTAAAACATTATCATGAGAGGGGAAGATGTTCAGAGATAAATGTAGACTAGTTGAAGTGTTATGTAGGTGGGTTTTAATGGTCTCTTGTTGTGTTATGTGATTTTCATGATTATCTATGGTTTTTTCATCTTGTTCAGCAATGTCTTGCCCAATAAAAGAGGTAGGAGAGGAGAAATAACTAGGATTCTCAAAACTCTCATTGATTGGTTCTTCTAACACCAAAATATCTTCTTGACAAATAGGAGAGATATTAGGAGAAGAATGAATATGATTGTTATGATTTCCCAAGGTTGTATTCTCTTTCGCTAAAGCATTTTAATAGGGAGGGGATATGAACGTTTTCTTAACATTCCTAAATAGGTAAGATACTAACATTGTTTGACCAAGAATGAAAAGTACTTCTAACCATTTTATGCAATGCTTCAAGAATGTAAACAATGTATATCCAAAGATGAAAAGTAATTTTATCCAATGTATGCAAAGCTTTAAGAAAGAAAACAATATGTATCCAAAAATGAAAAACACTTTTATCAAACTTATGCAAAGCTTTGTGAATGTAAACATTGTGTATGCAAAAGTAAAAAGTACCTTTATCCATATTATACAAAGTTTCGGAAATGTGAACATTTTCAGATTTGATGATGTTTTCTACTGCATTGATTTAGGAAGAATTCAAAAATGACTACCCTGAATTGATTTTTTTGACCTACATGCATAAAACAGAAGTTACTGAAACTTTCTAGATTGATACTATATGTTACCAGCAAGCTTAAGAAGTACAAAAATAAGGCTTTTAATGTTGTAAAAGGTAGTTACAGGCCTGATTTGGGACTAAATTTCCTAGAGGAGTGTATGAGTCCTAGTTAAGGTTTTTCAAGGGTTCAAATGTTGCAAAACAATCCACATAGAACTCCCAAAAATCAAGTAAAACAACCCGCATTAGGACTAAATCACCCAAAGGGGCATATGAGTCCCAGATTAGGGTTTTTGCACTAATTTCAACAAATTCTGAGTGGACGTTAGGTTTTCTGGTTTGAATGATGTCTAGACTAAGTTCAATTACAAATTTTAAGTGAAATTCAATGATGCAAGATACAAAAATGCAACCTATATGTACTTTCACTAATGCAAGATTTAGAAACCCTAGGTGCAAATGAACTAATGCAAGACCTAATGCAAAGTTAATGTAATCTAGATCTAGGGCTATGATGCACTCAAAATTAGAAAATAAGGTGTTCTAAAGGCTAGGTTCACTAAAATGAAATGAAGAAAATAGTTTCTCTATGTTTTAGGACATAGAAAAACTAATTTCCTTCAAGTTTCATTGAAGGAAACCTTAGAGATCTCAATCCAAGGATGAAATTAGGGAAAAGAGATTTGCAATAGGGTGTCCTAGGGGTGTGATTGAAGACTAAAAGGGGGTTCACCATCAAGCAAAGGCTTGGAAAGAAAGAGATGAATGTAATGTGAAAACCTAACTATATGACATAGAGTATGAAACTGAAATAAAAAATAACAAACTGAGAATGAGAAGAGGAGTACTTGGAAGAAATATGTGATCAAAACAAGCTTTGAAACCCTAAAATTTTGAATTTTAATGCTCACTGGTACTCATACGCCAATTTGGGCGATTTAGTCCTAGTATAGGGTTTCTGGGCAGGGTTTGGAACCTCTTGATGACTATTTTGGATCTGCTGAAGACTGACAAAAAAGTAGTACTAGGACTCATATGCCTAGACTATTGCAAAGTTTTTCGCAAAGTGTCCCAGGAGCAGAATTTTGAAGCAAAAATTTGTGAGCCTTTGAAGATGGGTCAAATAAGTACTTTCCCATTGATTTCATGCAAATAGGTTGGGTATCTTTCTCTAGATCTGGGTTTCCATGAGCTTTGACAACTTTTCATGACAACTTTTGCAACTTTGTCATTTTGGTACTTTTGAGGGCTTCAAATCCACTTTCTCTTCAACCTATAAATCTAAAATCACACAAAGAGAGAAAAAGTGTTGTTTTGTTAGGAAATGAGGGTTTTCCTTGGTCAAACCCTGTTTTGGTAATCAAACCTTAATGAGAAATGAGACATGAATGAAATGAAACATGAAACATAAGATGAAACAATAGAACCTTGTTTGAAATCTTGTAGACCTGCAAACAAGCACGAAGTAGCCTTAATGAATATAGATCTTGATCACAACACTTGATTAGAAACAATCCTTGAATGGGATCTTGAATTGATCTTTAATGCTACATCACAACATTAGCTCAATAACATGAATGATGCACTAAGTCTTTGACATGATGGATCTTGAATGACTGCAAGAATCTTCTTCAAATCTACCTTTGAATGCTCTTGAAATGCTCTTGAATGCTCTTTTGAAAGTGTTCTTGATTGCTTATGAAATTCTAGGATAGCTTAGGTGTTGAAATGATTAAATAACCTTGTATTTATACTTTTTTATGCCAAATTTTCCGAAATTACAATACTACAAGCTAACATCAGATCTAGGATAATAAAATCCCACCAAGAATTTGATTTAAATTAGGTCCTAGTTACCGATAAAAAAAAAATTAGGTCCTAGTTATAGTGGGACTCATATGCCAGTTGTGGTGCATGAGTCTGAGTGGCTTAAACATGGGACACAAACTCCAAGAAGTGTCTTCTTTAATGTAAAATTCAAAATTAGGTCCCAAGACCTAGGTGGGATTCATATGCCCAAGGTGGCGTATGAGTCCCAAATCACAAGATTTGGAACACATGACCCAAAACATCTAAAATAAGCCCATTTAATAAGTATTGAGATTATCCACATAAATATGCAATTAATAAGGCTTGTGGATGCAAAATAGGACCAATTAAGGCATAAATAAGCCTAATTAATTAATTAAGTCCTAGATTAGTGTGAAATTGTTAGGATACACTTTACAACACCCTAAATAAGGCACCCTTAAGTCCATTTTATTATTAATTAATCATTCCCAAGTGTGAAAAAGGGCTACTTTTTTCTACACTACACCAACATAGCCAATCCAACCTATTAGTGTCTTTGTATTCATCTTTTCAAGAATCAAATTCTAGGTAAATGAAATAAATAAATTTTGCATTTCATTGTTTCTTAAATTTTAAATCTTAGGGTTAAGAATTTGAGAGTTCACATTGTGAAAGAATGTTTACCACCACTACCAAACCATTTATTGGGAAAGACAAAGCAAAATCAAATAAAAAAATAGATTATGTTGAATTGCTTAAAACATCAGGTTTCACGTATGAATACCATGATATTTATGATCTTGTAATCTATGGTAGGATTACTTTAGAACTTAGATTTTCATATGAGAATAAGGATGCAAAGCACATAAAAACTAATAGTAGTAAAACAATACCAATTAATGGTATCACTACACCATGGGTAGTTGGATTGGGATTTATGATGTTACATGAGGTTTTCCCTTACCTAGAATTTATCATGGTATGCATCCACAATTATGATGATACATTTTTTTATTATTAATAAAAATTGCAAAGAATAAATGTTACCCATTATTGCAAAAGAATTTGGATATGTGTTTAGGTTTATAGCTGAAGATTTTTTTAAAGATCCGTGCATTGACCTAGAAAACCTTGTTAGTAATTATGAAGCAGTTGATCAAGGGGACAAAAATTATTTTCCAAATAAAATAGTAGTGGATATTAACTTATTAAAAAACAATTATAAGACTCCTTATAAATTGGATATTTTTAAACCATGGGTTCAAGATACTATTTCTATGCTAGCATTTTGTCTCATACTAGATAGCAATCAGGAAGTGGGTGCAAGCCTCCATTAAATGGTATATAATATTCATTATGGTACTCCACATGTCAAATATAAATTTCTTGATCACATTGTACAATTCATGCAAAAACAAAAGGAGGTTCCACTAAGACATTTAGGTTCACAACCTACTTGTGCTATTTATTTCAATTCAAATTTAGTGGAATGTTTCTTGCCAACAACCTTTAGATTCAGTCCTATATGAATGTTGAGGAAAAAACAATGGCTCTAGTATATGATTGGACCACTAAGATAAGGATGCATGATACTCGAAGGAACTACAATAATTTTGTAGACTACTTTTTGGATCAATTATATCAAGAAATTACAAATAATCCAATGCTTATATTTCCTGGGTTTTGTAGAGATTACATTCAACTGGAATCATAAATACAATTGGTTGAATGGTACTTCATGGAAGAATATACTATGCTAAGATTTTATGGATCAGGAGTAGAGACATACAAACTTCCAATACATGTGACATAGAGGGGTTTAGCATTGGAATAAGTATGATAGATTGAGAGTACATATCAACTATACTTTTTCAGTCAGAAAAAGAAGAGCATATTTCCTTCTTTACCTTTTTCATGTGGATGGTTCACATTCGAGAGAAAAGTATTCACTGTGATACATGATTTTTTTTTTAAATTTTTTTTTTTTATGTTGACTCTCACTAGTAGTTTGACCCATGTGATGACATTAAAGCAAGGTTTGTGGCCAATAAGAATGTTGTAAGTAGAATTCAACATGAAAGTAAACCCTTGCTTGAAATATTGACAAAAAAAGAACTATTGGGATGAGGTCAAAAAATTAATGGAGGAAACTATTGTTGAGAAAGGTATTTCTTTTAAACAATTATTAGCAAAAATAATGACATTGTACCAATAAAGAGAAGAAGAGAAGCAAATCAAAAGGTATGAAAAAGGTGAATAACCATATACTTCAATAAAAATACCAAATTCTCTAAGAAGGGCTTGTAGACAAGATAAAAAAATACTGCCTTTTGGTCTATGAGGAAGGATCTAGGTGAACCAAAAACTAGTGCATCGTTTCAAGAGATCGATGAAGATTAAGAGTTTAGAAATTTCTAGAATAAAGAGCATCCTTTGAAGGTCAAGAAATTGATAATGAATTTGATGATGATAGGGAAGAACAAGGTGTACAATATGCAAGAAAAGTCAAACATGGTTTAAGTGAGACCACAAAACAAACATATACTTCAAGAGCAGTCATAGCTAAGAAAATGGGTTATGGAGGTGGTGGTTTGGGGTCCAAAGGAAAAGACATTTGGGTGCCAATAGAGGTAGGCCATAGAAAACCTAGTGATTTGCAAGGTATTGGAGCCAAAAAAAAATCTAAAGGGCATACAAAGATAGGTGAAATAATTCATTTTGTTACAACTTCAAATCCTCATGGTCAAATACAATTACAACTAGGACATGGTGGAGAATCTAGTGCAACTGGCACTCCCACTGGTGGTGATGGTATGAGTAGTAGTACTAGTAGTGGTCAAAATGTGCTACAACAACAAACTACACACAAACAACCAACAATACAAGATATTATATAAACACCCCATGATCAAGGTATTTTGAAGAAACAAAGGATTATAATTATGATAGGTCCAAGTCCAACTACCAATACCACTACCTTAATTTCCACCCAAAGGAGTTATTTTCAGGCACTCCTCCAATTGTTAGTGTGACTATAACAACAATGGCTAATCCTCAGCCTCGAGCTCGATCTCAAATAATTAGAGATGTTCTCATCCTTATAATTACTCCTTCACTATTCAAGCATTCTATTACATCTATGACCCCAGGTTTTGATTATAATGATGAGTTTAAAAAGAAATTGGAAATGTATAAAAAATAAAGTAAATGATAGAGAGTACATCTATTGTAAATTCAAACCCTACAATAACCATGGTACTACCCACACTTTATCCAAATACATAAACCATGGAGTACATGTTTATTATTCCCAAAGTTCAAAATAAACTAGAGAGTTAGATGGATCACTCTAAATTTTAGGTGAGTAGTTTTCAATTATATTTTTTGGATACAAATATTATGATAAAATTAATGTATCGAAAAAGAACAATGAATTGGTGTACACATCATTGCTAAAAAAAGAGAGACAAAATAGGTTGAAAATTCAAATAGAAAATTTATATGAAGACCTAGCAAATGAGAAAGCAGAGAGAAAAACAACGTATAACAAGAGCAATGAATTAAAAAAAGAATAAAAATATCTACCTCTACACCTACAAGCAACGAGGATGAACAAACAAAGGTGGAACTGAAACAAAGGTTAGATGAGAGAAAAAAAGAAATATGATGATGAAAAAGCCACTTTGTTAGAAATCTAAAATAGGTTGAATAACACAAGGAAATTTTTAAGAGAAAATCGAAGTTACATAAACTGGAAAAACATAAAGAATGCATGCAAACTAGGACTCTGAGAGATTATGCAATGTCGATATGACAAAATTGCGTTAAGAGCTTCCAAGATGAAAAATACAAGCTAGGTAGTGAGTTTACATATAACTAAGGAGAGAATGAAGGTGGAAAATCAACCAATGAGAATTGACCACCAATAACCACCAAAATTAAATAAAGTAATGAAAAAGTAAATACTCCGCCCTTAAAAGGTGGAGGATAACTCATCACTTTATCTCCTAGTTATTAAATGATTAACTCACTTTATTATCCTAAGAAAGCTTAATAAAAATGTAGGAAAACCTAGGACTAAGGGAAATAACTTATCCCACTAGGAAAATAAAAAGCTACACCAACACCCCCCCTTAAGCACAACTTAGGAGGATGTAAAAGATGATGGGTACCGACAAATGAGGCCATGTTAGGTACCCATGTACATATCAAATTTACCCCAAAGAAGAAGACCCCCCCCCACACACACACACAAATAGAGAGAGAACACCCATCATAATAGAGAGAATAAGATGAGAAGGACTAAGTAGCCCCCAAAAGAGATCCAATGGTAGATGCTTGAAACTGGATGGAGAAGATAGTCCACATGATCGTCGAACAAGGTTCCTCCCCTTAGGAAGAAACAAAAACAATGGTGTATGCAAGCTATCTCCCAAGTCTTGAAAGGAATATGTAAGCAAAATGTGAAAGATGTATGAAGTCTTTGAACTCAACTCAAGTGTCCCTGTGTTGATGCTAAAAGCTATCACAATCAAATCAAGTGTTCTAGGAAACACTGTTGAAGATGACAAATCAGAATCTCCTAGAGATTGATGTAGAGAACAATCCAAAGATGTACAATTATTGTTTGACAACAATTGTACAATGAATGTCATCAAATAAGAGAGATAAACCCTCAAATGTGTCCTCCAAATATAAAATGTGAGACTCCACAAACAAGTCTGAAATATCTATCAAGAAATCATCCCACAAAGTTGTATCTAAAAGACTATGTATATCCTCCTGCAAGAAGTCACTAGAGGCTTTCAAAGAAGCAACATTAAACTTTGAAGTAGCAAAAAATGCAAGGACAAAAGTGTGGTCCTCAAAGAGAAGATGTATGTCCTCAATAGTGTCATCTAGATTCAAAATGAGGGACTCTACAAACAAACAAGATATGTTTGGTAGAAATTGGTCCCAATGGATTGAATCCATAAGACATAAATGATCCTACTGCAATTAATCACTAGAAGATTTTAAAGAAGCATATTTGGAATCTAAAGTTGCAATAGGTTATGTTGATGGGGTATCAATTAATTTATCATTCACACAATATGTGTCCACAAAAGATGGGGAAGCATAAGTCTTAGTATCATCCACAATAGCCTGGTTCTCCAAGGAAACACCACTTTCAGATGAAGATCTAATATCTCCATACATCTGTTGGATGATGGTCCAAGCAATGAAAGGGCACTCAGTGTACTCTATATGATGTAGAGTATCCTCAAAAATAGTAAGACATATTAGTCTATAAGCCTTGTCATTATTGTTAAACTATAATGTCCCCTTCTCAGTAGCCCTTTAGGATGTCGCTTAGAATTTTAATTCCTAGAGGCTAATGTTGAGGTTAGGGAATCAATTATTTAATTACTTAATTATTGCCTAAGTTTCAAGTTAACCTTTAAAGGTGATGCTAAGTAATTAATTAAATCATTTTATAAAGTGACTTGGTGAAATGTTAATAAAGTGACTATATGAAATATTTTATAAGTGAACCATATAAAATCACTTTATATGTGTGAATGAGAAAATACAAAAGAGAAAATAAGGAGATCAATCGATACATTCACATTATTATGATTTTCACATTTCACGGGAAGGAGCTCTTGAGAGTTTCGTGACTGAAGGTTCAAACCATGGGAGGCCCATTTTGACAGTGAAAGATTTTGTCCTAGTTGGGGAGTATACTTTTGATCTTCATGCTTACATTATACTGAGATTTTGTTGCCTTGTTGGGTCGATTTTGGGGAGTTTATTAGGCTTTTTGAAGGCGTGTTCTTGTATGGAAACCCTAGGCGCCTTACATATTGGACGTTGCTAGCAGTTTCAGTTGAATATTACCAGGTCATGTTATTTTTTTTTATTACTCAACTAGTTTCCAATCTTGGAGCACATATCTTCAAACGTGAGTATTGTATGAGCAAGGTTTGGCATGGCATGAGGCTTGGAGGAGAATCACTAGCATAGTTTAGTCATTAATTTCTGTTGAAGAAGCCTGTAGCAAATGGCATGAGTTCCATGGAAGGCTGGCGTGAGACTTTGAACCTGGTCATTGATTTTTCCAAACCCTCTACACTTGGTAAGGGTTGAACGTGAATTTCTAGAAGTGGAGATTAATCTCAGAAGGTTTCCTGAGCTCTTGGAGGTGATTCATGGGGGTCACTTGGTCACTTGGTCCCTTGCATCCTATTTGCAGTTGTCGTAACAAATCCTCAGACCTGGTGTGACCACAACTAGGTTCTCAATCCCTTTTTAAATACCTTTTCATGATTACAGTTAGGTTTGTTGTTAAATCTATGAATCTTAGGTATTGGCTATAGGTTGTTGAGGCTCTGTATTATGTGTGAGACCTATGTTTGTCTCTCCATATGAATACTGTGAACTTTTACTGGTAGAACGAACATATTTAAGTCTGAAATCATTGTTATTCAAATATGCTACTTGTTGCAATTCATTCTGAGCATATTTTACCAATATATTATGCTATTATCTTGGTATGTGATGTTGTAATGTGTTGGGAAAGTGTTATAAATACCTGTTGTAGCATTTTGTAACTGTTTTGCATAGATTTCAGTCTTATGGTACTTAGAAAATGTCATTAAAATTGTTGTTATAGTCTTATTGTCTTTGTTGTGTAATGCCAATGCTAGTATAGTGTGTTTAGATTAAAGAACCTAACATTTTGATACTGCTTCAGTCTTTTGATGGTGAGTGCAATGATTAAATGTAATGTTGTTCATTGAAATACAAGAAAATTGAAAGGACCTAGTTATTGTTCATATCTTGATGTTCATTTTCGTTGAATGTTGTTAAGTCCTTGCATAACATTTACCACTGCTTGATGAAATGAAGGACCTATCAAATTGGAACAAATGAAAAAATCTTGCACATCTGGGAAGGGTTCTTTACATAAACCATGCATTCTTTTCATCATAATCACTTGGCTCAAGAATGAGTTCAAGGAGATAGGATAGTAGATCCCATTCAAGGCAGTGATTATTTATCCCTTGTTTCCAAGACAAATAGTTCTTTGAAGTTATCTTGACAATTTAGAAGGATGCAAATGAAGTTTAAGATACATGATTAACCCCCATTAAGTGGAACTTTATCTCAGTTCATGATTACAAAGTGCATGTATGATCCCCCAATAATGAGTGCAAAAGACACCAAATAAGAATACCAATACACTCCCACCATTTTCACTAGTATAAAAAATCACCCCCCAAATATTATAAGGTTGACACTTTATATTTTAGTGTGATTAAAAAGCCTTTTCCAAGATACAATGCTGAATAGGGTCAAAATAGCCAAAATTACAAATTCTAATAGAAAATGAACTTGAGAGAAAATCTAGAAAATTTAGCCTTATAGATGTGTATTTCTCTTCACCACCTTTCCGACGCCTATTTGTTTCAAGATCAAAAATTAGAGCATCGAGGTGAAAGTTATGAGATGTTGAAGAAATTAGCAACAAATAGATTCAACATCTGGGATAAAATGGCAAAAAATATCTTTCAATACCTCCTTGGATGGAAAGTGATCGTCTCTAGCTTTTTGATGATATCTTGTTTTCGAAAAATGGACATCATGATGAAAAGGTATGCAAGTTTGAAAAAAAGACCCAATTTAGCCTATTAGAGGGCCCTAGTGGTGAACTGGCGGTGTTGCTCATAGTTATAGCCACTCGGGCGACGCTTGGGTGGAGAAATGGGTGGCCTTGTTGAAATTTAGGTGACGGTTTGTGTTTAACCATTAGCCGTTTGTATTTGAATGTGCGGTTAGTGAAAAAAATGGCAATTTAATAACCATAGGTGGTTAATATAGCCATTGTGGTAAATGACCTACTTTAAGCTGTAGGTCGCACCTAGCCACTACAGTTTTTGTAGTGCCTTCAAGCGTTGAGCACTATGAGCACTTATATGAGTGCCAAGCACTATATATATATTTTTTTAATTTTAAATGAAACAACTGCCTAAAAATATTTTATTTGCAATTTTTTAATTCGATGCCATACTTGTAGTGTTAGGGGGGGCATACGACACTTCTAGCAATTTTTTTTACCTCAACGGCTTCTAACATTGAACATAGGTGAATTTTATGTCAAAATTTGTCTCCTTGTTCTTTATATATTAATTTATTTTAGGATTGTTCAAATCTATAAGTAACTGCCATTTTATATATTTTGGACTTTCAAATGGATAATCTGATAGATATAGATTATCGAGGGTCATGCTTGCCATTCTACATAGTTTACTATATACATAGTTCTTTATTGGGATTTTTTCACAAGGTTATTCATTTCATCTAGCATGGGGAGAAAACCAGATAAAGTTAAGAGTGTCTCTATATTGGTCAACCTATGTAAGAGTTCAAGAGTTTTGTCTACTATGTGGTGATGTTCGTACATTACTCCAATCAAAGATTGATATTCTGAAAATCTCTTTGTACTAGTCCATGCAAGGATATCCATCTGATATCAACATCCTTAATAATTTTGTTTCCTATTGTTATTCCCTCAACAAAACTTTGAAATTTCACAAAATATTTGAGACTTCAATAGAATTAACTATGAGTAGAGCTCATAGACTAGATTTTCAACTTTTGATACTGAAGGAAACTTGCTTACAATTTTAAATGCTAAATTCATTTTGTGGGTCATGCAATGAACGAAAATCATGTATGGTGAACAAGTAGTTTGTAAGTTTACAAAAAGACTGTTCCTATGACCTTGCATTGGTGAAACTCCATCAACTCCTATGCACCAACTTTTTGGTAATTGTGAAGTCATCCATACCTCCAATTTCATTCAAAAATTTCTTAACTAGTTCAAATATACTTTGTGATGTTGAACTCTCCTTCATTTTATGAACATAGAGTAGATGAGGTTGGTGGACATCTTTGTGTACAATATTCACATGCATATATACCTAAGAAGTATTACCTACCATAGTAACTTCATCTAAAGATAATGCAATGAAGGTTGACTCTTTGATTTCTTCTTGTAAATATTGTTTTTCCACCTCCATAAGACAACCTACCCATTCCCATCCAGCGTTTATTGACCAATGTGTGCTAGGAAAGTTAGGAACACCCAAAAAAGAATAAATTATTATATTTTGGGTAGTCTTTCATGGGATGCCCTTTGGTCAAAATATAAAAAACAACACTCATCTGAACAATTTTTTCCAGTTGTGCTCTTGTCATTATCTTTCCAATTTGAACTTCAATTGAACCTCCACATTCATAAAGCTTCACCATTTTTGCATATGCTCATCATATTCCAGGGCATGCTTAACATGAAGACATTCTTCCTTTGATTTCCATCTTACTACTAATTTTTCCTTTTCGTCTATGATCTGTTTTTCATAAGCTTTACCAATATACTTTTCTATAATGTCAAGTTTTAGCTGTAACTTCTTGTCCCTTTTATATTTCTAACTACAAACCTTACACTTGCATTCTGTTGGAGGTTCATATTTATTTGTATTCTCCACTGGTTCAATGAATGGGTATTTTGAAACCCAATCAATTTGAAAATTCTTTGTCATATCCCACTTGTGCCCCATTTTTTATTTGGATTTTTTTTTCCTCTTCCTTGCAATAACATCATCTATGGTGCCAACATTGTCATCTAATTCAATTAACTCATTTCAACTACCTTGGGTATCCCTTGGAACATCTTCTGCAACATTGTCATTCTCATTCAATTGAATTAACTCATTCCAATCTTCCTCTGAGGTATTGTCTTCTTCGTTAATATTTGGTATAAAAGTTGATGTAGTTCCATCTTGGTCTGATGGACTAGAAATATTGCCAAAGTACAACTTTATGGTAACTTTGTGTTTTGGGAATTTTGATGGCATCTCTTCACCATCGTGAGAAGTCTTATTCTTGTTCCTGCTCGACATCTCTTATGAAATAAAAGTTGCCAAAAAAATTCTTCTTGTTTAAGAAGGAATCTTAGAATATAGATCCCATTCCCTACTCAATATCATGTTTAAAATTAAAGCAAAAATGAGTTAGGGACAAATAATAACACTATGAAGAAATGATCACTTACCTTTAGGTTATCACTGACTTGCTATTCACTAATATAACAATGCCTATAGTTGTAAGTTTGTAACTTGCCTATGATTCAAATCGAGAGCTCACAAGTTTAGAACTGAACAAATTATGTAAAATTAAATTAGAGTTTGATTGTATTTATATCAAATCCATATTTGGCGAATTCTACAGGATTTTAAAATGGTATAATAAAAATTTAGTGAATCCCACATGATTATACATTGATACATTTAAAATTTGGGTGAATCAAACCTTGACAAAACACATACATTGTAATTTTCAAGGCGATAATTGACCTATGATTAGCATTGAGTTATCATAGTATTGGAAAAATGGTTCTTCATACACAATTATTTTTTAATGTAACTGACAAAACGTGTCCTCATACACAATTATTTTTTAGTTCGTTATTGCGAAATGGGTCCTCCCACATAGTGAACACTTAATATTGTTGGCGAAATGTGTCCTAATAGATAATGTTGTTTCAATAGTATTGGTGAATATGTGTGTGATTTAATACATGCTTCCGAGATTTTAGGAAAAAATATTAATTAGACCATTGGAAATGTGTAGTTTGTTATGGTGAAATTATTAATTACATATGCCTAATAAAATAAATTGATGGCAAATTGAAATGCATTGGACCAATAATTCATAAAACCTAGACGATTTGGCCACCTCATTAGTTGCCATGTATTCGCCAATTTTGAATTGGCCAAATGCAACTATTTGCTAATTGGCAAAGATTCGCCACTAAAAAATCCCTGGAGAAAAGTTGAATAATGAATAGTGAATGATTCCTTGTGACATAAGTTGTGGTGAGGTTGTCCTAACAATGAAATGATACTAGATGCTTCTCCTTGATCATTGATGGATATTGAGATGCCTGATGTTTCAAATGACTTAGGGGGTGATGCTCTTTAATACTCTACTTGGCTATAGAATTTGAAAGATTTGGCAAAAAAGATGAATATTGACTAATTTAAAGGTGTAACTATTTTGACTAATTGGAAAATGGAGTATCAAGCTACTTGATTTTATGAGAAACCCTATAGTCGAGCACACTTGAGTTAAAGTAGTATTGGGAGGAGCAAGTTGTTGGAAAGTTTGAATGCTTCACTCATATGAGCATCACCTAGATACAATGAGTGCTAAGTGGAATAGTCGTGCTTAAGAGAGATGGGTTCTTGTGAACCACTATTCATGAATATATGAGTCAATAAAAATTGGCTAAAAAGCTATGTAGTTGAATCTTGATAACATCATATAATTTGATACGCTGTAAAAATACATGCAAATAAAAATAATTACAAGGTGGTTGGTTAAGGCTTTGGAAAAAATTAAAATTTGAGTTCAAGAGTGTCAAATTCACACTACAAATTTGATCCAAGAATGTGAATTGATAGTATACAAGTAGGAGAATGTGTGAGGAGGTATTATATTTAGTCTCTAAAAAGTAATTTTAAAATTTAAATAAAAGGAGATGCCAACTAGACCAAATATTTAGAACACTACACAAAATAACATACATCAAATAATAAAAATACAAAGCAACCAATTTTCAACATGACAAAATATTATCAATATAATTTAATTTCACTCACTATAATCCAAACACCAATCTTAAAATATATTACTCTTTTCCAAAAAAATTAATAAATCATGTAACAATAATTTAATATAATTAAAAAAAACCATAACATAGTTTATTTCCAAATTTTATACAAATTTGGGTATATAAACTTCTCAGCCCTCCTCAAACTTTTGTATTAAAATGTAAAATTTATTATTAACTAGAAATCACACCTTAGTGTGCAATGGGTACGCCGAAAAAGTGTGGAAGGTCAATTAGGATAAATTTTGGTCTATTTTTGTATACATTTATGTAGTACATGAGGTCAATTGGTAGGGCATTTAGCAAATGATGTTGTTTGTACAACAAAGGTCTCAGTGTACAAGTGATTGCTTCAAATAAACTATGCATCCACTTACAAGGATCCAAACATGATTGAAATAAAACCTCTAAATTAGGAAGATAATCAGGCTCCATTACCAACAGGCTCATGTTATGTTTGCAATAAGGAGAGAGGGAGAGAGGGAGGGAGAGGTAGGGATAGAAAGAGGGAGAGATAGAGGGGGAAGACCGAGAGATAGAGGGGTAAGGAGATAGAGATAGAGAAGAAGATAGAGATAGAGATGGCATTGGAGGAGAGGGATATGGAGAGGAGAGAAGGAGAGGGAGAGATTTAACGAGAGAGAGGAGAGAGGGATATATATAGATGGAAGAGATAAATATATAGAGAGGGATAGAGAGGGAGATAGATGGATGGATAGAGAGAGGGAGACATGTCTAGAGATAAAGGGGGAGAGAGGAAAATAGAGGTAGAGATGAAGATAAAACGAGAGAGGAAGACATAGATAAATAGATAGAGAGATATAGGTAGAGGGAGAGATAAATATAGAGAGAGATAGGGAGATAGAGAGGGATAGATAAATAGGACAAGATAGAGAGATGTAGAGGAAGAGGGAGAGGGAGAGATAGAAAGATATAGATGGTGAGATAGTGATATAAGGAGATATAGAGAGGGGAGGAGAGGGAGAGAGAGGTAAAGAGATAGACAAACAAAGAGAATTAGAGATAGGTAAATAGAGATGGAGAGAGGGAAAGAGAAATAAGGAGAGATAGAGAAAGGGAGAAAGAAGTAGGGGGAGATAGAGATATATGGGAAGAGAAAGAGAGAGAGATAGAGATATATGGGAAGAGAAAGAGAGAGATAGAGATACATGGTAAGAGAAAAGAGAAAGAGAGGTAGAGATAGAGAGATAGATAGGGGATAGGGAGGGAGTGAAGGAGGAAGAGATGGGGAGAGAGGGAGAGAGATAGGTTGAGGAGGAAGAGAGAGAAGAGGGGCAAAGAAGGAGAGAGATAGGTTGAGGAGGAAGAGAGGGAAGAGGGGCAGAGAGAGAGATAGGTAGAAAAGGGAGAGAAAGAAGAGGGGGGTGAGAGGGAGAGAGAAGATGGGGGAGAGTAGAGATAGCTCAATATATATAGAGGGAGAGGGAGAGATAAAAAAGTGGGTGATATAGAGAGATAGAGGGGGATAGTGAAAGAGATAGAGAGATAATGATAGAGGTAGAGAAAGATATGGATAGAAAGAGGTAGAGATGAGTGAGAGGGAGATAAAGAGAGAAAAAGAGATAGAGATATAGAGTAGGAGAGATGGAGGGAATGAGAGGGAGAGATAGCTCAATAGAGAGAGGGGAAGAGGGAATGACATAAATAGTGGGAGATATAGAGAGATAGAGAGCGATAGGGGGAGATATATCAATCACCCTCCCTATATCTCTATTTATTCATCTTTATCTCTTTATCTCTCTACCTCTCTCTATCTCTTTGTCTCCCTCTTTATCTGTATGTTTCTTCCCTCTATTTATCTTTATCTCCCTATCTATTTATGTGACTTTATCTCTATCTATATCTCTCTCCTCTTCTCTCTTTCTCTTTTTTTTAGCTATTTTTCTCTATCTACCTCACTATCTCTACCTCTTTGCTTGTCCCTCTTTATTCCTCTATATCTCTAACTATCTCCTATATATCTATCTTCTATATCTAGATTTGTTTCCTCTTTATCTCTCTATTTCTATTTATCTCTCTCTCTCTCTCTCTCTCTCTCTCTCTCTCTTTGTCTTTGTTTCTCGAGCTCTTCTCTTTTTTTCTTGCTATCCCTCTTTTTATCCCTTTATTTCTATCTTTGTTCCTCTCTCTTTATCTATCTTTGTCTCTTTCTCCTCCTTTGTCTCATTTTGCTCCCTCTCTCTTGCTCTCTTTCTCTTTTTTCTCTCTCCACCTATCTATATCTTATCTTTATCTCCCTCTCCCTTTTCTCTTCCTTTCTCTCTCTCTTGCTCTCTCTACATGTTTGTCTCCTTATGTGTAATGGGTACATTGAAGGGGTCTTAAAGGTGAATTATCATATCTTTAATCAAATGACATGCTACCTTGAGCATAACTCCCCAAGGACACATGCCATCCTTGAATTGTTGATAGGAAACAACCGATCAAAATTTAGTTTTTCTTTTCTATCTCTCTTTTACTTTGTATCTCTTATTTTTCTCTCCCATGCTTTATCTCTCTTTGTCTATTCCTCTCTTTCAATCTCTATCTCTCTCTCTCTTGATATCTATCTATCTAAATTTGTCTCTTTCTCTCATTCTCTATCTTTTAAGTTTTTCTCTTTGTATTAGCCGATATGCTACATATAGTGTGGGATTTGAGCCTAAAATAAGTCTCATGCCTGCAAACCACTACTGAGTCGTTAGAAAACAAGTTTCAGTTGCCATTTAAAATGGTAAACTGGCTGTAGTGTAATGGTAAAATCCTCTAAAATATTAGGTAAAAGACTCCAAAATCTCATTCCATTATTTAGCACTTATTATTATTTATTTAATCTAGCCACATACAACTAGAATTTGTAGCACATCCATGTGCAAACACATACTCTCTAACATATTAACATACATATAGTTTTCTTAATCCTTGAACCTCCTTTAGGTGCAAGTGCTAAAATATATACCTCTCTATATAGAATTATCTCCCCTTCTATCTCTCTTTCTTTTTCCTAATCTATTCAAAGATTAGTTAAACTATAATTTTTTTTTTATATTAATTTAGTTTGTTCTATATAATATATAATAATAATATAACCTATATATACTATTCTTTTTTGATACACAAGATTAGATTTATATCATAATAGAAATAAAAGTATCAACTACAGAAGTCTGCCATCACAAGATAATAAACCATCATCAACCATCAGGCATTAAGCAAAAACCATAACTATCCAGAAACGATCATCAACCGAAAAAACTACAATCATACTACACCAAAATGACCGACATGCCACTGCCAACTAGAGCAAAGACTAGACTAATAAAGGAGAACCCTAACCTACGACACCAAAGCCCGACCAAACCAGACTTACAGAAAATGATTCAGTCCTGCAAATTCATGGAAATCTTTCTTCCATTCCACTCCTCCAGCTACCAACAACCTGAAGAATTTCTTTAAGAACTCCATCGCCACCGCTGCAACCATCCTATGCTTCATAAGGCCAGGCCCGCTCAAATCAAGAAGAAACAGGTACAATTTAATAGCCTCGTTCGAACCTTGCAGGAGCTCTAGGTCGCAAGGACGCGAAACACCTCTCCCAACCACCACTGCCCTCAGAACCTCATTGACCCCTTCCACCAAATCCTCCTTGAACATTTTTTCAAGTAGTAATTTTGCCTCGACTTTATCAACCTGGATGTCTAGGAGAGAGGCCAAAAATCATGATGAAATACGCAAATTATCTCTTCCATATTCCTTGTTCGACAAATGCCCGACACATAAGATCATTTTAATCGCCACCACCACCAAAAGATCACCTATATATATATATAAAGTAATTTTTTATTATATAAAAATATAATAATTATTGATTATGAATTATAATAATTTTTTATATGTATTTAATAGTTTTGTTAAAGAATATAATATATAATAATAAGTAATATAATTATATTATTTATAATTTATTTTTTTATTATATAAAATATACATTATATCAATTATGCTGATATATACTTAACTACGTAAGGTTAAGGATGTGCTCATTATTATTATCTTGACGGTAATTTTCATTTTAATAAACATACTCTAAAACCTTAGTGGAAACCTGCTGCAACGAGGAAGAGTTTGGAAGAGCGGAAACCAATAGCGGCGGAGAAAGCAGCAAAGAAACGGCGAAAAACAGACGAGAAATGATTAACGGCTGAAATTGGTTTAATCGTCTTCTATTGATACGGACGCAAGATAGCCGTCGATACGCTTTTACTGGTCGCCTCTAGCCTCCTAAAGCCCTACAAGACATTACGTATCATTTTTTTCTGCCAGAGGTAAATAGGGTTTAAAATATCGATCAACATTTTCTGTTCGCGAGGTGCACAAGGAATCGAAAGGATACGGTCCAGAGGTAAGGAATATTTTCTTATGTTTTGTGGTACTGGAAACAAAAGCTTAAAAATCCTCTGACATGGATTTTGTTTTTGTTAGCAGTTTTTCTGATCTGGGTTATTGTAGAAAAGATTAAAGAATCCAGTATTAGAGTCAAAATCTTCTTTTGTAGTTTTTCTGATTTGCACAAAAAGCTTAAAATCCTTATTAGGATCCATATTTTTTATTTTGCAGTTTTCTGATCTTGATTCGCAAAAATGCTAAAAAAATATTAATTTGGGATCGAATTTTCCTCTCGCAGTTATTTCTTGTCTGGTTGTTTGCCAAGAGCTTCAAATTTGAAGCGGTTTTTTTCGTCGATCTTCAAACCCCTGTAAAAATGGCCGCTGAGGGTACAGTTGCCGACATGTTTACAGTCCAGAAGACCATGGGTAATGTCCTATGCTGTATGTGTGGCATTTCTATGCCACCCAATGCAGCCAATATGTGTGTGAATTGCATCCGTTCCCAAGTTGACATCACAGAGGGCTTGCAAAAACATGTCACAATCCTCCACTGCCCTGAATGCAGCTCTTATTTACAGCCTCCCAAAACCTGGATCAAAGCTCAGCTAGAATCTAAAGAGCTTTTAACTTTCTGCATCAAAAGGCTTAAAAATCTCAATAAGGTCAGGCTTGTGCACGCTGAATTCATATGGACTGAGCCCCATTCTAAAAGAATTAAAGTCAAGTTGAGAATACAAAAGGAAGTCCTTAATGGGGCTATATTAGAGCAGGCATATGTTGTTGAGTATGTACAACAGGAGCATATGTGCGACAGCTGTAGGAGGGTTCATACAAATCCAGATCAGTATGTGGCTGTTGTGCAGGTACGGCAGCATGTTAGCCATAGGAGAACGTTTTTCTATCTTGAACAGTTGATACTCAAGCATGGGGCAGCTTCTCAGGCAGTTAATATTAAGCAAGTTCACGAGGGTGTCGACTTTTTCTTTGCTAATAAGAGCCATGGTTCTAAGTTTGTGAACTTTTTGGGTAGTGTGGTGCCTACATTGAATCGGAATGATAAGCAGCTTGTATCACAGGATGTGAAAAATAGTACTTATAATTATAAGTATACTTTTTCTGTTCAGATTTGTCCTATTTGCAAAGAGGATTTGATTTGCCTTCCTCCCAAAGTTTCTTCTAGTTTGGGCAACTTGGGTCCTCTTGTTTTGTGCACCAAAGTGAGTACTAATATCATGCTGCTTGATCCATTTACCTCGAGGCATGCATTTATGGATGCAAATCAATATTGGAGAGTGCCCTTTAGGCCTCTTCTCTCAGCCAGGCAGTTGGTAGAGTATATAGTTTTGGATATTGAGGTTAATGCTGGTTTGATTACTGTGGGTGGTATGAAGTATTCATTGGCAGATGCACAGGTTGCTCGTGTTTCAGACTTTGGAAAGAATGACACAATTTTTAATGTCAAAACTCATCTGGGTCATCTTCTGAATCCTGGAGACTATGCCCTTGGTTTTGATCTCTATGGTGCAAATACTAATGATTTGGAAATGGACAAGTATAAGGGACTTAATCTTCCTGATGTGGTTTTGGTGAAGAAAAGTTATGAAGAGAAACGCCAGAAGAAGAAAGGCAAGCCTTGGCCTTGGAAACTTAATAATCTCCCTATGGAAGTGGAGCCATCTTCTAAAGTTAAAACAGAGGATTCAAAGGATGTTCAGGACTATGAAAAGTTTTTGGAAGAGTTGGAAGAAGACCAAGAGATGCGGTCCAAGATTGCCTTGTACAGAAATAAGAATTATCAACCGTCAGAGACAGCCTCTATGACTGATGGTGAAGATGCTCCTTCTGTACCATTAGAAGAGTTACTAAATGATCTTACGCTTGAGGATGATGAGCAAGAAGATGAAGAAATGGAAGGTTAAATGCTAAATGTTGTGTTTGCTCTTTTTGCATTTTTGTAAATGATGTGGACAATTTGTGTTTCTAAAGAGTTAATTCTACACTAAGGTATTGGATTTGTTTGTACCCTGTGTATTCCAAATGGGAAGCATGAAAAGAATTATCATCTGATGGCTATGTGAGTATACACAATTTGAAAGTGTTTTTTACTTATATATGTTGTCAAATTTGTTTAGTAAACAGTTTACACCATACATTATGGTATTATTTTTTGCAACTTTATTAACATTTGGTAATGATTATATTGGAATGTAGATAAGAGTCTGTACTCCTTTCTTGAAAGGTTATGTCAGGAAAGTAAATCCTTCTAACTTTATTCTTGTCATTTGTATTGTATGTGGTTAAGTATCAATGTTTATGATAGGGTCGAATTGCAGCTTGAGTTGCAGCTTGAGTTTTGTCTTTAAGAGGCATTTATCCAGGCAATCATTGCAGAGTGCGTTGTTTCTTCCTACTATTTGTGTCTTGTGACAAGTTAAGCACAACCCATCATTTTACTTCATTTCTGAACTTTAAAGAAGAAAATTGAATTTCTCAGTTGGATATTGCAACAAATCAGGACAGATGCAAGATTGCTATCACTATGCCCTATGCCCTACTTATCAATCCTGTCTGGTCTCAGAGTCATTGTGAACACATGTAAAATGTTATGTATAACCTTGTTATTTTCAATTTCCAGTTTATTTGATAAATTATTCACCAATAGGAGTTAAAAGAACATGCAAGGTATAACGTATAATTCAAGCTTACTGCTGCATAACTCTTTTTTTACATCATTTGTGGAGAATAGGTTAGTACTTAGAAAAGTGGAAACTTAATAAACAGGAGGTTTCCTTTACTGGATTTGTTTGCAAAATAGAGTAGTAGATTTTACTTTGATCAGATAGTTTATTTACAGTCAAATCTTTATTATGTTTCCCAAATTGAAAAACTATATGATTTGAAAAGGTCATTAAATCACAAGCCAGCAGCCAAGATGAAAATAAGGCTTTAGCATGCCAGTGGTACATGTTCTAACATAACTGCATAATATCAGAACACACACATCAGAATCAGAAAAGCCTGAGAAACTGAATACCATCAAAGCTCATTATAGCTTTTTATTTTGCTCCATATTGAGATGGAGAACTTGTAAATTAAGTTGAACATATGGATGGATGGGAAGGACTGGGAGCACTTTGAAGAGCTGAAGTGTAAGTGGAAGACAAATCTCCTGTTATTTTGTTACTAACTTGTAGCTGCAAGTATCAATTTTTAGAAAGCATCCGATCAGCAAGTGAGATTGGTTTTTAAAGTTCAATGCTGACAATGTTACAATCCATCTCGGAGATGATTGTTCTCCATGGATCAAAGGTAAACATATTGTCCTGAAACTTTATGGTATTCCTTTTGTGCTTTGAGATGAAGATTTTTTTACTTTCAGTCAGCTAGATGGTTGGCAAGAGTTTCAAAGTTCAGCTCGATGTGAAAGTTGCTTAAAACATTATTTTGTAAAAGATAAGACTGAAAGATACAAGATTGTGGCACAAGGGTTAGAAAAAGGGGAAGTGTTCATCTTCGTTGACTTGCCTACCCTTGCCCATCCAACTCTTGTTTCTTCTTGTCAATGAGGAGTAGTATTTATTTGGCACTGCCAGTTTGGTCATTTGAATATCGCTTACCCACTGACAATGAGTGAGCAAAACACACCTTATGGGCTACTTGACATCAAGGAGATTGACAAGATTTTCTGAGTCATTGAAAATTGACTTAGATGAAGTGGAAATTTGAATTAGGCTAAAGTACTTCTTGGCTTGGTCCACAATAATTTCTGTAGACTCATGAGACTCTATTTTAGCCTGTTGAACTGTTTTTTGTTGTTTAATAGCTGAAAGTTGTGGGTCTTCTTCTTGATGGTTAAATATGAGGCATATTAGCGCTTCAACAATTTCAAGGCCATGGTGGAGAATGAGATTAGGCATTGCATTGAAATAATCCTCACAAAATTGCTGGGGAGTGTGGGGGTGCCTCTCAAAACGTTTTTTGCAGTTTCACTCAAAAGATAGTGTCAAATGACTATTGATAATTTGATACTTACAATCCACAATAAAATGTTGTCACAGAAAGGTAGAATAGATCTATCAACATGTTTATAGAGTGAACATTGAGTGACATAAAATGGACAAGCAACAGTGGGCTGAAGCAATGAATAAACTTTTCTTTTGTTTAGTTGAGCATCAACCAGAGCTTTGGATGGTTTAAGCCCCGAAGAAGCTTGGTCTGGTCAGCAAGGCACTGTGAAGAACTTGAGAATCTTTATGAGTACTGCATATGTTCATGTTCTGAAACTGAAGCAGAAGAAGTTTGATGAAGACATGAGGTGTATCTTTCTTGGGTAATAAAGCAAATCTGAAGTCTATTGGCTGATTGATTCTACAACCCAAATGAACCATGGTCATTCAATGAATGTCTAAAGCTAAATTAATATTAGACCAATTTTATTCCAAAGAAGTAAATGAAGATGAAGTTGCAAGAAGAGATTCAAGAAACCATCATTGGCAAGTACGGCTAAGAAATTGCTTAAGCAATATTTATACCATGAGTAATCAAAAGAGGGGTGATGACTCAGGCAAAGTTGCAAGAAGACAAACCATCACAGGCAAGTACATACAAGAAATTGCCTAAATGATATTTACTACCATGAAGAATAACAAGGAGTATTACACTTGAAGAGGTGAACCTGGCAGTGATGAGTACGATGGTTTGTTTTTCAAAACCTTACTTCATCACATAAGCAATGAATTTGAAAGGATGAATTGATGCAGCTCAGTTAGAATGTGATTTTCCATTAGGGAAGAAACCCATAGGCTCCAAGTGGGTGTTTTAAACAGAGTATAAAGCAAATGGCACATTCAACAACTACAAGGCTCGATTTGTTGATTAAATTTATGCACAAAAAGAAGGTATTGACTATGAAGAAACCTTTGCATCAAAGGTGAAAATCAAACTTCTGTTCTCCCTTGCAGCATAGTTTGGATGGAAGATCCATTAGATGCATGTGAAGAGTGCTGTCCTGAATGGACAACTCTTGGAGGAAGAGTATATGCATCAACTACACGAATTTTTAGTTTAAGGTAGAGAGTGCCAAGTGTGTAGATTGATCAAAGCCTTGTATGGGTTGAAATAAACTCTTTTTTTTATTTAATTTCCAGATTGTTGATTGACTACACAAATGAATTTTATATGATTCTTGTATATAGCAATCAATATTTCTAAAAAATAATGATGATTTTGTGATAACTGGGAGCAACGAAGAGTTGGTTTTAGAGGTGAAGTAGGATATTGAACAAGTCCTTGAAGATGATAAATCTTGGGCTATTGCACTATTACCTTGACTTGAAAGTTTTGTTTCATAGACAAATGTGCCACAGAGCTGCTTGGGAAATTAAGGATAGCAGTGTGCCAACTAATAGCAATGCCAGTGGAAGCAAGTTTGAAGCATTCCACGGATGTAGAGTCAAAGAAGATAAATGAAATTCTTTGCAGGCAATCATTTCTTCTTATGTATCTTTCATTCACCACATCAGATCTAGGAATATTGTCAAGTTGTCAACTATCTCTTTGTGACGATAGGTGACTTCAATCCAAGAGCATCAAACATATAGGCATTATTCTGAGAAATGGAGTTGGCATAGAAAGCAATCCACTGTGATTAAAGGAAGAGTAAGTCCACTAATAGGCAAGGATATTGTTTTGATGGGAAAGTGACCATCGCACACCATGGGAAGGATCATATGAATTGGAATGAGTGCATGGCAGACTTCAAATAATTTTACATGTAAAACACAATGGCCAGAGTGTGGTCAACCATGGTTGGAAAACTCAGCGAGTACATTCCGGGTCAACAAGTACTCGCCAAATTTTGAGCTTGATGAGTAACTTGCGAGTTAACTTGCCAGTCAACCTCACTGAGTTTTTGGTGAGCTTGATAAAATACTTGCCTCAGAAGCATAAAAAATGCAAAAAATACAGTTTTGTCGGTGACACAATCATCAGATTCAGCAGGGTCATGGTGATTTTGTATGTGTTATGGTGGTTTTGTTTGTGGGTTGGTTGGTTTGTCTGTGTTTTGGCAGCATTATCTCAAAAGCAGCGGTAGTTTTGCCAATTTCAAATTTGTAGGTTAGTAATAACAGTGTGTCATGGGGATGTATTCAATGCCTTTTGGGGTATGGGGATATTGAGGGGATGGCTCCTCATGTCCTTTTAATATATTTTTGTTTTCAGGTCCAGAGGATTTCTCAAGTTTTTTTTGGTGTCAACCAGATGTTCTATGTTTTTAGGGGCATCTGGATGCCTCTAAGCCATTGAAGCATCTTTTCATCTGTCAGGGACATAACCGAGATGTCCCTAATGTTACCTATGTCAATTGCTAATTTTGTAAAATAAAAAAAGATGGGACATTTTCAAACATTTATTTTCATAATCATTGATAATATGATAACTAAATATTCATATCTACAATTTCATTTTTATATTTCACTCTCACTCAAATGTGGATTTTATATTTAATGATCAATGTTCACTGTTCATTGTTCAGTGTCATAAATGTTTTTGTTATTTGAATTTCAGCTTTTTACCACGTTTAGTTTGGAGTTTAATGATATAATTAAAAAGTTATAAACATATATAAACTTCGCCATCCCCTTTTAGTGGCCCCACCATCAAGGAAATTTTCACCATTCTAGAGACATATTTTCTCCTAAAATGTCAGAGAAACATTGATAGCGAGAGATATTTCCTAGAATCTCGGAGGAACATTGATAATGATAAATATTTCCTAGAATCAGAGCAATATTGATAGTGAGTGATAGAATATCTTCTGATATTCCAAGATGCCTGGAAGTCCTTTTCACCATTAGAAACATATTTTCTCCTAGAATCTTGGAGAAGCGTTGATAAAAGATAGGAATAATATCTTCTGATATTCCAAGATGCTTGAAGTCCTTTTGTGCACAGGACCCTCCCAAATCATCTATTTGTCAGAGGGATAGTCTTGATTGTAAACATATGAGTGAGAAGAATTATCAAGTTTAGTTAGTTGAACGAGGAAGAACCCAAATCATCTATTTGCCAGAGGGATAGTCTTGATTGTAAACACGAGTGAGAAGAATTATCAAGTTTAGATAGTTGAACGAGGAAGAAATAGTCTGGTGTACAGAGGATGAGTGAGTGTTACACTAAAAATATTACAGTATATGTTCTGTCAAGAGCTCTATGTAACTAGTTTTGGCTATAAGGGTAGAAGAGGAAGCTAAGCAATTGCTTATTCCAGTTGATTTTCTTCACACTGGGGTTTTCAGGTTAAAATCTTGTGTTAATATTGCTTATGGTTGATTTTTTTGTTATTTCATCTTTGTTTCAAACATTGCAACTTAGTTTCAAACTTTTAGTTTCAAACATTTGCAACCCAGTTTCGTTTCCAGCAACTAGGAATACTGATTCCAACATCTAACACTTCCCAATCGTTGTCATTTGAAGTTGAGTAGGACAGCATATACATTTGTAACTTTCTAGTATGAGTTAAATCTCGGAAGATTACACAACACGTTGGTAGTAGTGCAATTTAATCTGTTTCGGGTATTGTGGATGGTTGTGTATATTTTTTATTGATAGTGATAAGATAAATTGTAGCCTTACGAATCAGAGATTTGAACAAAAAGGTGGAATCAAGAAGAAAGGTGGCAAACAAGATGAAGAAAGCTTTGGAAGAAGAGTTGCCCTTTTCGAATCCGACTTGTAGTTCATCAAACAACAAAAGCTGGATGCTAAGAATCAAGTGTACATGGATATGGTGGTATATGCTCTTGTCAAGAAGCTTGAAGTGGAAGAAGAGCAGCCCTTTTAATGAAGAGGGTGAGGAAGCAAAGAACTGAAAATCACTACATTGATGGAGACAAGCAGGCCCAAGGTAGACACAAACAAAGTTAAAGGAATTTGACATGCTCCCAGTCAAACTTAAAACAAAAGTAAATATTAAAGATTTCAAAGAACAAGTAGGTGCCGAAATTGTGGATAAGTGTGTTTAAGCAAATGGATATTTACTTAATTGTGCGTGAAGCTAGTGAGGCAAAGGAGTTTTAATAAAAATGTAATAAATATGGAGGATTATGCACTAGTTTGGTGGAAAACCAATGTGTCTGTTTATAAGAAGATGAATAGTATACTAGTGTCTAGTTGGGAAAAATTTCTATGAATTTATAGAGAAGAATGTCTATCGTGTTGGGCACAAAACTAATCAAATTACTAAGTCACACTGTGTCAGGCAAGTCAATAATCAAAGCGTGGGATTACACCACAAAATGTTGTATAGACAAATCATTTTGATGAACTTGGACTTAAAGAAAGAGAATATAATTATAAAATACATGGGTTTGCATAATTAGGAAGCATGTACACAATCATACACATTGAGGATGAGAAAAAGCTAGGTGAGGTTGAATCATCTAAGCAAAATCAATCATCAAATTAGCCCAAGAAGCAACAAAATCAGCCAAATAAATCTTACAAAGGCAAGTGTCAATGTAAGGACAATGCAGCTGCTTCAAATGTTTGGAAAGATCTCAATAGCCACCGTGTTAGGGATTGATAGATGGATGCAAAGTCTTGGAAGTTGTACTATGAATTGCAGCCACATAATTATACCAATGGGGGCTTCAAGAAGCTAGTCATTACCTTGGTTGGTGACACGAGGTGGAGATAAAAGACAAATTAGATATAAACAATAAATGTGGTTGGACCACATTTAGTACAGCAAGCCATGAACAAAAGAGATGAGCAAGCTGTTTCAAATCAAGATTTAAATCAAGAAATAAAAGGTTACGGCACTTGATTATGATTCACAATCAGATTTGATTTTGGATGAAATTGTAACAAGGCTTTATTTGCAAATTTATGATCATCCATTTCCGTATCCATTGGATTGGGCAAAGAGAGGTGTAGAGATATAGGTGATCAAGAAATGGCAGGTCAAGTTTGCTATTAAATAGAATATATTGGTGAGTTCGAAGTATGTGTGATTTCCCTTGATGCATTTGATTTTGTGTTTGGAAGTTCTTAATTTTACCTCGGATATTTTCATGAGGAGCAAACATATATAATTGGATCAAGTAGATTATCTATAATGTAAAAGTACACTAAAGCAAGACTAGGCTAGCTATTGTAAATATTAATCAAGCAAAAATATTCATTGAAGCAAATAAGATATTTTGTTTACCTTTTTTGAAAGACGAGAAACTTTATGGCCTAGAAATTTTAGAGTTTTAAGGGTGTGAATAGTGGGTTGAAAGATTTGGACGAGTTGGAGTTACTTTTTTTGAGTGTTTCTACTCCTAAAGATTTGTCCCCATAGAGGGAAGGAGACCATGAGTCTCTTCTCTTTTTTGAATATCCTTTACCAAGTATTGGTGTGTATAGGTAATCTCTTTTGGAGAATGATGAGGCAAAGAATCCTCCAAGAAATGTTGGAGCAAGGGGTCATACCCTCAAGTACTTTTCCATTTGTGTCATCCATTTTCATGGTATAGAAGAAAGATGACTCTTGAAGAAGGTGTGTTGATTAGAACCTTAGAACAAGATTGATGTCAAGAATGGGTATCCACTCTCATGGATTGATGACTTGTTGGACAAAATTTAACATGCCAAGAATTTTAGAAAGTTCTATTATAAATATAGGTATCATTAATCTTAGACGAAGGAGGATGATGTATGAAAGACAATCTTTAGAATAGTTATGTACCTAGGCATATGTTATTGTGGATAATGGTGATGCTAATGTGTGATACACATGCCTTTAGTTAGTTATACTAGTTTATACAGTTAGTTTGTGTAATTAATTATATTGGGTAAAAGTCATCCAATATTGGGATCAATAGTTTACCCCTCCATTGTATTAGGACTATATGTAGGAATTGAATGGAATCCTTTTATAGTCCACAATGTTGAGTGATTTGGTTTGGTTTTTAGGTGGTATATAGCATATGACTACCTCATACTCTTATTTATGTAGGGGTTGCCTCCCTAGGTTGCTTAAACAAGGTGTATGTACCCTACCCCCTACTGTTAGTATTTGTAGCTTAGGGAGATATTTTCTCCTAAGTAAAAATTAAGATAATTAATCTCCAAGGTAGGTCGGCTTTGTGTCACATTATATTTTATGTTTTTCTATTTTATTGGAGGCCGACCTAGATGAAAAGTCACCTTACTTTGTATATATACAAGGTGAAGTTCATACATTCAAATCATCAATTCATTCTCATTTTCCAATTTGCACTTTCAAGAAGAAGTTTGTATTAGCAGCATCAGATCATCATTTTATGGCAACAAATCAATCTCAAGGAGAGCCATATTCATTTGTATCTTTGCATCAAGGAGAGGTGCTATTATTCATTGTATTAATTTGGCCTTGTGTAAGGCCTGACTTGTAAGCAAATTTCTGCACTTATATTTACGCCGAAGGCGTCCCCACGCTCAAGTTTTGCAACCCCTTTGTAGGGCCAACAGTGCAGATCGATTGGGACTACGATGTAACGCATCTCAGTCGTTCATCATTTTTCGCCCCTTTTTCAGCTATTTTCACCGCTTTTGGCTGCTTTCCCGCCGCTATTGACTTTCTGGTGTAGCAGTTATTTCATACTTCATTATAGATGGTGAGGTGGGAGGCGGTGAACATGGCGGTGCTAGGGTTTAATTTCTGAAAGTGGTCATCTGCATAGTTACGAGATCCCTAATAGATGTACTAATAGTATTGTGGGTTTCATTTATTGTAGCAGAATGTCAATACCAGAACTCACGGAGACTTCTCTGTTCTCATAAGGCACGCTGATGAATGCCTTCCACAACGAAACCAATCCCCTGTCCATCTATTCATTTAGGCTTTAATATGTTCATTTAGGTTTTAATATGGCACGCTGATGAATGCTTGTCTGTTTCTCAGTCTACGACTCTACAGTAGACAGTTTTCAACCTTTCCCCTGTCCATCCATTCTATTGTAACATAGAGACATCTTGCTTCCAAGTCTTTTCATGTGCAACCTAGATAGGGTTAAATCCCATCTTGCTCCCAAGTCTTTTCGTAGCAGATCAACTTTACCAACGTAGGACTGTCAGCTCATTCTTATCCTTATCTGTAGGACCACTGTTGTTCACCGACTGCAAAAGATTAACCGACGAGTTGTTATAAATAAGTTTGCATTGTTTTCGTTAGAGGATCCATCAGTAGATAATGATCCATCTTCCATCCCAGATATGGGAAGAACTCTGTAGAGTTCTTTATCTGTATTCTTAGGCCTATTCAACCCTCATTTCTGTGGTTGATCTGTAGGTTTAATATATGCTTTTCTAGTTCCAAACCAGACAGAATTCCTTAAAATTTCATGTTTGGTTTTTTACTGTTCACCATGACACTGTTTATTGATGTTGTGATAAACATTATGTGTGGTTTTGTGTGATTTTTGATGTTTGCAGCCGGTGGGGAGTTTGAGAAAGAAATATATGCATTTTACTGCAGTTACACTATTTTTCTTTGAGTTTAGGCCTCTGTCGCACACCCAAGTATGTATATGACTGAAATCTACCCACCCCGGGTGGGAATAAGCAACTTCCTTTCCTTCCGGATGGGTGGGGAGATATTGGCGAAGGATTGGTTCGAATCAAAGCCACTCTGCGTCTCTCCTATGGAATAAAAGTTGGTTGGGCCGGGGAGGGAGATGACCATCAGGGATTGTTGGGCCTCCGTTCATGCTTTCACCCGAGCCATTGAAACTCCTAAAAACCAGGTTGTAACGGGAAGTTGGGGTAGGTGGGAATAAGCCAGCGTCAATAGTTGTTCTCTTCAGAATCCCCAACTTAGAATAGGACGGGGCCATCTCGCCTTATTTATGATTTTGAAACAAACGCGTTGCACTATTTTTCTTCAATTCCGAGCTTATGTGGCATATCCATGTCTGTATATGACTGATATCCAAATTGGGTTTTAACTTATACACTAGATACATAAATATGTGAAGTTTTCCTACAAGATTTGATGATGTAGGTGTGATAAATGGATTTGTGGACCTGGTTCTATAGGATTGTTGTCCAGCATAACATACCCGCACCTGTAGTCTCGTGGGCTGTGCTTGTGAGTGTATAAATTTGTTATCTTTGGTGATGCATGGGGACTTCCGGTGTGTACACATTTTGGTACAGTCTGAAATGATATTCTTTTGTTTGCATTACAGAGAGTGTCACTACTGTTAAATACGGCCAGAAAACGTTTAAAAATCAGCCATCAATGAACAATTGTGTCCTTTAATGCTATGAGATTTCCACAATCTGTCATGCTGAAGATTTTGAGATTTCTGGATTTTGATTGTGTTTAAGTTTTTTCATCAACGTTTCGGATCACACTCAGTGATCCATCATCAGGATGATAAAGAGCTAAGAAGATGAGAAAAGGTAAGATGCAGACCTAATTGTGTCCTTGCCAAGGTGCTTACCACCAGGATTTTCTCATTCTTTCTTACTTTGTATTAGCTCGGCTTGCTAACTTCCACTTTTTATTTTTCCACAAGCTGATGATCTGTCGTCTTGAAGATCTACTCCTTTTATATTGGTTCTGGTTTTCTGTTCACGATTAAAGCAAATAAAAAAACTAACTATGCAAACCTGTGTAATCATTTTTCAGAAATTTTGTTGCTTCCGAATATTTTGCCAGTGAAAACCTAGAACAAAATTGCATGTCTGTTGCATACTATAATGACTAATTTATCCAGAGATGAGTTCCATTGTTTCACTCTAAAGGTGGAAACCACCAAAACATATCTATACACATGGTGGCTTATGTAACAAATCCAGGGCAGAAAGATGACACTATTCAAAGATGAAAACGTAGTACGTTGCTGTATATAGATTATAAGCTATTTGTACGTGAAGAATAATCAATAACAATATGCATATAGTTTGTTTCTTTCATTTGTAGGCAATGTGAGTTTAGTCCCAGGGAAGAAAATGATGCAATAAGGTTAAAGGGTCCCACAAATTGGTTGACAATTCAAGCCACCCATTCCAAAGCCTACACAAGTTTTCCATACAGCAGCTTTTCCAGGTGATAAGTTTTACTGCTTTCAAGCACGAATTGAAGAAATTATTGTCTGATTCATAGTGCCAAAAGAAAATGATTTGACATTGAAGAAAGCTGAGGCTTAAGTTTTATCCATGGCTGGAGTTGGTTGATGCCACATAAAGATCCTTGGTACAAGGAGAGGCCTTCTATGCAATGAGATGTGAATGATTCACCACTTCCTACATAAACAAATCGGCTCTAAGAGTTGTTTACTACTGAAAACAATTCACCACTTCCTACAGATGCAAATATTGGGAATTACAGTTCCTTCAACAATGCAAGTACATGATGAGTTGATGTGAATCTCTCCACCTTAGATGAAGAATATCGAACACAGTTTTTGTGGACAACAGTCCCTGTTTGCTCAAGACAAGTTGGTGAGTAACTCGAGTGAGATGAGGTCTGCTTCCTTGTTCTTTATTGCTTCTCACTATTTTTGTGCCTATAAGACTGCCTTTTAGGTTCAATTTGAGGTGACTGTCTTAGTCTTTTGGGGCCTGTGATACATTCTTTATTTGTACTATCTATGGCACTGTCCTTTTACCCAGTGGAGTGCCCTAACAGAGGTACTTATGTAGATGTCTTTTTTTGCAACACTGTCTTCACTTGATATCTGCCATACACTTTGTCACTCATTCTTGGCATGATTTCATCTATACTTGATGGATATACACTGCCACCATTAAGCCCATTCAAGCTTGTCATGATACTTGGATAGATTATCATGCACATTTAGGTCCTCATTACACATGGAAGAAGTAAGGCAACAAGCCTGATCCTCATATGCTTAATGGATGAACGTGCTTAATGACATAGCTGCATAATACTCCTTGCCACCCATTATTGAGACAAGGCAAACAATTTTGCATTTGGAGCAGTATCTTGAATTAGAGATTTTCCCACTGGTTTTCCACACTAGAGGACTATCTCCTGGCTCCTTCATCATTTACAGACCCTTCTTCATCAGTTTGAGGGAATATGATTGTAGCTAGCCTTCTTTCTCATAATCGTTAGGTAAACAATTAAGGGTTCCTGTCAATGAAATTTTCAACCACTAGACATACTCATAAAAACCCCTAGCAAAATTATAATCATTATAGATTGTATTTTCTGCATCATCATTTCTATTGACAAACTTCACAATCTTCGTTATCAGCAATTCACAGTCCACAGATTACTTGTAGACTCCTACTATTCATTTAATTCCTCTACATCATGTTGTTCACTACCTTGCAATAGGTTTGTCTCTTTGCAGACCCTAACTTGTCTTTCAAACCATCCTCTACAGGAATATACTATCACTGTAGACTAACTCCTTTTGATTGGCTGTTGAAAACTTATAACTGCCCTCTGTGACTTGGTTGTTATGTTCATGGTAGTCTTCTATTCAACTAGTAGATTGGCAATCTTCGTCTTCACAAGGGCAGTTCATACAAGAATTTAAAATGCCTTCATCATTCGCACAAAAGAGATAGGGTGAGAAGAGAGAGAGTGTGAAATTATGGATGAACAACATTAGATGCCAAGAACCCTCATACAAACATCTGGAACCACCTGTGCAGCAACTAAACTTAACACAATTTGAAACAAAGATAATGAAAACTTCAAAGGAATAAAGATCAGTCCAGCTCTATGTCTTAGAAAGGGTTTGGTGATGCCTAGTGTAAGTTTTCAAATTACATTTCTGGGCAGTTGCACACAGCAGTTAATCCTCTGTACACATAGTTTGTGATGATGTGCACACAACAGTGTGTTAGTACTCAAATTACATGTAAGTTTTCAAATTTCATTTCTGGGCAGTTGCACATGACTTTGCAAAAGCAGCTTTTGAAAGTGACTATTCATATTAAAGATATAGATGATATTAGTATTAGCTACCATAGCTAAAGCTGATATTCATAGCCTTCAGTTTGACTTGTCTTGGCAACCAAACGAGGGGGTTCTCTAAATTACTTATTGCTGGTCTTGGATGATGAAAATGTTGTACAGGCTTAAAGATGTGCAGAAGCTATAAAAGGTAATAGGATTCATGGCTTGGAGCAGGCAGTTGGGTCGCAAGTTCTGATTGAATTGATAAATATGGCACGCAGATGTGTTATTAATTGTGACGGAGAGCATTGGATTTTTCCTCTGCCTGGTCTGGGTATAAGACATGGTGGCATGCAGGAACTCCCTTAAGGTGATATATATGGTTAGTGTCTGGTGCTTTTTGGAGGTCATTTGTTTGTGTTATGGTTTAATAGATATGCTTTTTCATCGGTTGCCATGGTGTAATGGAATGGTATCAATTTATAATATAGTGTCTGTCTTTGGAAGTTGCTTATACTGCTACACCTGGTTATAGGCTGTTTATGTGGTTTCCTTTTAGCATGTATTTTATTTGGTTGGTGGGGCAGGAGTACCTTAATAGAAGCTCTATAATATAATCTAAAAGAAATCTTTCTTAAACATCCAATCAGAGTATATTCTAAGATACTGTGTCCATCCATACCACAAGAAGAATTATTATGCATAAACTAAATTGACAGACTTTGCCTGGGAAAAGCACTAGTCTTTAGCACCTATACCGTACATTATTTTAAATAAATTAGAAATTGCTATCGTACAAAAACTGTAAACTACAGTTGTTCAGACAGTGGTCTAGCAGTAAGATGGGGAATGATCTCCATTCCAATAACCTGAGCTCAAAATTCAATGTACATGATCCCCATGATAATGCAGTTGCTATATGTCATTTCAACACACTAACCCATCTCCAGAGAAGTTTAGTTTTACAAAAAAATTGCATTCAATAAACCATAAGATTTTGCTCAAGTGATATGACAGACGAGAAAAGAAATAGGTAAATACATAAATGATGTTTTGGAGTGCCCCTAGAGACTTAAAAAGAGAGAGGCAAAACTACCTTTTCATCAAATAGGCAGAGTTGGAAGTACCACATGGTCTTTGATGATTTAAATGATACTATGCCTGCCATTTTCTGAAAACAGCAAAGAATTGATTACCTGTAGTGTATTCTTGTGATTCTGAATGATAACATTGAGCTTGTTAATATTAGTATTAATGGTACCAATATTTTCTTGCTGCCTATCCACCTTGTTCAACAACTTCTGTAAGCTTGTTTCCATGAAGGGTTTGTGTGTTCTATTGTATCTCATGTATTTTCCTTCGACCCAAGTTGCATCAGCAATATCTTGCAGGATAGAGGATAGATTTGGATGAGCTTTTGAGGGATTTTCAGCATCAGTGGTAATTGACTTTTTTGAACACCCATGTTCATGATGAGACTGAACAATAGAAATAATGGTATATGGGTATAAATGGGTAGAATGAGGGGTGGGAATGGACATGGATTTGGGAAATGGAGTTGTGAGGCTTAAGAAAGTCCTAAACTGGGTAGAGAGATATTAAACCAAAAAAAAAACCAATGCTTCAGTTTACCTGATAATTTAAGGTAAATAAAATAAGAAATTTTAAAGTGAATCAAGAGGTGCTTTCGGATAGTTCTAAATTTTAAACTATAACAGCAATGCCAACGAATTAGATGTGATTTCTTGTAGTCACGAGGCACAGATACAAGAAATAGAATTCTTAATAGATTTAAGAGAAGGAAGAATAAATAAGACGAAAGCACAGCTTAACGAAGAAAATCCCCTACTGTAAAAGAGGAAAAACCACATTGCAGTCAAGAGAAGCAGGTGCTAATTTTTGCTCTACTTCTAGAATTTTCAAGGATCCCTTTGCAATACCAAATAGAACATAGTTTTTTGATTGAATTTTGGAAAGAAGCATCGACAACGACGCTGAACTGTTTTGAAAAAAAAGTCCTCAAAGAAATGTGATGTCATGGTAAACTGTGATTTACAGGAGATGTTTAATCTTGAATGATTTCAAACTGTGTTAAAGCCTAAATGTGCTAATTATGAGAAATTTCATTTTAATGAACATATTAAAACCTTTCCCCTGTCCATCCATTCTATTGTAACAGAGAGACATCTTGCTCCCAAGTCTTTTCATGTGCAACCTAGATAGGGTTAAATCCCATCGTAATGGAATACCATGAGGAAAGTCAGCTTCATCCACCGTACTGGAATACCTCCTCACAAACAATTGGTAGTTCCACATTTTTTTACTGAGGAAATACACACCCATTGTTTTCTCATTTAAAAAACTTCTTATAATGTCAGTGCAGAAACTATCAGATTTGAATAACTTAATCAACGAAATATTTGCCTTTTTAAACACCATTGGTTTAATAAAACACAGGGATTTTAATTGTTCAGATAGATCGTGGAAAATAATTGATTATTCAGTTTCTTTTCAGACAACCATAAAATAGAAAACCTTATCTCTTTTGACCTTTTATGGTATTTCTTACTCGCAAAGAAACCTCCTGTTCGTTGACATCAGAGAACTGTTCATCGAATTTGACTTGACATTCAATAAGCAGACACTTGTGTGTCATCAAATCTTTTGGAGAATTTGTATAGATAAATATGTCTTCTTTATGTAGAAGATGCAGAAAGTTGTTATCTATGTGAAGACTGTTGATATATCTAAAACCCTATCGAAATCTTATTTTCAGGGCAGCTCGCCAAATTGGAAAAGTGAAAGGTCAATACCAGTGAGGAAGAGTTTGGAGGTTCGAGCTCAAGCAAGCCCTACAACCCCGATATTTTCACATATTTTTTATTTATTTTTTGTATGTGTTGCATTGCAGGATTAAGTTTGTCCTTGCAACACAAGACTATAACTTTATTCTGGCTTTGTTGCCCCTTATATGTCTCAATGGTCTGCTTGTCCAACCCTCTATGCCCATCCTTATAATGCTGAACTGGGTGAAACAGTTAAATTATCCATATTTAGAATTTTATTTTGCCTTACTCAACCCTAAGAGGCCAGCAGCAATAACACCAGACTCGTGTTTATTGACATTTTGAAATTTAGTATTAGGTCACTTTTCATAAGCCTGTTCATGGTGCGATTGAAGTGAAGAGTTAAGATTTGTAAGAATTTATTTGTTCGTGCTTTCATTAAAAGATCATTTAAGTTTTCTGTGGAATTCAAGTATAACAATGATAGAGATCTGTTTGTCTTCAGTTGTGTAAAGGGAGTTTTGCCAAGATCTTGTTTATAGAAGTGCTCTGTATGAGTTACCATTAATCATGGCAAGTCTCATCTCTCTGCAGGTAGTGCTTATATCTTTAGCTTTATTTTTAAAATGCTAGAGATTAGGTTTGTGTTCATTTTTGTAAAGGGAGTTTCAGTAATTTCTTGTTAACTAGTATTTGTTACAATTCGATTGACTTCATTGCTGAAAAGTGTGCTTAATTTTCAAATCAATGTCACAATTGGATTTTTGTTCTCAGTAGCTAAAATGGCTTGCATTAAATTCTCAATTTTTAGTTATGCTAATGTTAATTGGTTTTTAAATTGAATTTTTGTTGTCTTTTTGTTTACCACTCAAATCAAGGTTATTGAATCAACAAATTAGCATTCGGTTTGGAAATAGATGCAATAAGTGACATATGAGGATGTGAGAATGTGGTCTCATCCATAAATGATTAAAGCAAAAATATTTATTTACACATATTTAGATTTTTAGATTTTAGTTTACAATATCTGTTTTGTTATATTATATTTGTATTTATGTGAACAAATTTTGCATGTTTTGTTTTTTAATGCAATATATATTAATTAATTTATAAAACACCAAATTCGATTCCTTGTAAATATACAAAAACTATAAATCCAAAACCCAAAAAATCAAGTGGCATAGACTTTCCAAATCAAACACTGGGGATTAAATATTCAATGTTTCTCTTCTCCAACAACTTGGCAAATAAGCCAAGCCAATAGGATTCAATTGAAACATTTGTAGCCTTCACCAAAGTGGTAATTTTCTTAGCTTATCAATAGAGTTAAAGATTTCATGTATCCTCCGAAGTTACACACACCCTTGGTTTTTATTTGGAACACAACCAAAAACAATGGAGCAACAACCAAAAGGAATCCCCTAATTTTAAACATTTTCTCATCCTATCGATAGAGTTAAAGTTTTCATGTCTCCTCCGAAGGTACACACACACCCTTGGTTTTTATTTGGAATGCAACAGCCACAAGGAATCCCCTAATTTTAATCATTTTCTCAGAAATATATAACTACTCTAATCATAGAAGTACCCAATTGCTTAACTTTCCATGCCATAAATTTGACCGATTACCTATGCTGCAACAAATATTTCTGTACATCAATATTTGAGTCCTGATCTTAGCCTAACACTTAGGATATACAACAAAAGCACTAAAATTTCTTAGATAGTTTACATTCCCAGCTTAAACAATTCATATCATGTTATTAGATTGATGTTGACCATTCAAGCTTCATGATGACGTAAAATGCAAAATTTTAAGAAGTCAATATTTTCAGGGATATAGTGATAGGATTGCCATCATCGTGCAACATCAATGCAGCATAAGTACATGCAACTTGACTGAGCGACATCTTGATTGGAACATTTCAAGCAACTACTTATAAAAAACCCTGTGCAAAATACTCAACTATTCAGAATATGTTCAAAACCTAAATTGTATAATTTAGTTGATACAAAACTCAATTATAGAAAAAGGTGGAAAATTTACATTAGATCTCTATCTAAAATTATTTCAGAGCTAAACTCCAAGCAAGAAAGAGCAGTCTATTTGTTCAAGTTGCTCCATTTCTTCTTTACAAATATGATGCTAATTGCCTCAAACAACGCTTTGTCAACAACCTTCAAACATTTACAATATTCTACCCAACAACACAATGTTGGAAGATGTCTTCACACTTTCTTCTTTCTTCAATTGAATTCTTCAAGTGTAATGCAATATCTACTCAACTCACACAGCTAGATGATGCCCACATAGCTTACTCGTAGGACTTCCAAATCTTGACTTTGCACATAGATCCATTCACCAAATTCACAATACTCTTCGCCGTTCTTTGGGGCTTCATAACTTTAACTTGATTTGTTCCTTCTTCTTTGTTTAATGATACCTTCTTTGTTCATTGTATCATTAACGATGTCTCCATAGTTTCTAATTGCAACATGTTTTGTTCACAATTTTCCTTCCTTGATAAATTTTACTTTAGATTGTTTCAAATTGATCACTAAATGTTAATGTTTTTATTGTGACATGTCTTGCTTGTAATTTGCTAGTAGCTACTCAATTAGTTTTACCTTAAATTACTAAAATATGTAGATATACAAGTAAGGACTTTGAATGCAATGTGATATTTTGCAATTTGTGTGCACTCAATTGATTCAATCTCAGATTGCTTTTCATTAGCCTGAAATTATTGAAATGTGTAGAATGTTTAGCCACAATTGGCCTAGATATTCCAATGCATGATTCCACAACACATATTTTATCAACCAAAGCAGATTTTACTTTTTCTTATGTGTTGTTTTGAGTCTGTGCTATTCAATGATTAATGCTACAATTTGATGCTTTCTGCAGCTCTATGGCCACCATATATTCATTATGCAATTGTGTGCATGCTCATACCATATATTCCACAAGAACAAGAGTGAAACTGGGAGTATACTGATTCTTCAACTTGTGAGATTGAAACTTTTTCTATTTTCTCTTATGAACAAGCAATATGCTTATTAGTTTCACAAATGCTTCAAATAAAGTAGTAGTTGCAAGAAGTGGAAGTAAGCAAGAAAACAAAACAACACACAAATAAAAGGAGAATAGTCACGAGGGATTTACTAGGGAGGAAAAATGTAGAAAAATTCGGGAATGTAAGGCCATGCTTCTTTTTACAACTCTTTGGTTTGTGTTTTTGTAAGTTTACCATCTTCACAAGGGCTTTCAAAGACAACAACAATATATCAACTAACTACATCAAAACAATTTTAATTGCACTTTAAGTTACAATAAATGCTACTTGCTTACTCCACGTACATTCTACTTCCCTAGCCAACCAAGGATTTGTTGCATCAACAAGAAACACTCGTACAAGAAGCCCAAATGCCAAAGAACATGATGCAAAATTGTTTGTATTTGTCACTCTTACTTTTCTTTAATGTCTGACATAGGCCAAACCATGATATATTAGTATTATATATTGTGACAAAACTGTATGCAATTTCCAGTGTCACAGAAGAAACTGCCACTCTGCTACTTGTAGTGGTCTTGTCATTGTAAAAACTATTCTCTACTTTTTTAGAAATTTAGTTGTTTAACTCTAAGGTGTTTGGATCACTTCATAAGCATTTGCAACCTTTGTAGAATCTTGTACAAACTTGAATACCTCATTCTTGCTGAAAATGATTGTAATATGGGTATTTAAAGTTACATATGCAGTTGATTTGACTAGTGACTGAAAATAGTGGCTTTGTAAGTGAAACTAACTTTTTATGAAACAATTAGGAAGGTTTGCAAATTAATATTTCAATTGTGATGTGTTTTGCTTATAATTTTCTTGAACTTAAATAATTCTATCTCAAATTGTTTGCAATATGCCTGAAATTTCTTCAATTAACTCTAATGTTGTCCTAAAATTTAACAATTATGTAGATATGCAATTCAAGAATTTGATTGTGATGTGTTTTTTCCTTGTTTTGTTCTTTATATATTTAATATTTGTCTTGTGTGTGTTGCAATTTTCTTGAATAACAAAAGTTTTGCAGGAAAGCAAGTTAAGATTTTGCCACAAACATAAGGTTAGTTGAATTTGGAAAAAATAGTTAAGGACTACAGCTTGAGTTCAGCCCAAGACCTTCTATAGGGCCTGAGTTCATTTTTCTTATTTCCACTAAATGCAATGTTTTCCAAAATATTTTTGATGCTGCATGTGATGTTTAAACTTTTGTATCAAGCATATCTACATGATAAAACAGTAATTACACTCAATGATCAAGCATTTGAACTATTTGACAAAAGAACTCAAAGGAGATGTTTGAGCAATATATTTGTTTACAAGGACTTCATAAACTTTTGCACAAAAGCTACTACTATGGTTATTCATGTAATGAAACTAAAGTTGTTTTTTAAATTATGACATCGTAGATGTACAATTTTTAGTGGCTATTAGTAAATGGTTGCAGTTTTCTTTCTTAATTGTGCTTAATAGTTTTGTGTTTTGTACATATTCTTTGTGTTTTACCCCTACATCAGTCCTAGCTGTGGCTGCAATAATAGAAACTTTTCTTAATTATTTCACATTTCTAAATTATTTTCAATTTGAATAGAAAATCTAAATTACTAAAATCACTACAAGTAAGAAAGAGCTGGTTCCTACATGCCTTTGTGTCATAAATCTTGGTAGATGCTCTCAAGTCATCGCTCACCAAAGGGGGACATGACTAATTGTAGTTCCTTTTTCAACAACATCACACACATTGTCAATGGTGAGATGAGTACCATAATTTAACAACATAAGTTCTAATTCAACCTTACACTAGCACAAGGAATTGAAAATAATAATTGAAGGTCATGGTAGTGGCTTTGAATTAAGTGGACTCTTTAGGGGATTGTGTTACTTACCGAACTTCATTTTTAGAACTTTTAAGTGGAAAAATAATGTGCAATGGGTTGTGGTATTTAAGCTTATGTATGTGTCTGGGCTCACTTGCAACAAAAAATGTTGGAAGCTCATTATTTTTCCAAAGAGTTGCTTTAATATTAGTAATTTTTGATACATGTACCTTGAGTTGTTTCTTTTGTTGATGTGATGAAGAAGACGGAGGAACGAGAATCTCATATGGACCAAGAGGTTGATATCCATAACATACCTCAAAAGGAGAGTGGGTAGTAGAGATGGTGAATGGCTAGTAGAGATGATTATGATTGTGTTGCAAAACTTGAGGATATCTATACCAAACATATGTCTCAGTTATGCTATGGAACCTCTTTCCCAAATCAATTACCGCTATTTAAGAAGTTATAAAGATTTACCAAAAAAAGATTTACCTCAGTTACATTTACATGATTGAGTCTTTCAATGCCACTTTCTTCCTCTTTCATGCCTATATTGGCTATTTTATAAATGTTGCTTGTTGATGCTACAATAAGGACTTAAACAATCTATTATGTGTTTCTTACACTGGATATTTATGCATGTCTTGTTTGCTTCTTTTTTTGATACATAAGGTTTTATATTTTATTAATATAGTAGAAAGAAATACATATCGTCTGCAATGTAGGGAAATGCTCCACAACTAGAGCAAAATTGACATCCACCTTGCCAACTACAAAACCCAGCGCCGTAATTATAGCCAAAAAACAAGATACTTTCAAACACAGAGGCCGAACCTCAAAGGACTCTGTTCAAATATGCAGACGTAGAAAAGTCTTCAACCCAACCCAAGCCCTCCTCTACCACCAACCCTATCTTTCTCTTCGAAAATTCAACAACCATTGTTGAGACCATCATGTGCCTCATAAGCTTAGCCCCCTTTAAATCTAAGAGAAAGGGGTAGACCTTCACTGCTTCATCCATCTTCCACAGGAGCTCCAAGTTGGAGGGACGTGGAATCCCTTTGCCCACGAAGGCTGCTTTCAAGGTCTCCTCCAGATTGCCCAACAAGTCGCCACATAATAAGTTCATCATAAATTCTCTAGCATCCACCTTGGACATTGCAATGTCCAGAATAGCAGCCAAGAACCGTGAGGATATGTAAGCATTATCCCTTGCGTACTCCTTTCTGGCCAAGTGACCCTTTCCTAAAACCATTTTGGCTGCTACCAAGACTAGGGAATCACCCACGAGCAAAATGCGCTTAAGCTGTTGGTTGGTGATTTCCATGAACGTTGCTTGTCTCTCTGTTGCCACCAAAGAAACAGGAGTGTCCACGTCGAAACATTCTAGCCCCTCCACTAAGATTGAAATGATGAACTTTGAACGGTTCGGTTTCGCCATTATCGCCACCCCAACCGAAAAACCACCTGCACAAAGACAACCAGCGAAAACAAATTTTGAAAAGCACACAAATGAACTGCTACCACCCACCAACATTAATAAGCCCATAAACAACAATGCCGAGCCAAGACACACGCGCGAGGAATTATGATGATGCAAGGCAATCCGTCCTTGCATGTGGTTTTCGTCCTCCAAAAATAGGCTTTTATTCAAGCATCACCTTGTAATAAAGATCGACTACCACCAAGCCGATTTGCATGATCTATCGTAAACTCTATACCCTTCTTTCCTCACCATTTGGCAAGGCCATCGCGTATCACTAAAACGGCGGCTACCTCCTTGAAGCTCCCTTTTTTGAGCTGACTCAGACCCACCGACAACCACCCGAACCAGATGCCTTGGGCTACCACAAGAAAAAAGGAAGAAGTAATGTGGCCATATCACGTGGTTGACACCCTTCACACCCCCATCAACACCCTAGTGTCCATGCACTCCCCACCATATCTTCCGCCATCACCCAGCCGTGCTAGTGGGTGAAGGAGAGAAGGAACGGGGGGGGGGGGGCTTACCCTACCACCCACATGTCTTGTTTGCTTTTGTAGCATACTGTACTAGTCTATTCTTGGCATGCTGGGTGCTGAAGCAGTTGGAAATGGATGATGATTATGTTGGCAACGAGGAGTCTCATAATAACATATGAAACACACCTAGCTTCAAAATTAGAGGTTCTATATTGGGTGTTGTGTCAAGGAATTTTATGTGCCTAGTATTACCTTTTGAACCTTGTATTTTAATGTTGGATGGCAAATATTAATCGTTATGCATCAATTTTTTTGAAACTTATTTATATTATCCAACACCTTTCATACTCATAGATTTGTCCACGAATCATGTCAAACCTTGGGGCTTGGATGATTTCTTTAATGTAGGTTACTTGAATGTTTTATAGGGTTAGTTCCTTCCGTTGCCCTGTTTTTTGCATCATCTTCAATATGTTAGAGAAATGTTTGTTGTTGTGATATTCATGGCAGGCAACTAAAGAAGATAATGTATTCTCAGGTCACTTTGTCACTTGTCTTCACTGCATACATATGTTTTTCATTGAAATAAATACTAACATTGATTTTACAAGAATGAGAATATTTGAAGGATTTTGCTCGCATGTTTTACATATTTCACACTTGCTTATGTTTTTGAAAGGATTGTGCTCAGATGTTGAAGATCACTTTATGCATATTTCATTTTATTTTGTCTTGTTATAGATCACTTGAAGGACAATATTGTTTTCAAAACAGTTTCACACTCTGCCAAATCTCATGGCCACATCTTGATTTTCAAAATGTTGAAGATGCCCATATGCACTTCATTTTCAAAATGTTGAAGATGCCCATATGCACTTCATTTTCAAAATGTTGAAGATTCCCATATGCACTTCCAACAAAGGCTCACCCAAATGAAATCTACAAAATATAAACATCAAGCTACCTGTAGAAAGAAATACAAGGAGTATTATAGAAAAAATAAACATAAAAAAAATAAATCATTGAGAAATTCTTAATGACATACAATAGTAATATGGAAGATGGAATAGGTTGAATTGATAATGTTTGGATTGTGGATTTTACCACTATGTACTACTCTTGAATTATTGGGGTCACAAACTTTATTTTGTGTTTTCTGGGTGTAGATATATTTTTTTGCATGTTTGAAGGTTTTTAAATTGTGGATTTAGCCATTTTTAGAAAGATTTTTGTATTGCTACAGATTTAATATATTTACAAAGTATCCATTATTACTTGTCTTTTCCAAATTCCAATTCAGAGTGTGGCAATCAATTTGTGGATGGTTGCTTGGATTTTCACATGTAATAGTCCAAATATAATTTGGGGAATACTTCATTTATGGTTGTCAATCGGTTTTCCCAGATTCAAATAAACAAAATTAACAAAAAAAAATCACTATATTGTCTTCGGCGTACCCATTGCACCCCAAGGTGTGATTTCTAGTCTAATATATGAGATATTTTTGTTAGGTTTTTCTCCCTCAAGTAGGAGAGTTTTCCCAGGGTAAACTATTGTGTTCTTTATCTATGTGTTGCATTTTTCTGCTTATTATATTTCTGATCCTAAAACTAACATGGTATCATAGCGGGTCTAGAGAAAGATCTAATCAGATTTGTTTAAGCAGTCAAGTCAATTTTTCATCTAGGGTAGTTTTTGAAGTATTATTACAGACCTAAGGGCAGATCTTTGAAGGTGAATTTGTGTGGAAAAGAGGTGGGGAGCGATCTCATGGATTATCATGGAAATTGCATATTGATTGAATTTGTATTTCAGGAAGATCTGAGAATGAGAACTCACAGGATTCTCTGCTATGTTTGGATAGAAACCCATCACGACATTCTCTTAGTGTTAAATGACAGGATCTCATAACCTGACAAGCATCCTTGGCACAGATTTTTGTAAGGACTCATATTCATTTTCCATGTCAGAATGAATATAGCATCGGTGAAAGGTCACATTCTATAAGGATTGCAATATTTTAATCGCCAGCCATGATATTGGGAGTGCTCAGAGGTTTATCGTTCTAGAAGAAGACAAAGAAGTATTGACCTGTCAAGTGCTGCCTGGGTGTTTGCTCATATCGTGGCTATTTTTTAGACAGGGATATATGAGTCACCCGTTAATTGCAGACATTCTATATTGCTTGTCGTCTTATTTTGTTGGATGGTGGAAACAAGAGTCTATAAATAACGGTAATGTTATTATCGGCCCAACTTGTAAATCGATTCAATGTTTGAAAGGATAATATTGCTAAAGTCTGTTGACAAAAACATCCTATTGTCAATATCAAGTATTCCAGATCAAACAATCGCCAGAAGGAAGTTTAATATTGAGATGACTTTGGTATTACTTGACTCTATTGTCGGGAGATCTCATTGATGTCATCTCTTCTTCAATATCCTCATTGCATCTATATGCTCATGTTCATTTGGTGGAATAGTTTTGTGGGAGTTATCACACATCTTGCTCAATTCAAACTTCTCATTGTTGTCATTGCATATACATTGCCAAGAGTATATATTTATCATTGTTTAATATTGCATTGGGAGTATCGGGTATGTCAATACAGTGAAGGAACGAACATGTATTGTTCCTGGCCTTCTATCTGTTTCACGACTTCTAGCCTAATCATAAAAAAAAGAAGCTTGGGCTCAAGTGTTATTTGTTGGTGTTGGGTCATCTTATTGCCCCTGGACGCAATACAAAAGGGGACTAGTATTAAGGAGAGGACACATTGATCCGTGACTACTAAGGCTGGTGATCGGTTGATTTGTAGAGTCATTGGAGGATTGAGTTACCAATATAGGCCAGATAGCATTCAAACACTAGGTTATGGTAAATGGCTGCAATAGAATCAATAAAGAGATAAGTATTTTATGATCATGAATTTTATGTAGTTAATAATAATTCATGCAATAACATTGGGAATAGTGAATCATGTATGCTTTTAGCATTGGTATTTCTCTTCGGGATAGTTTAATTCTATGAACTATTATTAATCTCTCTAAGATGCTTCCAGGACGGATCGAGGAGCAAAAGTTGATGAGAGACTGCATAAGGAATTCAAGGGAGGAAGAGCGTGATGCATCCTGTGAGGAAGTCATCTCGGCTGAAGAAATGAACACACGTGGAGACATAGGTTCCAGCCTTGGGACTGCGTTGGTGGCACATAACTCTCATGATTCTTCACTGAAGACATCTCTCGAGGGCACAAGGTTGGGTCAGCCTTGAATGGAGAATTTGCATCAGCAAAGAAGATTGAGAAAGATGAAGACACTAAACCTATTCAGATTGTCATTGCGATCAACTACTTCAAAGAGGATGAAATGGCATTCAGAGGGAGTCCAACAAACCAAAAAAGGCAATCTTGGACAAGGAGGTCAAAAGGTTGATGTGAGTACTTGGAGCTTTAGAGGGAGTCACATCATCATGAAGATTTGTGTAATGTATATTTCTTTGAGACAAATAAATATGAGGTGAAAGCCCTTGTAGTGTATATTTCTCTGAGACGAAGAAATATGAGGTGAAAGTCCTTGTAGTGTATATTTCTCTGAGATGGAGAAATATGAGGTGCGAGCCCTTGTTCATCTCTGAGACTGAGATGAGACATCATGTTGAGAGACTCCATGACGACATCACATTGAGAGACTCCATGATGGATCCTTGTACTTGTGTTTCTTTCCACACATGGGAGTAGCCATGGTGGATGTCATGTTGAGAGACTCCATGACGACAACACATTGAGAGACTCCGTGATGGACACTTGTACATGTGGTTCTTTCCACACATGGGAGTAGCCTTGGTGGACGTCATGTTGAGAGACTCCATGACGACATCGCGTTGAGAGATTCCGTGATAAACTACTTTCCACAAATGGGTGTAGCCATTGTGGGCGTCATGTTGAGAGATTCCATGATGAGGATATCTGGAAAATACCTCCCTAGCTAAGAGGGAGTGTTAGTGTTTGTAGCTTAGGGAGATATTTTCTCCTAAGTAAAAATTAAGATAATTAATCTCCAAGGCAGGTCGGCCTTGTGTCACAAATTATATTTTATATTTTTCTATTTTATTGGAGGCTGACCTAGATGAAAAGTCACCTTACTTTGTATATATACAAGGTGAAGTTCATACATTCAAATCATCAATTCATTCTCATTTTCCAATCTGCACTTTCAAGAAGTAGTTCATACTAGTAGCAGCAGATTGTCATTTTATGGCAGCAGATCAATCTCAAGGAGAGTCATATTCATTTGTATCTTTGCATCAAAGAGAGGTGCTATTATTCATTATATTAATTTGGCCTTGTGTAAGGCCTGACTTGTAAGCAAATTTCTACACTTATATTCTAATATATGAGAGATATATTTTTGTTGGGTTTTTCTCCCTCGAGTAGGAGGGTTTTCCCAGGGTAAACTGTTGTGTTCTTTATCTATGTGTTGCATTTTTCTGCTTATCACATTTCTGATCCTAAAACTAACACCTACAAGATTTGAACTTGTGACTACTCTTTCAGAAGCACAAGTTCTTCGCCTTAGGAGGTGAATATCATTGTAACACATGTGAATAGTATTGTATTTGGTTTGGATCTTAAGATGGAGATATAAAGTGAAGTGGCTTCTTCCATAAGGAGTATTTTAAAGTGTTGCCTTGCCTCAAGGGTTTATTCTATTTTTTAATATATTAGATAATAGGGTATTTCGGCCCTTGAAGATTTCATGTGTGTAAACAATATTCTTATTTTGCATATTTTTATTAGAGCATTAAAGTTGTCAACTTTAGAGGCTTTGTTCTCCTAAAAAAATAGCTCCATTAAGGTGATCTTGGGGTTGTTGGAAATAGACTTTCAAGACCTTTTTGAAAATTAGTCATAATAAGATATGGGGTAGTATTAAAGGAGTGTGGCCCTCCAAGTGGACATTCAAAATTTAGATCTAACATTTTTTCAAGACATGACTAGCAAATTTTTCATATCTTGCAATCTAGCCGAGCAAAATGAATTTCATTTTTAATTGAAAGGAAATGTTTATAGTTTATATCTATTTGTAGTAGTAAAAAAATTTCTCGGAAAGAAATTGACAAACCAAAAGATGAATATTTTTTTATTTAATCAAGAAAAATGGATTAGAAAATTAGTAAAAAAATCCTAGAAACCTTAAATTTTGACTGAAATATGGTAACAATTGGATTTTCCCATTAAAATAAAAAAGCCACAAATTTTAAAAAGATAAAATCAATAATGAGTCATGAAAACTAAGGTTCTAAGAAAATTTGCACTAAATTGACCACCTTCTCAGCAAATAGATCTTAAAATATAAGAATGTAGCAATATAGTTGCAAAAGTTCTTGATCCTAGAACTATTATAATAGATGATCCTAGAATCAAAATAGAAAAGTAGTGCTAGTTAAAATAATACACAAGATACACAAACAACATAAAGGGAAGTTAAATATACTTGTTTAGTTGAGGCCAATGAATGGCGTTTGAAACCCTAGTTGCAGGCTGACGTTCTGCCACTAGCGATGGGGATGGTGATGGCAAGGTGTCTGATGAGGACTCAAATACTGATTCCCCTCTTGGCTCTGTGGTGCTGGGCACAGCGAAGACGAAGGGGAGCTCTCCTGTGCACACCTTAGGTGAGGCCTCGGCTCAGCCGCTATAGATGATGTTGCTAGAGTTGGCGCCCTTTTAGAGGAAGCAATAAATGTTGTTGTCCTTGTTATGATATATTATGAGGAAGATGTTTGGACGCATGAATGGGATGAGGAAGATGATTTTTCCTCTAAAAATGGTGATTCTATTGATGGTTTTCCCGAGGATTCCTGAGCCTGTGAAGGGGTTGTTGAAGAGGTCAAGCTTCTTTTTGACATTCTTCTTGAGGTTCGTCTGGATGCACAGAGGCGTGAGGTTGTGAAGTTTGTGGAGAAACCCCATAATGCTGTTCTATTTATAGGTTTCAAAAATGCTTTCTTCTTCCTTCAAATGTTGAGGGGGGTATTTGTTTGCCTGTTGTTTCCTCTTCTTCTATTGAGGTTCCTGTTCCTTCTCTTATTGTTTCTTCATTGACCCCTAAGGTTTCTGAGAAACTTTGTGTATGGAAGGATTGCAATGTGAGGGTCGGGAGTATTGGTGCTCCTACAGCTACTGTTTCTTCTTCTCCTGTTGCTTTCTCTGCTTCAAACCCCAAGGTGTTGGAGGAGCGTAGTGCGAAGGAGGTGTGTGGTGCGTTTAACTTGTATTTAAGTCATGACTGTGATGTAGCAGATGGGAGTTCCATCGAGGTTAAGGAGGATGGACAGGTTCAAATTGATATTCCTAATTCTCCCCTTTCCGAGTCATTGGATTGGCTTAAGAGCTCTTTGGTTGGAAGAGTCTGTGGCAATCGTTCCAATATCAATACTGTTTGAAGATGGGTTCTTCGGGTCTGGAAATTTAGAGGCCAGGTTGAGGTAATTGAGGTAATTGCTATTCTGAATGGTTTTTTTCCTTTTTCTTTTCCCTGCTTGGAGGATTGTTCAAGGGTCCTTTTAGATGGTCCCCAATTTCTTGGCTCAAATGGAATTTGGCTTCAAAATTGGTCTCCTAGTTTCAATCCAATGAAAGACACTTCCAAGTTTTCTATTTGGGTTTGTTTGCTAGGGCTACCTTTGGAGTATTGGCATGAAAAGGGTTTTATGAGTATTGCTAATTCTTTTGGGCAATACTATTCTACTAATAAGATCACCAAATTCATGAAGCATTTTCTATTTGCTAGATTTTGTGTTTGTAGAGAATAACCTAGTGCTCTCTACTCAGATTACCTTATCTTCAAAATTTGGAAAGTGGGTGTAGTAGATCGGATATGAAGATTCTCCATATATTTGTCATTCTTGTGGTAAAGGTGGTCATGCCTCCACTACTTTCTTGAGTAATAAGAAACAACACTTTGTTTGGAAGAAAAAGGAAAAGATGCCAACTTTTATGGAGGGGTACACTACTCCCTCTGAGGAGTTTGAGAGTGAAGTTTTTAAAGGGAATTTCTCTTTACTGATGTTGTACTCTTTTAAAACTTTGGGGTTGGAATTTGGATCTGTTAGTGGTCTTGTGTTTAAAAAAAAGATTTGTGGAGATGAACCCTTGTAATGCTTGGTATTCTGTACTCTTTTAATTGTTCTGCTTGTTTGTTCTTTGATGTCTAGTATCTGTGCTTAATTTTCTATCTTTCTCCTTTTAAAACGGTTAGGGCCCTTTCAAAACCCTACTTACCTAATAAAAAACATAAAGGGAAGTTACTCTCCATTAGCAAAAATGAGTGATGAGTGGAGTATATATAGATAGAAGTGAGATAAATACAACAAATAAGATGATTAACTCAAATTATTAGACATAAGCGAGAGTTACATGTTGAAACAAAGTGTATCTAAATGATGAGATCTGCTAGACTTTAATGCTATGAATTCTTTAGCAATGATAGAACACAATGGAAATAGAAACAATAATAAAGAGAATACAAAACATAACAAATATATCTACATGAAGAAGCCCTGCGAGAAAAACTCTACATTGAAAGAGACTCAAGTTTGTATCAATCCTTCAAACGAGATTTACATCAATACAATTGTCCCTCTAAATTTTGGAAAACTTCATTGTTCATACAATTTACAAAACAACCAATTCATCCTAAGTCTAAGTGCCAATTTATAAAAAGTACAAACTAGAAACTATTACATGGTTTTGAAAAGCCATCAGCAAGGCCAAGAGAGATATGACACCCAAATGATCAAGGCATAAAACCCAACATTATTCTTGGTCTTTAGTCTTTCGGGCTATATTTAACATATTCCTTACATGCCATGTGTCATAAACAATGATATTTGACCACCAAAACTTGGGCTCCCCAATTTGTCTTCATTCACCTTTGCATTAGATTTTGTAGTGTTAGAAATTGCATACTCGCATAATTTCACACTTATAGTTTGAACCTGATTAGATTGAAAAATAATGATAAAATATTATAAGTTGATATTCAAAGATTTTCTCACAAACAATAATTACTAGCCTATGGTTTGAAAATTAGCAGAATTCTCCTAGTTTACAATGCCACACATGGATGTCTGCGTGGCGTGGTAGCAACCAACGAACTTTTGAGATTCAAAAGCATATTTTTCATGTAGGTCACTTACAACGTGTGTCATAACACTCAAATGGAAAAATAATCCCTCTTCCCACCTATCCAAGCAAACAAAACTTTCTTTCTTCCCCATTTGATACATTATGTTCTCACTCTCAAGAAAGTAACTCTCTCTATAACACAACTCTACCATATTTTCCACAACTATACCACAAGAACAACAAGCTCTTCATGACATCTCTCTCTTTACAATAGTTAAGGATTTCTCATTGGGCTTCCATTGTCAAATCCACTAAGAAAATCTTGAGAGGAGGGCCTTGATTGTGGTAATGCTCTATTGTTTCTTGTTACTATTTTACATTAGTAGCACACATATTTGAATCACTTTATTTATCCCATTATTCAACAAATCTATCAAATCACATGATGGTTTTCCCCATGGACTAGGGTTGACACCATATTGTTTGTTTTATCATTTATTTATTGTAAAATTGTTGCTTTTATTTCCTAATATTTTTAGGATTTAAAATTTATTTATTTATCATTTTATCTTTTGTTGTTTATGGAGGTCAAAAGACCAAAATGGGGGTCTGATTGAGGCAAACCCTTAAACAACTCCAAACATTTTTCTATCTCGATATGTGTGTAGGTTGAAATATTTTTGTTGTTTGAAGTGGATGTTCTAAAATATTCTGGGTCGACTGGGAGCAGATGATAGCTTGACGTGCATATGTATGTACAACATGTTGTGTCCTAGGCCAAGAGTCTTTGCATCTAGTACCGAGTTCCTTTTTGTTTGTATTTCCATTTTCAATTAGAAATAAATTTTATTCATCTTTGTAATTAGTGAAAAATTCAATGTTCTACTTTGTCTTTAAAATTCCATTCTTTCAACATAAGTTATTTTTATTCTTTTCTTTCAACGAGTTTCTTCATTTCTATCATAAATCTGTAATATAACTTGTGCTATTTTTAAGGTGATATATGAATTTGTTAATAAAATCCATATCTTTCTTTAAGTCAAATTTCTTATATTACATTTTGGTGAACCCGACTCTTCTAAAACATATTCTCTTTTTCTCAATCAGTTAGACTATTCTATTATTTTCTATTTAGTTTGGTGAATACATGTTATCTGACAATGTCAGATCTCTTTCTTGAAACCTTCAATGCATTTGATAATCCACTCTTTAAGAAATATTTTGATATGTTAGATGAAGTGCTTGATGATTTTTTAGATTCATCTCCTTCTAAGCATTCTCTTTCTATTTCTTCTCCAAAAAACTCTATTTCTTTTCAATATTCTTCAACCAAATCTCTTACAAGTCATAATGAATCTATTAACGTGATTGTTGTCTTTAATGTCCCTAACAAACTCGAGAGACCAATAGTCAATGTCAATGGAGAAAATATGAAATATAAAAAGGTAATAACCATTTGTGGTGATACTTCTACATCATGACCTTCAAGTTATTACTTAGATCTTGCTCTATTACTTCTAAAGTGCTTGTGACTATTGATTAAATTGTAGTAGCCCACACTTATAATACAAGAATATATTAGGTAAATGTTAATATTCCAACATCTCTTCCATCTCCTACACCTAGTTTTCCTTCTACACTTAAACCTATCTCAAAAGTTCTAGGCGAGTACGATCTTATCGAGCAACTTCGAGTTACTCCAACTAAGATCTCTCTATGGCCCCTTCTTCAAACCTCTCCTACTTATAATAACATGTTAATATTCCAACATTGGTGCCTTTTTTTTGCTAAGCCAAATTACGTTAGTTATTTGATATGATATTTTCTTTCTAATACACCAAACATCACATTCTATCAATATGAACTTCCTTCTCTTGAAGTGCAAATTCAATTTGATCCATTAATTGTTGGGAAAATGTGTTTCAACCTTGCAATTACATAAGTTACTGTTGATACATAAGGCAATTTTCATCCAACGCCGACGGGGGTGTGTGGGGGGGGTCCCCACCCACAAGGGGTTCAGGGGCAATGTGCCCTGGCGGGGGCTTGGGGGCAACACCCCCGAAAGGAAAAAAATATTTATATTTTATTATTGTAAATCTAAAACATTCATCATTATGTCTCATATTTGATGGTCGATATTTTATTAGCTTGATTTTCCCTAGAAGGAAAACCTATTTTATGAGGGCATTGTATTACGACTATGTATTGTGATGCATTATGTGAGTCTGATAGCAGTCGTGTTGTCGAGCTAGAACTCTAGTTGGTGATACTCCTATGAGAAGCTTGCTCTGCGAGTATATTGTAATCTTTGTAATTTCTGAATAATATATTGGGTGGATTTTGGAGTGGGGTTTTTCTCCCAAAAGGATTTTCCCCACATAAATCACTATGTTGTGGTTTGCATGATATTTATGTTTATTTCTATTTAAGTTTTTGCAACTGCTAAAGATCTATAAAAGTTTTGCATTATTCTCCTCTCAAGATTAGTGTAGGAAGTTGTTCTGCTACCTTAGCTTCCTATCAAGTGGTATTAGAGCCTAATCACCTTTGGTTTCAATTGTGGGTTGTTGGGTTTTTGAACTAATCTAGATTTGAGTGGGAGCTTGTGCAGAAGATACTTTGTGATCTTGTTGCAGGAATTTTCAGATGGTAAGTTCATCAGGGAGAATAGAGGTGGATATTTTTTTTGGAAATAATTTTGAAATGTGGAAGCTAAAGATGGAGGATCTGTTGATAGATCAAGATCTGTGGGATGCTATTGACGAGAATGTTTCAAGGCTTGCATATCCTACTCAAGCTATTCAATATGATGTTATAGGCCATAAAGCCAAGGGTCTGATTAGATTGTGCTTGACAAACTCTGTTTTAATCAATGTACATGAAGAGACCTCTGTACAAAAACTATGGAAGAAGCTTGGTGAGATGTATCAAGCCAAATCTTTAGTGAACATGATTTTCTTGAGGAAGAAATTGTATTCCTTGAGAATGGAAGAGGGCAGACGAATTACAGACCACCTGGAAGCATTCAATATGCTGGTGGCTTAGTTGGCATTAGTTGGTGTCAAAATGGATGAGGAAGAGAAATGTCAGATCCTTCTTTGTTCTTTGCTTGATTCACGGGATTCTCTTGTTATGGCTATTAGGAGTACTTCTATTATATTGAAGACTGAAGATGTGGTGGGTTCTTTTCTTTTTGAAGAAATGAGGAGGAAGGTATTGTGGAAGACCTAAGGAAAAAGACAAGTAGGGACATTAGAGGTGGAGGAGATGGATTCAAAATTCACGTACCATATATATATATATATAAAATTTAAGGTAGTATAGTGTGTAACAAAAGGGATATTTATGTAGAAGAATTTAATCATGAATATTCCTAATTTAAATACCCTCTATGTATATTAGAGTTAGGAATAATATAATAAACTCCAAGAGAGCGAATGTATTGGTAAAAGACAGATTAAATTTATCAGTTCTTCTAAAATGGGCTTTTTATCTGTACAAAATATACAAGGATGACGATACTAACCAAGTAGGCTCCCATGTTCAATTGAAATTGTATTCCATGAAAATATATGTGAAATTTGTCACCACTCTAATGATAAATATAGAACTTTCATTGAGAATAAGACAATGGAGGAAATGAATCTAACCATATATGAATGAAAAAAATGTAGGAAAGGAAGTGAATTCCATAGAAGGAATAAAAAGAAAGAGGAGATGAAATTTCATCATAGGGATAGAAAATGATTGTTGGATGGAGGTGGTGTGAATAGTTGACATGGATAGGGATGGATCAATCCAAGAATTCTAGGGCCATAATATAAAATGGGATGAAAAGATATAAGAGAAGCAAGGAGGTGAGATAAATGAGTGTATCACATGTAGGATGTAAAAAGTAAAGAAGGTGGAGCTTGGATATAGGATAGTATGGGGATATGGGTATGTGGCTATGGAGGTTGTGGCATGCGAAACTAGGATTAAATAAAACAAAAGGATATATACAGATACATAGAAGTAGGAGGCATGACTTAGGAACTAGATGACCTAGAATGAGGAGTGAGTAGGTCCATGTCAAGGGAAAAAGATGTATAAGGACAATAGGAGGAAGGAAAAAAAGTAGATCTCTCATGAGTTGGAGGAATAAAGGAGAATATGGGAGGGTCTATTCACATGTATAATGTGCTTGATACATTTTAGAATCTCCAAACTTGAAGAATGAGAAAAAATATTTCCTAAGGCATTAAGAAGCTTAAGAAGTGTCAATACCATTGAGAGTAAGGTCAATTGAAGATATTCAATACCTAAAGAGAAATAATTTGACGAAATTATTTCATATTCTATTTGTGCATGACATGTGTCACGATTGAATATATCATTAGATGGATGAAATACATTAACCCTCTTACAAGGAGGAGTAGGAGGAATCTTAGTCATGGATAGATTTAGATGTAAACTATGATGAAGAGGTTCATATTGTTAGAATATGATAGCTATAGTGGGAAGAGAACATGGAATAGAGAGAAAGAAGGATACTACATACCTTCCCAAGGTTTGAATTTTAGCATTTTTAAATTTTAGGGTTTGATAATCATTTGTATGGTTTCAATTTTATTTGTTTTTTAAATTTTAGGATTTCAATTTGCAAATTTGAATAATTCACAAAACAATTAATAATGTTGACCTAATCACAATTTGTCCATGAATTTCACAAAATGAGGGGAAATTACAAAGCACCTATTGGTTTTAGTGACCTTTGCTTGAATACCACCTTGCTACCCTTTGTTTGAACCCTACTTTTAAAACAATCTCCTCTCTCCCAACAAACACTAATGGTTGCAAAAGGTTTAAGGTCCAATGGTTACAACAAACATAGGCAAAAGGTGAGTTAGATAAATAATACATTTCAAAAATCCAAAATACCCTTTTATAAATCTTAAAGAGTATATATATTTTTAAATGACTAATCATATTTTTATTAAAAAATCAATATAAATAGGTCATTTTTAGCCAAACATAAGGTTGATTTTGTCTCTAAAAATTCACTAAAATTTATTTAAAATTTTAAAAATACATATTTAGCTTAAGAGAGAGTTCTTGTCTTGAGATGATAGGTTTTTTAATATATGATAAATAGTTAGAAAAAAAAAGCATGCTTTAATGAGTAATATGTTTTAGCTTGAACCTAAATTTAAACATTTATGACAATTTTTTATTTTATTTTAACAATAACCCTAAATTTTCTAATTTACTATATGGAAAATAAAAGTTTTTTCTATAAATAATACATGGTGTGAATTCTATTTTAATTTACATATAAGTTAAATATTAATACTTTAAAAAAATAATATTTGAATTTTTTTAATATCTTTAAAAATACACACAAACAACACTAAAGTTCCTACATTTCATAAGTTTACATCATCTTAAATTTTTTAACATATATGTATGTTTTAGGTGCTTCAAGCTAAAACCTTGGATCAATGTTTTCCATTTCTTTATAAAAGTGTGCTATGTTACTAAAATTTCACCCCCATCATTTGTTTAGAGTGGTTAAAGTAGAGTAGTATGTATATCAAACAAATTAGTATAAGCTTCAATAAATTTGTAATCAATTTTTATAGCTTACCAAAGATGTGATGGGGATCATGAATCCATGATCAATCTATAGCCATGGGAGCCTTAGAGAACCTTGCATGTGTCTTGGTATTATTATATGTTAAAACACATGATTCAACAACATTTTATGCAAGTGCACACTCCTTAACAATATCACACATGCCTTGCATGCAAGTTACAAAATCATTGTATGCCATTGGCACATGATTTACATAAATTTGAACATCACTTGGTGAATATTGCACAATCAATGATACATTAGATGTGGCTTCTATATACAATTTATCCTTCAGTTGTGGGATTATAATTATTACTCTTAGGGAACATAATAACCAAAGTAGAAGGTAAAGTAGTTTGGGACATGAATAGTTTTATCTTCTCCTCTCTTGGTAAAATGTTTTTGCACTATTTTCAATTATATGTTAGATTACATATCTCTTGATTTCTTGTGCATAATCCATAAAACCATATTTCACGAAGATTGGTTTGTCCCTTGGACCACCTAGGATCTAGATCAATTTTAATAGAATGTTGCCAAATGGATTCCTAGTATGTCACTTGATGCTACAAATATGGGATTTACCATTTAATATGTTGCACTAAGTATTTGAGTTGGAAACATATTTTGTAGTTTGATTGAGTTGGTGATTTTGAGGATTACAAGCCCACTTTTTGATACACATTTTTATTTGTTATGGTTCTATCTCTTGGTCTACCAAGAAGCAAGATGATATTGCTTTATCATTTACAAATAACTTGAATATTTAAGAGTTAATACTACTAAGTTTAAATCATCTATATTTTACAAGTTCTCTTAGAGTTAGACACTCTTTTCATATGGCCTTTGGTAATTTAGTGTGACATTTAACTTATGCAATATATATCTCAAAAATTGTTCCAATATCAACACATCAAAGATATGTTGAGCCAACATCAACAAATAAAATGCATTGAGATGCACATATGCACTATGTACTTTGGAATTGATATAGGAGTAGATCATAGGGTAAGCGTAGGAAGTTGGGGGACCAAAAAGGGGTCTTAAGTGGCCACTTTTTTTCTTCTTCTTCTTCTGAAATTAGGAAATACTGACCTTGGATGAGAAATTGAGCATAGTTACACTCAAAATTTTAAGATGCAACAAAAACAATGTTCCTAGTGCTTTGAGTCTACTTTCTAAACTACTTGTTTTTTGAAAATGGTATAGATTAAGGGGTTCAAAAAAGGGAGCCACAAAAATTGGTGCTGTTTCTGTCAAAAAAACATAATAGCGTGTTTTGTGGCTCCCTCAAAAGGTTACATTTTTTTTTGTTGGTATTTTTAAGATCGCTTCGGTGAGAAATTAGCTAACAACATGTAGTTTATGCATAATTTTTTCTAATAATTTTTAATGAATGAGTTTTTACTAATTTTCAAAGTGGACACATCTTGAAAAATATAATTTTGGCCATGCTACCCCTATAAAATTTGAAAACTAATTGAAAAACATTTTTTTAATGTGTAGAATGGAGTCTACTTTATAAAAATGTAATTTATTTGAAATTTCAATGAACAGTTAATTTATAAAGTAAAAAATAGGTCAAACACTGGTTTTTGCCAAAAACAGGACACACTAACAAAAGAAATTAAAGATGAAAGGCTTAACATTGTCAAAATGTTAAAAAAATTATATCATTAAATAGCTAAGAGAAAGCCTAACATTACTCAAGTGTTCAATTTGTTCAGCTTTGAAACATGTGCAAACCTAATGGTTAGCATGAACGAGATTATGTAAAATCTTGTAGAATATGCAAAAACATGTCTTTGGACGTTGGGAAGACACTCCAAGCCTTTGGGTTGGAAATCCAAAGCAAATCCCAAGCCTAAGGCTTGGGGATACCCAAAGCAACATATAACATGAGCGTGTTATAACATGCTCACGTTATGTTTTGTATTGAAATTTATTCATTGTCAATGAATTTCAAAAAATACGCCAAAATGCATTACCAAAACATGCCAAAAAGCATTGCCAAAATGCGAGCGCATTATAACGTGCTCGTGTTTTGGTTTGCATTGAAATTTTTTTCTACTCTTTTTTTTCTTTCTTTTTTTTTTCAAGGAAACTATATACATGAAATAAACATTTAAACTAAGTTGACATTTACATATGGAAATTTACTTTCTTATACTTTAAGTTATATTTCATGTATATAGTTTCAGGATGTTTAAGAGTGGTTTCAGATCTTTAGGAGTTATAAATTTGTAAATTCTAGTTTTTGGAGGATCTTAAAAAGTTTCAAATAGTCAAATTTCAGTAATCCTAGCATGCCAAATTTTAGTAATTAGGGGGTCAAATTTTAATAATTAGTAAGTTGTATCATATTTATCTCTCATTATTTGTCCCTTATGCTCTATACCTCTCTCTCACTCTCTTTCGCTCTCTACTTCTCTCTATCTCACCATTCTCTCTCTCATTCTCCCCCTCTATACTTCTCTCTCTCTCTCCCTCTCTCCCTCTTTTTATCTATCTCTTTTTGTCTCTCTATCTCACCTATGTCTCCCTCCTGACCTCTTTCCCTCTCTACTCTCTCTATCTAGCTCTCTCTCTCATTCTCTCTTTGTCCCTCTCTCTCTCTCCCCCTCTTTGTCTCTCACTCTCTCCTCTGTATCTCACCATTCTCTCTCCGTCTCTCTCACTTTCTCCATCTCACCATTCTCTCTCTCTACTTCTCTTTATCTCACCCATCCCTCTTTACCTCTCTCTCCATCCCCTCTCTCCCACCCTCCCTCCTTTCCTATCTCTCTCTCTCTCTCTACTTCTCTTTATCTCACCTATCCCTCTCTGCCTATCCCCCCTCCCACCTCTCTCTCTCTCATTCTCTCATTCCCTCTCTACTATCTATCTCACCACTCTCTATCCATCTCACTCTCCCTACCTCCATCTCTCCCTCCTTCCCTATGTTAGAAATCTGAAATAGATTGAATAAATCAAGGAACTTTTAAAGAGAAAATAAAAGCTACATAAATTGGAAAAGCATAAGAACGTACACCACAACTCTGAGAGATTATGCAATGTCAATATGACAGAATGCATTAAGAGCTTCCAAGATTGCTTGATGCAAATGTACATATGAAGCCTTTCTTATATAGGCAAGGAGTGAGATAAGATTAGACAAGATCATGACACGTTTCTTAATCCTATCAAATGAGACAACTAAGGCATAACAACCTCAATGCAAATATTAAATGCATGAGAGAATTATTAAATGCCTAGATAACTAAAAGTAAATAATGATACATGGCCCCATTATAACTAACTTGTAGAAATGACAACTAGGAAACTTAACTCCTAAGTAAACTTATAATAATGTGAATAGGTCCTCACTAATAACTAGTTATGAAATAACCACATTCACACCAACACCCCCCCATAAGTGCAACTTGGGGAGTAGATTATTATGCAAATGATGCAAAGATGGGTCTCAACGACAAGACCATGTTAGGTGCCCATTTACAAATGCAAATGAAATCTCTCAAACAAAGAAAAGGAGAAAACCTAGTGGGACAAAACTCCTCCCCAAAAGAGAGAGAACACCCCCCAAAATAGAGCTCTGAGAATAAAAGAGGACTAAGTATCCCCTCAGAAGATATCCAATGGTAGATGGTAAAAAATGGATGGATAAGATGGTCCATGATTGTGGAACAACATTCTTCCCCTTAGGAAGAAACAAAACCAATGGTGCATGCAAGCTATCTCCCAAGTCTTGAAAGGAATATGTAGGAAGAAAGTGCAAGATATATGAATTCTCTGAAGCCGGCTCAAGTATCCCCATGTTGATATTGAAAACTGTCACAATCAAATTAGGCATTCTAGGCCACATTGTTGAAGATAACAAATCAAAATCTCCTAGAGATTGATGTAGACCATAAGCTAAATACTCAAATATCTCCTCTAAAGAAGTCTCCTCCAAATGTTGATTCAAAGTATCCATACTCATATCAAAGTGAAATGAATGACCATGAATGAGAGGGTCAAAGTGACCCCCTCACAACAACTGAAGAAGAATCAACTTCATCAAAGAGAAGATGAATAAACTCAATAGTGTCTCCCAAATCTATAATATGTGTCTCCATAAATAAGTTTGAAATACTTGTCAAGAGATCATCCAAAGCTGAATTAGGAAGACTAGATAGAAATCCTACTGCAAGAAGTCATTGGAAGCTTTTGAAGAAGAAACTCTAAACTCTGAAGTAGCAATAGTTGATGCAAGGAAAAAAAAGTGGTCCTCAAAGAGAATATGTATGTCCTCAATAGTATCATCAAGAGTCTACAAACAAGCAAGATATGTCTGGTAGAAATTGATCCTAAGGAACTGAATCCAAAAGACATAACTGATTCTACTACAATGAATCACCGAAGGTTCTTGAATAGTCATCTATGGAATCTAAATCTACAACAGGTGATGTTAATGTAATCTCAACTTGAGGATGAGAGGCAAGAGAAGTCTCTGTGTCATATGAATGTTCAAGACATGCATAATACTTAAGCTCCTCTAAAGTAGCATCATTGTAAGGTATATTATCTGCATCATCAAGTGGAATGAGGCAATCTACAACAAAATCATTTGGGAATGGAGAAACATGAGGGTCTCCAAACATCTCCCAAATCATGGTCCAAACTGTGCAGGGGAATTCAATGTCCAATTTATAGCCAACAAAGTGTCATAATCAACATGAAAACCAATTATTCCTATTACATGATCAATTCTATTACCCAAAACATTCTTCTTATCAGGTGTTTCTAGTTCAGGCATGAGTCCATAAAGGTAAGGCAAAATTTTTAGCCATTTGAGATGGGTTAAAATGCCTTTTTTCCAAGACTCATAATTAGCCTTATCCAAAACTATCACAGAAGGATGAGTAGAAAAAACCATGATACAATCCTTAAATAATTACAAAAGAACACCAAAGAAAAGAACATCAATACACTCCCACCCTTTTCACTAGTTTCAAAGATCACCCCCCAAATATTATAAGGTTGACACTTTATAATTTAGTGCGTTTACAAAGCCTTTTTCAAGATACAATGCTCAATAGGTTCAAAATAACTAAAAATACAAATTTTGATACAAAATGAACTTGAGATAAAATATGGAAAAAATAGCCTTATGGCTGTGTAGTGCTCTTCAAGACCTTTCCAAAAAATCAGAGCAATAGGGTGAAAGTTATGACCTGTTGAAGAAATTAGCAACATAAGACAACTTCAACTTGAAATATTTGGTACAAAATAGAAAAAAAATCTTCTCAATACCTCTATGGATGGAAAGTGCTCTTCTCCAGCTTTCTAATGATATCTTATTTACTAAAATCCAACGCCTGAAGCAAAAGTTATGAATTTTTGAAAAACTGGCTGAATTTAGCCTCCAGGAAACAAATTTTCTAACAAAAAAATTACTTCTGATTTGATTTCTGAAAAATCTATTCACAATGAGTAGACAATAGCATAAACCTAGAAATATTTTTATGCGAAGAACAAAATCCATAAATGGTTTTTTGATTTGGACAAGTAGTAGAAGATGAGAAAATGAATTTCTTTTGACCTTCAACTTACAGAAAAATGATGTGTGACACTTTTTAAACAACAATTTTCTTCAGATTTGCTCAAGATATGCAAAATCTAAAAGATACCCAAATGAAAATTTGACCCTAGCTACAAAACCCAAAAATTGTTTTTCCTACAAATGAGTGGAAGCTAGAATTCTGAAGCAAAAATGAAATTGACTCTAATGAAATTTTTTTTTTTTCAAACCCCAGCCTGCAACTATGTCAAATGATCTCCAATTTGGATGAAACAAAAACCAAATCTGACTTTCTCGAGCCTTCTGGGCGCGTTGGAATAGTAATAAATGTTGCTAGTATAACAAAAAATGTAGCAATCACCCAGATCTCACAAAACACATATGCAAAATTTATCGACGAACGTTTGTTGAACTAGCGACAAACTATTGTCAGAATTCCGACGAATCACTGGAAAATTTTTCGTCGCTGAATTTTTGTCAGTTTCCCGACGAGCTTTAAAACATTGAAATCAAGACTGAACTTCGTCGGTTGCCACCACAAAAAAGGGACCTAGTGTTCATCAGAATATCGATGAAATTTGCGTCGGTCTAGCGACGAACAATAACAATAAAACACGTGGCATGCCTCTACCAAATCGTCAGAACAACATGAGAAGTTTTTTGGAATTGCGACCACGTTTTGTCGAACGTCCAACAAACATTCATCGTTTGTTTGATGATCTTTCCATCAAAATGAGATCGAAATTGCGTCGGAGGTATAGCATCCTCATCGCACTTATTTTTTTCATCGGATTGTTTTGTCAAAATTTCGACGAAATATTGCATTTAAAAAAAAAAAAGATTTATGAGGAGGATTGACTTGTGGTCTCATTGATAGAGCATGAGGAAGTATATTGGTGAGACTTATACCATCGGGGTAAGTTCTGAATGTTTACCTGACCCGCTATGTCTCGCTGATATATTCCCAGTGCTCCAGTTGGTGAAAGAAATGGTCTTGCCGATGAAACTTCATCGGTGAGATTTAAACATTTGGGCCATCATATATTTTTCATGCTGAGATGACTTATCTTGCCGATAGATTCTGTTCATCGATGAGACCATAAGCCAATCTCCCCGATATGTCTTGTTTAGTAATCCTGATCGCTACAATAGTTTTGATGTCTCATTGATGTGCTAAAAAGTACTTGTAACCCATAATAGGTCGGGAAGACCCATACCAACTCATGTTGATGTGATTTGTTTGCCACAATATCTTTGATCAGAAGAATTTTTAGGAGTAGAACAAGGTGACCATGGGTAATTATATTCTGTAGGGCCAATTACATCCTTTTTTGACTCAAAATGTAGTTATTATTGAAAAATTTACATGAGTAAATCATTATAAAATTTTGAGTAAATCATTATATTCTGTAGGGCCAATACACATAAACTACTCAAAACTGGGGAAATGCAGAATCAATGATACCTTGATTACTAAACCAATCGTTTGAATGATATGATAAAAAAAACTTGCTCTTTCAACTTCAAATGAACGCCATTGGAGAAGTGACTTATAGATGATACATGCAGCTATAGGTCTTCCATTACTAAAGCCAACATCTTCTATGATACACTTGATCAATGCATCTTTATTTTCTTGAAACTAAAATAACAAAAAAATGTAGTGTACAAGGGAATAAAAAAATCTCCAGAGCTTTATAATATAATGTGCCTAAGCAAAAAAGTGATATAACTAGAAATACAAATAGAAGAGATAGATACTCCTCCAGAAGGTCAGAATCATATACTTGCTGCCTGTTAGTGAGAGTCTTCTATGGCCTCTACTCTCCATCAGTGAGCTCTTTCAAGGAAGACATAGGAGTCTGTGAATTCTGCCAGACACATCTATTGGTTAAAATATTATTAAAAATTAATATTACTTATTTAAAATCGGGAGAAGGAGATAACTAAAATTATACATAAATAGATATAATTTGTTTATATTGGACAACCATGAGTGTATGATCATGATGGAATTTACCATTTTAAGGCACAAAAATGGACAATACATAATGACAAGTGGAAACTTAACCTCCTTGAGTTAACATTACAAGACAAACTAGCTTTGGTCTCTACTAAACAATGTTGCGAGATCATTGCCCACACACATAAATTTATGCTTCTGACAGTCCACAAATGCACCTACACAAGAAAGTACACACAATAATAGTGCTCACAAATATGCCAACCCCATTGCAGCAATACAAAGACATCTTTCTATCCCTCTCAGTCCTCTCTCTATCTCTTTCTATCCATATATTTCTCTACCTCTATCACGATCTCCTAAATATATATTTGTATCATAGAGCAGTGAGGTTGGTATGAAGTAAGATTTTGTGTTCCACTTTGCTATATCAGTACCTATAGGTGCTCAGGGTCATGGGGTGTTTTTTGCGTTTATCAACGCATCTCTTGTGGGTACTTCCTGCATTTGTTTTATGCACATCAGGATATCTTTTGTGAGTAGTCCCTACATTTGTTTTAGGAAAATTGGTATATTTTTCACGCATGCTTCCTATGTTTGTTTTAGGAAAATCAATGTAGGAAAATAACATCCAAAAGCAGATACTCAATTACTCGGGTGAGCAATAATTATTTTATTCAACTGTAAATTGGCTATTCTAGCTACTGACCTTTAAAGTGTTGGTCCAAAGGTATGTAGGTGTAGGAGCTTCGTTTGCTTCAATAAGTTCTACTGCTTTAGCAACAGGGAACATCTAAAATTTGGAGACCACAATTTACAGTCATTCAGCACAATATCACCTCATTTAACTTTATTCTGAAATTCACTAAGCTGCAAACAAAGTGCTAAAATGGAAATCAAACAAAGCACTGGAATAGATAATAACAACAAAATTTAAAAAAAATAGGCTTCAACCTCGAGGAAGGTTTGGATCAAATAGTCATTGTAGCCATAATATACAGACAAATCTGCAACAAGCCGCTCAGTATAGTCCTTTCGAGTAGACCCTTTTTTCCTTAAAGCTTTTAAATTGGAAAAAATTCTAACAACTGATAGAGAAAGGATCGATATGTATCATTAATGAACACTATCAAACATAGTCCAAATAGAAGAAACAAGTGACGGCTTGTAATCTTGAAAAAAATGCAACAACAATCAAAATTAAAACATTACCCTCTTTTATTCTCCTCTTAAGGTTTGGGAGGTCAGGTGGGCGCTTCCCCTCTTCTTCAAGCTCCTGAAAATTAGTACAAAACATATGAACAAAATTTCATGGTTAAGTGGAAGCCTCCCATCAACAACAAGATCCAAAGTATCTATCTCAATTGAGCCTCTAAACCCTTCAGAGCTATCAATTTTTCCACTAACATGTTATGCACAAAAGTCAAATTTTAGAGTTATGTCACCACTAAAAACAAAAGAAACAAAGCTTTGAAACCAAATCCACACACAACACAATGTGGTATTCATAAAAATCCATACAAAAAAACTAAACTTAGAACATTGGAATGGAAACAACTTCAAATTATGATGCAGAGCATGGATTCACTTTACTCAACTGGAGGCACATTTCACAATAATGGGTTCATCTAAAACATCTGTACGAGGTTCAAATAGTAAACAGATTGATGAAAGATAGAGGAATTAAGAAGATACTTGGATGTAGTTGGATTGAAGGCCGTAAAATGGTACATGTTTTTTGTGTAAGAGTCATATCACATCCACAAACATGGCAGAGCTATGCAAAGTAGGAGAAATTGGCTTGGAAAATGAAGGCATCAGGGTATAAAAAATTATTTTTTTGCCACAATAGTGAAAAGTTAGCACTTTCTTTCATCTTTGCATATTGGTTTGATGCTTCAAATGATGCATTTCTTATATTCAAAAGTTCATTACCTTATTGAGATTCTCTTTGTTTCGAGAATAGTTTAATATTCTCTACTTAACAGAGCCAACCACGTGACGGTGGAAGCTCATTTGGCCCCTCCCCCCCCCTCACATCACTCTCAATTCCCCATACCCGATCATATAACATTAATCATTCATTCATCCATTAATAACATATAACATTCATTCATTCATCCATTA
>VDFB02000003.1:202773871-203088516 GCA_007258455.2 Sequoia sempervirens
TGCATCTTCATTCCTTTACTCTTCTATCTTCTTCTTAAAATCTGATGTGTATTTTTTTTATCCCTTTTCTTTTATCTTCCACTCCTTATTTTATATCCTTATACCTCCATGAAGAGAGGCATCTCTTTGAATAGAGATAACCCCACAAATGGACATGACTTTTACTTAAACATTTCTTAATGATATTTCAAATTATATTCATTTTATTATTTTGTTTTGATGTGTATTATAATTTACTATTTTATTTTTAATTTATTTGTAATATTATTTATATTTATTTATAGTATTATTTATATTTAATGTTTAAATGTATATCTTAATGTTTATAATATTATCTCTTAATAATTATTTGATAATTATGATAGTATTTATATTAATGTATTTTATTGTGTATCGTCGATATATATTTATAATTACAATATTATCTTATGATGATTGTAATTATAAATATATTAAAACGATAATATTTTCTTTTATAATTTTAATATGCATTGTGTTATTCATTTTCACTTATTTGTCTCTCAAAGTGTTCTAATTTCGGGGACATGACAGTCCTCCCCTCCCAATTTTGCTTGTCCTCAAGCAAAAACATCTTAGTTTCTTCTAGGATCTCTTCTTCTAATCTGTCACCAACGGTACCCAAGTTAGTCACGTTTATATATGAGTTAAATGAAAATATTCTATAATGATTACTCTATTTGAATGCAAATATATAAATATATTAAATGTATACTTATCTTGATTTTCTTTTGAGATGGGGACATCACAATCAACTCAGAAAATGGTGAGATTTACCTATAAATACACAACTAGGAGAAGGAGAACCCTAATCCAATAAGACCAGCTTGAGAATATTTCTATAGGGATAGAAAAATCAATAGAACAACCTTTAAGACCACAAGTCTGTCTATAAAGGTGTCAAGTCAATCATATCGCTACTGATTTGACCATAATAAGAGACTTCAAATCAGTATGTAAATATAATATCAGAAATTCAATGAACCTCATGGCACATTGGTACAATCACAAGAGGAAACATCAAATAGACTTTTACTACATTAACCCTCATTTACAAATCAATGTAATGAAAATTGAAGTTTGAGAAAGGAATGATATATATACGTAATACGTCTATGCATTGCCTCGTCAAGGTCTAAAGGGCGGTTAGTAGCTAGCATTATAATCCCTTCATGTCGTTCCATCTCAGTCAACAATGCATTGAACAATTTATCACCACCTTTTTCTCTCTGCAAAAAATGGCATGTGCATTAGCAAATAAAGCACCAAATAAATAAGTGAAAATGAATTCATCATTTCCTGCAAGTCCAAATCATTTATGCAATTCTTTCTTGACATTCCTACCTTTTTAAAGAGAGCCTCACATTCATCAAAAAATATAATAGCATCATTCATATCCACATCTCGAAAGAGTCCACGGAGATCAACAGAATGATCATCATGTTTGCTTCCTCCAAAAGCTGATTCAAGCGAATGAAAATCTACAAGAAGAACACGTTTCCCTGGCCACATGCAAATTCACCCAATATGATTTCAAATATTTGATAAATTCTCCTACATCATTCTGCACTTCATGCCACTGCCATTATTAACATTTAAAGAAAGATACAATGGAACATAACAGTCAAGAATAATACAAACCTAGATGATGAGCAACAGCATCAACTGTCATAGTCTTCCCTGTTCCTGAAGGACCACATAGAAGAATCACTAATCCTGCACCATATGTGATAACATCTTCAAGACCAACTTCTTTTCTGAAATTTTTGAACTTTGAAAAGTTGTCAATGTTCCTCAATAGCATTTCTTTCTGCTCATCTGGAAGAACAACTTGTTGCATTGACACCTGTTGAAGTACAAATAAGAAAACAGAATTGATCTTGAAACCTTTATTGACATTTTATCTCGTACAACTGCAAAATATGCACCAAGGACACATAATGACACATCTGGAAAACCAGATATATGTTATTAGGAGGTTACTGTAACACATTGGCACCAAAATGTATGTGTACGATAGAACCATATATATAAGCACAATAGACAAGTATGCATACCTTGGGCTTGTATAAATGGCTTCCTTCAATGAGCTCATCAATTTCAGTATCAAGACCTACAATCCAATCCAAAATACGACGATCTAGATCTACCTGCTGATCCATTAAATCCCCACTTCCACGAGTGTAATTGACAGCCCTAAGCCTAATCATTCCTCTTGAAACAAGTATGCTTGATTTATGGAAGTGTGTACGAGCCAAAACCTACAAAAATAATGTTCTTATGAATCTTTGAAAGTGAGGCAACTTTTGAGAGAACTATATGAAAGAGGACATTTTTATCAGCATACTGGATCTTGGAAACTTGTAGAAAAGTTATCAAATATGTTCTTTGTACGCACTACTCAAACGGGCTGGAAAAAGAAAATGGAAAAAAGAAGGCTTTAACTTTCTCTTGTTTAGACTATAGGATAAAAGTAAATAAATAAAAAGTGTCACAATAAGCATTGAAATTAAATCGATGTCAGGAATGTATGCATTTTCTTTTAATGCATACAAATTTTGAATCTTGTTTACAGAACATTTGATAAGTCAACCTGTTGATGGATATATAGGTACAAGATAATATCAACAAAGCAATGGTAGTTTTGAACTTAGGAGAAAACTCAGCATTTAACAATAAGTATAGCAGACATGAAATTGAACAACCATAAAAACTATGAAGTGAAATTAGTCTAAAATATTTGCTATGCTATATATAGGAAACAAATACTTTTCATAATAAATTTGTATGTCATTAAAAAATAGAAAATTTATAATATCTCCCCCAGAATTGTGAATATACATCCATATTATATAATACAATGTATACCTCTATTACTGTATCCAAACTCCCATTCTCTCTCACCATTCTTCAGGCTAAAGAAAGGTAAATATTCAATTAAATAGTGCTTTAGATTAGACCATTGATTTAGAAATCTTTTATTACAGCCAACCCATTATGTTCTGGCATTAGGTAGTGATGTAACTTCTTGTGTTTGGTTGTTGACAGTTGTATGACCAATATTTGTATGTATTTTCATTTAAAAAGCAAGTCTGTCAAGGAGGGTATGCTGATTAGGACCTCCCTATACTAAACAATTGTAAAGACACTACCTAGATGAGAGCATCTGCTTATATGGTATTTATTGTGTTCATTGTTACTACTATTATTATTTATGTTGCTACAATCTGGTAATTGTAGAATCAGAAGCAAATATTCTGGCAACGTTGCCTTTGTAAACTTGGGACATCAATCAATACCTATTCACAAAGACATTAAAAGGATGGCGAAATAAATGGGCCAACCAATTGACAAAGCAATGAATTCAAACCATGAATATGAGAAAAATTTCGCAAGGGACTTCAGATATTTCTGGGATCTCTCTGTGTGAGACCACATTCGCAAAGAAGCTGAAAGGAATCAAGTGCTGCAAGACACAAGTTGGAATAATTTAGGATTAGCTAACTGTGTTGACACACTTCTTGATCATCTACTCAAACTCCTTGCTCAGCATTATATCATATTGCAAGATCTTTGTGCCAAACGAGACCATGAAGCACAAGGCCAACAAATCCTTCAATAGTATGAAGAAAGGGGTCATCATGAGGAAAAAGATTCAGAAGAGAAAGAAGAAGGGAGGAGTTGACTTCCCGATTGTCATGGGTAATTCAGACGAAGTGTGTCCTTCACTTCAGGCAGCTAGAGAAGCTGAAAACGAGCTTCAGTTCTTTCATTTTTCTTATCACACCAGCAGACAGCACTATGATCCACATAGCAATATTAGATGGATATTGTTAGAAGAATTCAAGCATAAGGCAAATATTGACGATTACTGGGCTGGTGCATCAGATGAGGCTGAAGTTAGAAAAAGAATGTTTTCGAGGCTGCCATTGAGTATGATTAGGGAGTGTGAAGTCATTCTGGTACCAGACCAGGTGGATGAGGACATGAACGTTCTCCATCCAGATTATGAGGTAGTAAGAGATACACCGCTTCCACTCCCAGATTGGTTGGAGCCAAAGATAGCTGATGTGGACACACTTTGCATTCCACTCATGACTTTCACCAGAGCATGGGTTGATAGGCATGTGAGCAGACTAAAAAGTAGGTCAATTCCTTTGACTTACAACTTGATGGGAGATCATAGGACACCCACTACCAGAAGGAAGAAACAAGTTACTCGAGGTCCAGAATCTCAAAGGAAGGAGCCAGTTCGACCGGAGCCTCCGAGGGTTGTGATTGAGTCACCTAGGCCACTGGAGACACATTCTCCAAGTATACATGAGGTTTCTCTTTTCGCTGATCAGAGAATTGCAATGAATTAAGAACAGGAGTTACATGAAGAAAATCAGCCACCGAGGAGAGAATCAGTTGGCCAAAGTGTTAATGCACCTACTAGAGATGATCAGCTGGAGGAAGATGAGGAGACTGCTACTGATACTCGCTTCTAGCATGAGTTAGAGACGGCTTTAGAGGATGATGCAGTTTCAGGAGATACTTAGCCACTAGAGGCCGATGAGCCTCGCCAGAATGATATTGAAGTTGAACAAGTCTGTGAAGTAGAGGCTAGAGAGGAGCAGCCATTTGTTATTCAGCAAGTTATACCTGATTGGCTTAGAGATAGAATGAGAAGGAGCCCCAGTGAAGAATTTGATCCGGCAGTAGAGATGGAAGAGTTTTTGAATAGGATCAGCGCGCCTCCACCAAAGAAAAGAGAAGGAAAATTTTCGAAGATTTCAACTGATGAGGATGGCTCTCGCACCCTTCATGTGGCGGTGCCACGAGTTGATTGTGATTGGGATGAAGCAGTGCCAGAGAATTACGTGATCACAACCATGGAGTTAGGACGTCCCACAGGTGCACAGATTGTTGAGGAATGTGATAACTCCTATCAGGCGCTAAAGGATAGATTGCTCAGAACTGAGGGAAAGTATAAGAAATTGAAGGAGCATAAGACGTTGATAGGATATATGCAGCAGTTGTCTCGTCCTTGTGGGCAAGAGATTCCGGCAATAGAGCTTCCAGCCAAGTTATCCAGAGCATTAGTTAGCGGCTTGGAAGATTTGAGGAAGATGGCACAAGAGGCAAATAAATGGGTTACAGGAGTTCGTGCCGAGACAGAGAAGTTCATGGAAGACCTTGCTCATGCTTTCCAGCAAGCTTCCAGCATTATGGCACGTATGGAGACAATTGATCAGGCCTAGGGTGATGCTTCTGTCTATTAGGGCAGAGTTATTCAACGTTTGGAGGCATTGTTGCATACTCCTTTGTAGATGTTGATTGATGGAGGAGTTATTCAGGAGGGTGATAGGTACAACTTTGCTGGATGGTATTCTTCAGAAGTCACAAGACGTGGGTTCTTTGATGCAGCACAGGCGGATTCAGCCAGAGTCAGGAAGGCTATGATGAATATTGTTGATGGAGTCCTGAATACCTTAGAGGCAATCTTTGCTAGACGGCTGAATTCCGATGAGGTGACTACTAATAATTTGAGGGGTAAATTGGCACCTTTCTTTTCGAAGGTGAAGAATTTTGTGCAGGATGACTTTGAGAACATTTCTACTTTCTCCAGCCTGATTTAGAATACGCAGGATGCCCTAGTTGCTTGGAGAAAATCTTGCACGAGGCACGGACAGGCGGTTACAGTATTGGAGTTTCAGTTGGATCATATTCCGCCTATTTCAATTCAAGAGGTTGAGGCTGTGCTTGCTAGGTTCCTTGAGTTTGCAACTAGGGAGAAGGAGAACGGGAACGCACTTCTAGATGATGACCTTCTAGAGGATTGATTGTGGGCATTAATTGCCTTTACTATTTTGGGAGTGAGTGGGAATCTTTGATTCATTTATTGTACCACTCCCAATCTGGCAGTTTTTAGGGTTAGGGCTGAGGTGGCTCAATCTGAGCCATTCATTTGATTGTAATCCGAGTCGTCAATTGGACTGGGCTATATAAAAGGGGGAGTCCCCCTCATTTGTACATTATTAGAACTAGACAGTAGAGACTAGATTAGAGAGTAGACATTTTGTTTGATATCTTAGCATAGTTTGGAGGAGAAGGAAAGTTTTCCTTTGAAGATTTTTGTAAGAGATTGTTGTGTAAAACTTTCATAATAAAAGATTTTTCATTGATGGTGAAATTAGTCTTTGTTATGGATAGCTAGCGAGGTTTCTTCATCCCTTCTACTCCAAGTAGCATAAAGTAGCTTAAAGTAGTGTAATTTTCATTTCATGCAAGTAGATTTTAGTTGTGGATTCGTGTTATTGATCGAGGCAACTTCGTTTTAGTCCATACCACTAGCGGCTTGCTGACGGCAAGTTTGTCTTGTGTGGTCAACTAGAGTATTTTATAAGCCTAACTTCAGTTGTAGTTCATATCTTGGTATGCGTCGTCTTGACGGTATCTTGATATCGGATTATAACTTGAAAATTCCTTACCATCCCCTTGAAGATTGCACCAACTTTGTATAAGCTATCCAACATGAGGTGGAGCAGAGTTTGGTTGAAGCTTGCCGAAATTGATTCCACGTCCCGTCTAAAGATAGAACATAGATTCTTTAATCCCTTTACTCATTTACATTCCGCACATTTCTGGTTAGTTTTAGGAAAATCCATACCTCAGCGCCAAATCATTCACATAAAATCCCTTTCAAATCATTAACCTCTTGTCAACTGCAAAACCTTTGAACAATTGTGTAAGTCCCCTCGTAAAAATAGCATATCACAACGAACCTACTGAGGGTATTCCAAAGCATTTCGGAACCTTGGAGTTGAACGTGCGATCTTTCTTGCAATCTTAGCGCACGGAATACTTTGATCAAGAGAGAATGGAGTAGCCTTCGGATTACTTTGTTCTGCTGATTGGTGCGGTCACAAAAATCACATCAACAGGAACTAGCGCTAGAAGGAGGGCCATCCAAGGTTTCCTTGCAGTTAACAACCACATTCAAAGAAGGGATTTTCATCAAAAAGAAAGTCATTGGAGAAGAAATATCATGAATCAAGATGGTGCTACCACATAAAGGGATATTTCCAGTATTGCAGCCTAACTTGGGATTTAACGACGATCAAGAAGAAATCCTCTCAGGTTTGAACAATCTTGCGTGGAGAACAAAGGAGAGCTACGCTAAATATATGCGAACTTGCTTCGTGTTGGAAGAAGAAGAAGAAGAAGAGAAGGCTCTTGAGATTCAAGTTGCAATTGAAAGAGATTTGCTAAATCAAAGACAACCACTTGCTCCCACTCCCGCACCTCACCGATAAACAGCTACATCCTGGATCGCATCAGTTCGTTCTTGCCTAATAAGTTGAAAAGAATTTTAAGGTTCACGCCAAGTTCATCCAAGCAGTTTGTGGAGTTAGAGCTACCTACTCGAGCAAGGAAGAAGAAAGAAAGTCATTCAAGTAAAGAAGCTAAGTCAAGTGAAGAAGTGTTGTCAAACGAAGAGGTTCAGTCAAGAGAAGAAAGTGGAAAAGAAATTTCAAGTTTGTTCAGAACTCCGCCGAGTGTTTCAAGATTTGCTCCACCAAGATCAGTCCAAGTTACTACACCGGTGTTTTTTCAGCAACAACAACCAGTTCAGGCTACTACACCTCAACAGCAACCAGCCCAAGTTATCGTATATCAAAGGCGACAACCAATTCAAGCAATGGCTCAACCAGGGGGTCAACCAGCTCCAAATGGTGCTACTTGGTTGGTTACTAATCCGTCTCCACTTGAGTTTGCTGACTACCATGACATGCCGAAGAATCCAGAGCACTTTTGCACTAAGTTCCAAGTCAATGATGTTAACCGTACTGCCAAGGACCACGTCAAAATGTTCGAAGATCACCTACACAATAGACAGATTGCATATGCTGACGTGGCGTGCAGACTCTTTCCATATTCTTTGGGGGAGGAGGCTCACCACTGGTTCATTCACTTACCAATTGGATCTATAAGGACATGGGAACGAATGAAAGATGCCTTTGTCGGAAATTTTGGTATACCTATTACTCCCGTAGAACTTTTTCGTCAATTCACAGAAGTAAGGAGACAAGACAAAGAGCCCATTCATGCGTTCAACAATAGATTTCAGAAGGCTCTCACAAGGTTGCGTACTCCCTATGTTGTTGCGGATGCCAGGGAAAACTACTATTCAACCTTGGATCCCTTGACTACAATGTTTGTGAAATCTCACCCCACTCCGGCTAATATGAATCAAGCTTATACTAAGGCCGTTGAAGTGAGTCAAGGTTTAGGGTAGAACATAACTGGGCCCGCACTATACACTGGCCTGGCCATGACAAATAATCAGATGCAGACGCTCAGTTCAACATGGAACCAACAAATTCCACAATTGAATCCAGTTCCCCAGCCGGCTAGCCAGACACAGGTACCATCTAATCAGTTAGTTCTCCATCCTGGGATACTTTTATCCCAAACTCCAGCAATGCAGCCTGTCTATCTCCAGAACACAATACAACCAACGAGGACACAAGAGGAGAAAGACGAAATGAAAGAGTTAGTAGAACAAATGAAAAAGCTGTCAACTGAGGTGACCTACCTCAAAAATCAAAACAATCAGATGCAGTCCATGTTAAAGAATTATCAATCGCATCAAGGTGCCAATCGAGGATATCAAAATAATCCTCTGCATCATCAAGATGCCCACCAAGGACACCATCAAGAGAATAGTCATGGGTATCGAAGTAACAATCAAGGATTTCAGAAAAGATCCTAGAATACAGGGCCCAACAATAGAGGAGTTCCATCACCACTAGATAACCCGCCACCTCCAGAGAATCGTCCTACCGACAAATTTTATTTGGCAGAAGCTGCCATGTCAAGATGGTGTCGACTACATAATACAAATCAGCATTTAGAGCTCCAATGTCATGAATTTCAAGTAGTTGCTGATATTTTCGAAAGAGAAGTAAAGAGTACAGAGGGTACTGAGAATCCTCCTACTACTGGATACGAGATAGTCCCAGTACAAAGATATGACTAGGCGTTAATCCTAGAAGATGTTAATGTCTCGCCTGAATACCAGAGCTACATGCCACCACAGATTAATCACAGATTTCCGCCAGCTTCAGCAAATGGTCCCGTGGGGACGCCAAACTATCAAGCGGAAGAGGCTCAAGTTTATTCAGAGGCTCAAGTATATTCAAAAGTTCAAGATAGTTATTCAGAGGAGCCTCTTGGTCAAGACGATTATGTTTTCCCACCTCTCAATAACAATGTTTTGGTAGAAGGAAGAAGAGAGGTGCAAGCTTTTCAGACATCTGGAGGAGCACCAAAAGTGTACCAGAGGAGTTATCACCAGAAGGAGCCTCTGACGTCATCGATTCCTCCAAATAATTTCACAACTCCACTGAATCCTAATGCCAGTAATAATCCAAGTATACCTAAGGATTCTCCCGAGTACAGACAACAGAGTGTGATGCAAAATAGAAATGGACAACAGACTGTCCATCAGCCTGTCCACCTAATGTAGCGTCCACAGAAAGACAATCTTCCAAGAGATGATATGAAGAGACTAAGTTCCTACGTGCTGGACGAAGTTAAAAAGATAAAGGTTAGCCTTCCCTTATATGAATTAATGAATATTTCGGAGGTTAGAGACACTATCCTGGGAAGCTTATATGAGACGCCCGTTGTGAAGAATGCGTCTCAGGAAGCATCTAGTTCATCAAGAAATCCTCCCGTCAACACTCAGTCTCGTCTTGTGCAGAGCGCGAATGTAGTAGAAGAGGTGCCTCACGCACCGTTTAACACTTGGGAGACTCCACGACAATCACAAGGTTTTGTGGGAATGATACAAGGGTCTTCAAGTGTGCCTGAAGAGTCAAAGACTAAGGATAAAAGAAGAGTTAGGTTCAATCTACCTACAGAGCAAAAGCAAACACAGAAGGTTGCCCAGGGCAATCAAGTTCCATTGGATAGAAAGGATGAAAAGAAGAATATGACAACCGAGGAAAGAAGAAAACCAGTGGTATTTTATCAGGGGAAAGATGAACCAGCCCCATTCCTCATGTTAGTTAGAATTTTTGGAAAATTATTACACAACTGCTTGATCGATTCTAGTGCTTCCAGCAATGTCATGCCGTTGAAGGTGTGTCAAAGATTGGGTATAGTACCACTTCAAACCACTAAGAAGGTAACCCAGCTTGACAAGATTGAGGTTCCAGTTGTCGGAGAATTGAATAACATTAATATGCAGTTGTCAGTTGATCCCCGAATTCAGAGCTATATTGATATATCAGTTGTCGACATACCTAATGGATATGGCATGTTGCTAAGCAGAGATTGGGCCAGGAAGTTGAATGGATATATTGCAACAGATTTCTCCCACATGTGGCTTCCGTGGAGAGGAGTTCCAAATCAGATTAAGGTCGAGAGCACACCTAGGCTTAAATTGATGATTACTGAATATGGTGAAGGTAATGAGATTATGTTTGTGGCAACTAATTTGGGCTCATACAAGCTCGTCAAACAAGAAATATTGATGCTGCAGAGCTCAAATGGACATTTTTAGAAGATACCACAGCTTCCATTGAAGTTTTGGTCAAAAGCGATACAAGCGATAGTGAAGGAGGAGGAACATTTGAAAATTTCAGAGATTTTGTCCTGAAGAGTGTGAAACAAGAAACAGAGCTGGGAAAAGATGCCTCCGTCAAGAATTTGCTGCTCCCAAATTGGTGCAGAATCCACGAGGCATTCCACTCTGAGATCACTTGTGCCATGTGCAAGGTGGCATTAGAGCAAGTCACAAAGCTCGTTCTGCAAGCTTCATTGCAGGAAAAATATCACAAGATGAATGAAGAAAAGGATGTTTTAGTAGAAAAACTTGTAAAAGATAATGAAGTTCAGCCAAAGACTGAAGAAAGAGTTCCAAAAGTGTACAATCAAGAAGATATACATGTTCAGCTTCCCAGCACTCTCATAGAAGATCAAGTATGGACCTTAAGGTTCGATGGATCGAAGTCAAAGAAAGGAAATGGAGCAGGATTTGAGCTCATAAGCCCAACAGGAGAGGCATACTTAGGTGCCTACCGACTCCAATTTTCATGCACTAACAACGTTACTGAGTATGAGTCTTTGATTCATGGGTTGCTCCTTGCAATTCAAAAGGGAGCCAAGATTGTGCACGCCTATGGGGACTCTGACATTGTGGTCCGCCAAGTAAGAAAGCAGTTTGCTTGTCATGACAAGAGGCTAGGCCGCTATTGCAATAGAGTGTGGGACCTCATAGAAAGTTTTGATGCATTCAATATCAAGCAAGTGTACAGGTCCAAGAATCCCGTTGCTAACTCTCTTGCACAAGCTGCTAGTTCGTTAGAACCTTTAGCTATGGAAGGATTGAAGAAGTTCACAGTGGAATTGGTTTCAACCCCAGCAATCCCTGATAATATAAAGAATTTTCAAGTGTTCGATGATGATAAACAGATTCTTGATTTTCTCACATGCTCGGGTGTGTTTGAAGCACAGATCATCGATTAAGAAGAAACTGAGGAAGCGGAATTTGATGCTGAAGGGATCCTGAATTTGAAGACGAATGTTATTCCAAGAGGAATGGTTGAATTAGAAAGATTGTTTGATCCTGACAGACTGAGGAGAAACCAAAGTACCCAAGGGAATGATTGTGAAGCTGTCAATATGGGGACAGAAGAACCAGTAAAGAATGTTTTTATTGGAAAAGTTTGCACACCTAAAGAAAGAGAAGGCATCTTACAAGTCATGAATGTTTTTATTGGAAAAGTTTGCACACCTAAAGAAAGAGAAGGCATCTTACAAGTCATGAAAGAATTTTCAGATGTAATAGCCTGGGGATATGAATATTTGAAAACATATGATACCTCATTGATTACACATACGATCCCATTGAAACCAGGCAGTAAGCCATTCAGACAGAGGCAAAGGCCCGTGAACCCATCACTAGAACCATTGATTTACCAAGAAATCAAGAAGCTTCTTTCAACGAGGATCATTTTTCCAGTGAGGCACTCCACGTGGGTCACCAATCTAGTTCCAGTCAGAAAGAAGAATGGAGAAATAAGGTTATGTGTATATTTTCGCAATTTGAATAGAGCCTCCGAAAAGGATAATTACCCGTTGCCTTTGTTAGATGAGGTGTTGCAAATAGTAAATGGTTCACAGATGATGTCCTTCTTGGACGGCTATTCAGGATATAATCAGGTAATGGTGGAACAAGAAAATAGATTGAAGACAGCGTTCACCACAAAATGGGGAACCTTTGCATACAGGAGAATGCCCTTCGGCTTAATCAACGCAGGAGCCACTTTCCAGCGAGCTATGGATATCGCCTTTCGAGATTTGGGAGGAAAGTGCATAATCATATACATGGATGACCTAACCATGTTTTCAAAAAGAAGAGGAGATCATGTTGAAGATTTAAGAAAGATTTTTCAGAGATGTAGAAGACTCGGTGTCTCTCTCAATTCTAAGAAATGTATATTTGGTATCACAGAGGGAAATTTGTTAGGTCATGTCATCTCGAAGAAGGGTATTTCAATTGACCCAGAGCGTATTGAGGCCATTTCAAGGATTGGCTTGCCAGGTAGTCAAAAAGAGTTGAGGTCATTCTTTGGCAAGATCAATTTTGTTAGAAAGTTTATCACTGGGTTCGCCGAGATTGTGAGGCCACTAAATGAGATGCTGAAGAAGAATGCAAAGGTTGAATGGACTCCACAGACTAAGAAGGCTTTTGATGAGATTAAGCAAGTGATAGTGGATGCTCCAGTGCTGGTCAGCCCCGATTACACTAAGCCTTTCTATTTGTATTCATTTGCCTCAGAGCACACGTGTGCAGCAGTGTTAACACAGAAAACAGAAGAAAAGGATGAGCACCCCATTGCTTTTATGAGTGCTCCGTTGAAGGAAGCAGAGTTAAGATATCCCAGCATTGAGAAACAGGCTTATGCTTTGGTAAAGGCCATTAAGAAGTTTAGACACTATATCTTGAGAAGCAAGGTTCATGCAATTGTTCCAGATGCCACAGTAAAAACTTTGCTAATGCAAAACGAGTTAGGAGAAAGAAGAGGCAAGTGGGTCGCCACTTTGCAAGAATATGATATAGAGATACACCCTATGAAGTTGGTCTGAGGACAGGCGTTAGCTCAGACGATTGCAATGACTGGTCCAGAGTTAGTGCAGCAAACATATGTATTGGAAGAAGTGTCTCCAGGGGAGTGGTATGACGACACAGTTTACTACTTGCTGAATCACAGATGCCCTCACCACTTGAACCCAGTCCAGCGGAGGGCTCTGAGGATGAAAAGTCAGAGATTCATGCTCCAAGGGTTCGTTCTTTACAGAAGAAATTATGAAGGAATCTATTTGAGATGCATAGGAAAACAAGAAGCTAAACAATTGATGGAACATTTTCATGAAAAGTTTGGAATTGGACACGGAGGTAGTCTAGCCACAGCTCATCAAATTCTGAGGGCTGGATATTATTGGCCCACGCTTTTCAAAGATACATACAAGCATGTGAAGGGTTGTCATGTTTGTCAGACAGCAGTGAATAGAGGAAGACATCTGGCTATGCCCTTGCAGCCAGTGATTGAGGTTAGGCCTTTTGCAAAGTGGGGATTAGATTTCGTTGGGATGATCAACCCGTCGTCTTCAGGTCAGCATAGATACATTTTGACAACAACAGATTACTGCACCAAGTGGACAGAAGCTCAAGCTTTGAAGCAATGCACGACAGATGTGGTAATCAAATTCCTTGAAGAAAATATTGTCACAAGATTTAGATGCCCTCATGCCATAGTATACAACAACGACTCGGCTTTCTCATCATTGAAGTTTTCTAACTGGGCTTTTGAATATGGGATTACAATCAAGTTTTCTTCCAACTATTATCCACAGGGAAATGGACTTGCAAAGTCCACAAACAAGAATTTATTGAATGTTGTTAAGAAGCTACTGGATAAGAATCCTAAAGATTGGCACACGCAACTAAGGTTTGCTCTATGGGCAGACAGGATTAGGACAAAGAGTTCACTGGGAACGTCTCCCTACCACTTGGTCTACGGAGAGGATCCTGTTTTCCCAGTTCAGCTGAGGATCCCAACTCTCCAGTTCATTCAAGAGTATCTCGGAGGAGAGGATCAAATTCAGACAAGGTTGTCTCAGCTAATGCACTTAGAAGAAAAAAGAGATGAAGCATTGGAGAATCTGGCAAGACACCAGGCAGTGGTGAAAAGGTGGTTCGACAAAACAAGCTAGGATCAAGTCCTTCTGGATTTCTGACTTGGTCTTATACTAGGACAAGGCCCACGAGAAGAAAGGAGATCACGACAAGTTCAATAAATTGTGGCTTCAAATTTCTAAAATCCTCGAAGATAATGCATTTAGATTACGTACACTGACAAGAGAGGATGTCCCGTTGCCCGTCAATGGGCAGTTCCTCAAGCATTATTTCCAGTCCTAGGTTCTCTCCAAGAGCCTACTTTGTAATATAGTTAGATTTAGGTTTGCTTTTCTATTTGCTTTTTGGTTTGTTCCGTTTTGGTTTTGGTTTGTTGCCCTTTGGGTTTTTGGTTTGGCATCCTTCACTTGAGTTGTCCACTCAAGTGGTTCTGGTTTGGAATGGGCAAGGATTTTGGGGTTCCCCGTTGCGAAGGGGGTGATGATGGTTTTACTTTCACGACATGGTTTCTTTCCATCGGAATTTGTGTAAATTTTGAAAAGCCAAGGTTGTTTTCCTCTTGTCATCATCCAGTTTGGAATCAAACTCGTCTCGGGAGGTTAACCCATTATTGTGTCTCAACACATGAGTCTAAAGATCTTAAATGCCTTATCTATCTCCACTCTGAGTCATTTTGGTCTCTGTTGGCAGGTGAAAATCTTACGTCTTGCTTCAGCGCCACTACAATTCTCAAACCCATTGGAGGCTTCATTGCCTGCCAGCCAATCAAGGAATTGACGGAGAATCAAAAGAAAAAGAAAATGTGCTTAAAAAGAATATCTGAAAAACAAAAAGAAAGAAAAGGAAAAATGAAAGAAATATTATGAGATATTGGTTTTGGGAACATACGAGTAACTCCACCAGGGCTATGGACGCCCGGCCGGCAGTGGAGCAATATTCGTGAGAATTGTAGCGACAACCTCGCCGGGGCTATGGACGCCTGACTGGATGTTGCTTTTGAAGTTAAGATATTTATATAACTTGCTACGGCCGATTCCGAAGTCAAGATGGTTTAGAGATGGAACGAATGCACACACTCACGGGGTCTTGGATGAAAGTGTTCTGATCCAATATTGGATTCTTCTCCCCTTTTGAGTAAGTATCTTTTTGTATGATGGTTTGAGGAAGATTAATCAAGGTTCAATTCTTAAAGTGTTTTTCAACACTTTCCCGTGGAGTTGCCAGATGTTGTGACCTTTTCACACATCGCCCCATTCAAGATGGGGACCCCCTAATTTTTGCTCCATTCTAGTCTTTTGGCTTCGGTTTTCTCTCTCTCTCTCTCTTTCGATCTTTTTATGTTGTCTGCCTTTCCGGGGTTGTGCCCATCATTGAGCTTAAACGTGAAATTTTGGCCAAGTCTGAAAATTAGGGTTTGTACTTTCATGGTCAATTTAAAGTCAAATGAAGTGAATAAATTGAAATCAGAGACTAACATTGATATCAGTATGCTTCCAGCAAGTTTCCACTGAAGTTTCATCAAATTTTGGCAACTTACTATTTTTAGTAAGTGTGCAATTCAAAGTATTTTCTTGGCATTTTTGAAATTTCGACAGTCACACTGCACTCAGAACATGTTAAACTACTCTGCAAATTTTGGGGTTTACATGCGAAGTTTTTCAACGCATGTCTGGAGATTCTTTCTAGGTTTTCAGAAACCTCCGCGATGATATAACATGCAAAGTGAGATAATGTCTTTCAGAGTTCAACCTTCGAAGGCTATTTTCAGGGTTTGCATGTCAGGGTTTTCTTTGCATGTGAGGTGATTCTTTGTGGGTTTTTCGAGACCTACACAGTGGTGTGACATGCAAAGCAAGATAATCAGTATTCAGAGACTTGCTATTTTTAGCAGTTCCATTCCGGCAGCTGCCCGACGCATCAAATTAGAAATAGGGCGAAGTGCAACAGAAACGAGGTCAAATGGAGGTCATTTGATATACATGCAAGATGAATTAGGGTTTCCACCTTCGGGACCCAAAATGAGGGGTAAAAAGTCAAATTTTCAAAAACCGGTGTATCCCACTGCGATCAGCATCTTTCAAGCTATCCACCGGTAAAATTTGAGGGCAATCGGAGCACTTACTATTTATAGTAAGGCGTTCCAAAAACTGGCTAAAAATAGTAAATCAACAGCAAGCGCCAGTGTGAACGGGCTGACAAGGTCATGAAAGTCCTGTGCTTAAAATTTCAAATTAATCTGAGCTTCAGAAGTGTGAAAATTGAGGGACTTACTATAAATAGTAAGGTATGGAGAAGCTGGCAGAAGGAAAGAAAAATGCCTAAGTCTAAACAATATCCACCTCCTACCTCCAAATGCGCCCATCCTCAGTTGGAAGTCAAGAAAAATCCTAAGGCACGAGTCTCGTCCTGCTCCACATATCAAATGCGCCCTCATCATGCCAAGGTGATGGAAAATGTTTAAGTATTGAAGTTTGTCCTGCTCATGCCTCCATATGTGCCCAACTTGCCTTGGGAATGTGAAGAAAATATTCTAAGTTAAAGTTTCATCCACCTCCCTATGTCAAATGCACCCATCCTCTTGAACATAGGAAATGCGCCCATGATTAGAAGGAAAGTCAAAGAGAGTTGAGGGCGTTGAAAGTTTCATCCTCTTGAACATGTGATATGCGCTCATGCAAGCTAAGAAGAAGACAAAAAGTGTTGACATCCCTCTCACCCCCTCAAATGCGCCATGTTTAAAGGAAGTCAAAGAGGTCAAAAGATGTTGAGAAGTCCATCCTCCTCTATGTGTAAAATGCGCCCAAATAATGGCATGTGAAGACAAAATGTTTACATTCAAGGAAGAGTCAAGGGTGTTGAAAGTCAAAATCCTCTTCACCATGCTAAATACGCCCTCACTTCAGCTAGGAAGAGACAAGTTTTAATCCTCCTCAAGGTGCTAAATGCGCCTAAAGTGCATGAAGTTTGAAATGAAATAAAATTACCAAGGCGTGGAAATAAATATCCTCTTCAAAGTGTGAAATGCGCCCAAGGGGAAATAAATATGCTAGGCGTTGAAATTTAAAATATCCTTCATGACATGTAGAATGCGCCCTAGACACTAAATTTTATCTAAGTGAGTTGATAAAAAAAATTCTTCACAAGCAAGGTGATTGAAGATAGAGGAATGAAAATTTTCTAAGGATGCCTAATATTGATGGAATTTAAATATTTTTCTAAGTGTTAACAATATTTCACCCTCTAGCAAAAATGCCTAAGTCTGATGGAGGTGTGAAATTTTTCAGAGGCATGAATGAATTTTGCGTGGAGAAGTCAGTGGATGCCAGCTTCACAGGGTTGATTGGAAATTTTCAAGTCAGAGCAACAAAATACTCACAGGGATGACGAAATAGATTAAATTTGATGTGGAAATATTTTTCTAAGGTTAAAATTTCAAAAATTAAATGAACCCCTTTGTTGTATACCCATGAATTCGATGCGTTCTGAAAGAAACTTTCTTCTGGGTATTGAAGATCTTCGACAAGGAATAGATTTTAGTGTCTTCTGCACTTCGCCAGGGCTTGAGCTAGTCGCTTGCGTGCTTGAGCTACCTACTTGTCTACTTGAGCTGGTTGCCTACTTGCTTGAGCTGGTTGCTTGTTTGCTTGAGCTACTTGCTTGTGTGCTTGAGCTGGTTGCCTACTTGCTTGAGCTAGTTGCTTGTGTGCTCAAGCCGGTTGCCTACTTGCTTGAGCTGGTTGCATATGTGCTTGAGCTACTTGCCTTTGTGATTGAGCTGGTTGCTTGCTTGGTTGAGTTACTTGTTTACTTCGTTGAGCTACTTGGTTGTCTACTTTAATTTCTAATTCATGTGGAGCCCATCACTTTGTTTACTTTATGCTTAAAAATTGGGAGGCACTAACAAATTAACTTATCTAAAACTGAATTATTATTAGTATCTAAATGCAATAATATATGTAAAAAAATATTTTGAGTTGTGATTTCTTAAGGACAAGGAATCTCGGGTGGGGTGGACTATCATGTCCCCGAGATTTTAGCACTAAGATAAAGCATCGAAATACAAATAAATAAATAGAATAAATAACCAAATACATATTACAAATATAAATATTAGCAATTTCATTATAATTATAATTATCAAGATAATATTATAATTACCATTTAACTATTATTATCATAATCATGATTATCATAGGTAGTATTATAATTATAATATAAATAACATAAATAAAACAATAGAAATTATTATTGGTAATTACTATAATAACGATACAAGAATAAAGAAACAAACAAAATAAATATCAATTGCAAATCTGAATATTATTATAAATAATATTATAATGATAATGCAATAATCATCAATATCTGATCATAGATAAATAAAACAATCACAAGATGATTACCTATATGCAGCGATCCCAAATTAATACTAAACAAACCAACAGCAATTACTAATGTAAATAGCGGTTAATTCTATACAAGCAGACAGCGATCAGAATTATGTAGCATATGAAATAACACAACTTCTAAAGGCAGTGATAAGGGAGGTGACTATTCAAAGGAACACCAATGGTTGAAAAGGTAAGATCGCTGGGTATTTAAGAGGACCCATAGCCATCCAAAAAGAGATCATCGTTGGGAAAATAATAAGGTTTCTGCAGATCGAATAAATTAAGGTGTGATGTCCTAAGACAATACAGAAGGTATTAGAGATACCAAGAACAAATCGGTCAAGCACAACCTGCAATCTTCATCGGGTAGTAGTGGAAAATCGGAACTCTACTGGTAATGTTATTAATTATTATGACTAACGTTAGGATGCATAATATTATTTAGGATATTGTAGAGAAGGGGGATTTGCTACTCACGAGTTCTCTCCATTCAGAGAGCCTCACGGGGCGAACTGCCCTAAACTACCTCAAGGAATAGCGGCGAGAGTTTTAGAATTAGAAAGAGCAAGTCACAGAGATTTTTTGGACAAACTAACAAGCTCTTGGCCAAAGGACGACAGCGCAGAATAAGGACAGCAGCGTGACGCGTTAGTGTCTCAGAGGCACGCTAGCATCTTGTACGGACCAAAGAACGAGAATATCTCAGAAAATGGCTAAATGACTACTTCTACTCCGATTTCTAGGAACTTTTAGAATGCGGAAAAAGTAATAGGATGTTATAGAACTGAAATAAATTAAAGTAGAAAAGATAAAGATAAAGAGAAGAAAGGAAAGAAGATGCTCACAACAATCCAAGTAATGAAGCTTCTAACTAGTAGATATCTTCAATACCTGCATGTGTGATATCTGGAGAAATTTTTGGGCTATACAGAGGCGCGCTAGCGTCTTGTACGAACCAAAGAACGAGAATATCTCAGAAAATGGCTAAATGACCTACTTCTGCTCCGATTTCTAGGAACTTTTAGAATGCGGAAAAAGTAATAGGATGTAATAGAACTGAAATAAATTAAAGAAGAAAAGATAAAGATAAAGAGAAGAAAGGAAAGAAGATGCTCACAACAATCCAAGTAATGAAGCTTCCAACTAGTAGATATCTTCAATACCTGCATGCGTGATATCTGGAGAAATTTTTGGGGCTGTATAGGTGTTTGCCTCAGTCAAACCCCCGTTTTGATGTTCCCACCTCCACAAACAGCCAAAAGATAGAAAAAGAGAGTGTAACCGAAATGGACAAAGCGTGTGGTGAAAGCAAAAACCACTTCAGGAGTAGAACCCGCACCACCAAGTAGAAGTGATAAAAGCAATCCCCACTCGAGGAGGAGAACCCGTATCACAAAGTAAAGATGCAAGAGATAGGGGATATGAAATCCCAAGATGCTTATAAGCATGAGATAAGGGAGATAAAGATGCAAGAGCCAAAAGAGCTGCAAAGAGAAAGACAAAGGGAGCTATAAAAGCCAAGAGTGTTGCAAAGGACGTGAGAGTGCTAATAAGAGCTTGAAAAAATGTTGTGACAAATAAGGGAGTTGTGCAAGCAAGAGTAAGATGGAAGAATGCTTGAGAGAGAAGCTAAGAAGTAGAGGAAGCTAGAAGCAGAAGAGTGGAGCTAGAAGTTAGAGATGGAGGAAGAGGAAGTTAGAGAGCAAAATGAACTGAAAGGACAGCTTTTAATGAGGGAAAAGAAGCTTCTTCAGTCGTTACAAGGTGTCCCGGGCCGTTAACACTAACAAAAGGTGAAGACAAGTGGCAAGCATGCTCGGAGTCAACTGTTTGAGCGTTGAAATGTTGCAGGAAGCTAGCGCAGCGCGCAAACGTCTGTGCGGCGCGCTAATGTTCGGACACACCACACTACAAAACAACGAGAAAGAGAAAAGCATAAAGTTCGATGCAAAGCTGACGCGCAAGGGTAACTATTGAAAAGGGGTGCTGGAGCATCCTGAGAAGGGAAAAAGGTTGATGCAGGGGCTAAAATGAGCCTACACAAGATGCTAAGGGAGTGGACACTAAAGCAGGCGCAAGAATGCATGTGAAATTGCAAAGGGTGCAATTTTACAACTATACAGATATCATTATGGTAATGTCATTCATTATTATGAATAAGATAATGTTAGCATGCATAATATTATTTAGGATATCATTATGGTAATGTTATTCATTATTATGAATAAGATAATGTTACGATGCATGATATTATTTAGGATATCATTATGGTAATGTCATTCATTATTATTAATAAGATAATGTTAGTATGTATATCTATGATACACAATAATGTTGTTGATATTAATGTTCTTACTAATGTTGTTCATGAGTAATAACTTAGAAATAACAATTTCTGGATACTACTCATGGATGTTTAGGAACGATAATTTTGTGTTATATATATATAGTCTTATGGATGCCAATTATTCATTTAAGTTACTTAGGAAGAATGTGTTGTGTGTGATATTATTAGTCCTTAATTGCTGACATATTTATTTGAGAATTACATCATTGTGTTTATGCCTTAACCATGGTGGGAAAAAGGGAAATTGCCAAGAAGGTATATCAAGGGGTCCTCTTCTAGATACGACACCCAAATAAGGGGACAAGATGAGTTCCCATGGGGCAAAGGGGTACTACCCTTGTCTCAATGGGTATTGCCTTTGGGTCTAGGGGAGTAGAGCCGCCAAGACACCTTTTCGCAACTCCCAACCACCCCTCATGGTGTAATGATGTTTGATAGATACTTGAATATGAATACATATCCACACCATGGATAAAAGAAGGAAAGTTGCCAAGGGAGTACAGCGAGAGGGCATCTTAAGGATACATCACCCGGGAGGGAACAAGATGAGCCCACATGGGCCAAGGGGGTTCTTGTCATTGCCTCAACAGGTCCTGCCCTTGGGTCTAGAAGAGTTGGCTACTAGGACACCTGTTGCAACTTCACTTACCCTACAAGGATTGCCGAGGGAGTACAACGAGAGGGCATCTTCTAGATACACCACCCAGGAGGGGACAAGATGTGCCCACATGGGCCAAGGGGGTGCTTGCCGTTGCCTCAACGAGTGATGCCCTTGGGTCTAGAAGAGTTGGCTACCAGGACACTCGCTGCAACTCCACTTACCCTACCATGTTGTCATGAGATTACTAATACTTAGAATATGGTTATTTGTTTATAATCTATTAACCAGAATGATTATGATTTCTTACCTATGTGCAGGGCTTCAATCAAGGAAAAATGGATACTCTCTGAACTCATTTGGGCAAGAAAAATAGGGCAGATTTAGGCATTTCCCCATTAGGGACATTATAGCTCCTCATACTTGATCCCTTTGTCCCACTCAAAGCTACGGGCTAGTGTAACATCCAACATGGCTACTCCCTCATATTCTTCATATTTCGGGGGAAATGTCGGACTTATTCTGGCTTTGTCATCTTCTTCATTCTCCCAAACCTACAATATGTTGCAATCGTGTTGGAACAGTTTGTAATCTTCCATTTGCCAATGAAAAATTCCATAGTGTAAGCTTGTCTCATTTCCAAGACATGCTAGAGGTCAAGAACTTCGTCATTCAATTCCATAAATCTCCTTTCTTCTTCTATCCCAAATTCTACTCCTTCCGACTCCAAACCAAAAGATTCCATCTCTTCGCTCACCGCTTGATTCCTCAAGTCAATAAATCATTTCTTCGCTCACCACTTGATTCCCCAAGTCAATAACGTACTTCCTCCCATTATTTTCTATGTAAAGTGTGTTTCGTTTCCAATTATGATTCACTTTGGTTGCAATCAGCCATCCCCTCCTAAGTAATGCATTGTATGCTTTCTTCTACAACAACATGACCACAAAGCATCATACTTTTTGTGCCATTAGTGTCCCCAACAGCTTGATTCCGTGTTGATTGGCACCTACTAGTTGGAATGTTGGTGGCCAAAGGGTTGGCTTGCCAAGGCATTTCCATGTATCTTCCAATAGTACATTAACTCTCAATCCTAAATCGACAATGGTGTTTATCAGATTCTTCCCTATTATCTCCATTTGAACAGTCAATTTTTTCCCTATGTTGACCATCGGCAGCATCGAGTCATTGACTTGTTCGCCCTAGGCTGTCGGCTCTAATATCATGTCCTTACTTATGCCTTCCTATTGTTGATTTTGGCGCCACTGACCATGTTGGTGATTGCAATTCTCAGTTGTGTCATGCTTTGAACGTTCGTCACCTTGATTTGTATGGTTGTCTATAGCACCTGCTACACTATTTTCTTCTCTTACTTAGGTTGTCAAGAGGTACTTGTCGTTTCATTTGAGATCCTTCTTTCCTTCTCCATTGCTTGTTCTACCTTTGTTTTGGCTTCTCGAAGTCATTCTTTCTCCCTAGAAGGGTCTAGGTACATGGTCTTCTTGGTTTGTGCTCCAGTGATCACCAAAACTGCCTCATCTGGTTCTTCGACATTCATCATGTTAATACCTTTTTGTTATAGGCAATCTATGTCTTCATGGTCACCCAATCCGCACCACTTGCACAACATCCCTTCTTTATTCTGGTTATTCTGGCATTCCCTAGCTAAATGTCCCCATTTGTTACACTTGTGGCATTGGATCATCGGTCTTCCTTTGGCATAGTATTGTATTATGCTTCTGGGTCCATTATTATTAAATCTATTATTATTTCCCCGTCTATTATGGTATTCGCTAGCAAATGCATTGGTATTATTATTTTTTGGTTTTGGTGGTGTGGTCAACAAGGTTGATTGTTCCCCTTTTGTAAAGAGCACTTGTGTGCTTCTTGTCTTGAGGTTGTATGGGCATTCCTTGATGGAATGTCCCATCACTTGGCAAATGTTACAAAATAATTTTTTTGGACAATTTACCTTGGTGTGACCTTCAATTTTGCAATTGGTACACCACAACTCCTTGCTTTCCTTAGTACTTTCTTTCTCGGCTTTGAGCTCCATCATTCTCATCATGTCTTTCCCTAAAGCTTGAACCATCTTTGATTCACTACCACTACTGTTGTTGGTGCTCTCATTATCTTTTGTCTTCCTCTTCCCCCAAGAAGATATCTTCACTTTCTATGTCCATAACCTAACTGTAGGCATCGGCATACAATGGCAGACGCACAACTTTCATTTTTTTTCTCAGGGAAAGAATCAATCCATCAATAAACCATCTTTTCTTCAATCCATCGAACAGCTCGTTTTCTAATTTCACCAATAATTCCTTGAGTCCACAATTATAGGCTCATATGTTCTCATGCTTTCCTTGTTTGGTATTGTAGTTCTCTACCACAATTTCATTGTCATCTCTCGAGAGTTTGAATTCCTCTTGGAATGCTCTTTTCAATGCATCCCATGTATTTTTATATGCTACATCCAATTTTGTATACCAATCTATGGCTATACCTCTAAGATGTAATGTCCCCATTTTGGCCCTATGCTCTTCATTTGGATTTAGCCTATTTCCGGAAATCCGTAGGCTAAGCTAAGGCAGAAAATTAGGGTTTCCTCTTTCAGATACTGCTCAGTTGGCGTTCAGAGGTTGTTGTGCAGACTTACTATCTATAACAGTTTGCTATTTTTTAGCAAGTCTATCTTTTGGCAGTATTTGTTTAGCAGCAATTCAATCCCTTGCAGTTCGGTTGTTCTGTTTGGCTTTCTGATGGTTTTGAAGCGAATTTACTATTTATAGCAATTGGCTATTTTTAGTAAGTCATTTTGTGGCAGTGGCATCGGCATCAGTTCAACTCAAGTCATCTTGTCCTTCTTCAGTTTCAGTTTGGTTTGGTTCTCCATGGATTAAGTTTTATAATTAATCATTTTTATGTTTCTCAGTTGTACCCCCACGCCTAGGAATGATCACTTCATGTTGTTTTTAAAAGGGGGTCATTAAGGGGTCAATGGTGCATTTAATGAATTATTAAATACTTTATTGTTACAAAGTGAACTTGGACGCCTAAAAGAGGTTGATTAATATTTTATTATTTCAAAAAGTGAATTCTTAAAGTGGCATCCCTTTTGGAAGTTGAAGTGATTCAACTTCTTGGAATTTGAAGAGTCTCTTGTTGCTTCATTTGCCAACTGAAGCCTATATATTGGTGTTTTATGATGAGTTGATTATGCATATTTTTGAAGAGCAAAGTTACACTGTTGGAATGAATCCAGAACCTGGCTAAGGGGAGGCTTAGCAAATTGACTCCATTCTTCGGGCCTGAAACTATGGTTCCCTATATGGTGGATTGAGAGTGTGCTTCATTCAGAAGTGCACATTGAGCTTCACTGTTGAAGAATTTGATGTATTTTTCACTTTTTGAGCTTGCTGGGTCGTTCATGGCTAAAGGTGATTTTCATATGCGGCTCTTTGAATGATTTTTAATTGCACATGGGTATTGGTTCTTTTAGTTTGTATGCTTGAGGCGTCCCTATTTGTGCAAGATCAGAATTTATAATACAGTGGATGAATTTTAAAGAGAGGTCGACCCTCTCCTAGGGCCGTACCATTTCAAGAAGATAGCTTTGAAATTCGTGTCTTCTTTTTGGTGTTTGATTTGGTATTAGAGTTTCATGTGAGCTGGTTGCCATGTTTCTTGTGATTAATTGCTTCTAATTTAAGGTGATATGGTGAAGTATTGTGGAGGTTATGAACATTTGGGTGTTGCATAGTTGCTGGTTGAAAAATTATAGGCTGCTGGTTTTATATCAGACTTAGCTCTTTTTTTGATATGCAATACTTCTTGGGCATCTATGCTGCTAATTCCATGTGCATTCCATTTGGAAAAGATAGAAGCATTTTGGAAGAAGATTTGAACAATTTAATGATGACCAGCTGCTGCCTCATCGAAGTTTGGTGAAGTGTGGTAAGAGATTTGAACATTCTTGATATGTTGCATTAGTTGGTTATGAAAATTCAGTTTGCTGGTTCATTATATCAGATTGAACAAAGTTCAGATTTTGGCTTGTAATTATGTATTTGTGAAGATTAAAAGTTGGAAGAATCATCTTTCAAGTATTTGCATTGGTTATGTTATTCTAACACTTGTAAATTGCAGATTTATTTCATTGTAAGGCAGTGAATTAGTAGTACTAATCCAGTCATTATTATTGCTGCATTTACTTGTGAATTATAATGCAAAACATTAATTACCCCTGGATGGTTTACCGCCAATGTGGAGAATAAACTTTGTAACTCTCATTGTACCCACTGAAAAGTGGAGAATTCCCACTCAAGAGTGGATGCCCGCCACAGCGGATGAATTAGTTGAATTGTTTATAGTATTCCCCCACTGTTTAAGTGGTTGAACGGAAATCTTTATGGCTCGTTCACCGCCTAAGTTCTTTCAGTTTTATAATACTTACTCCGCCATATGTTAGCACCTCGCCTTCAAAGGGATCTTGTGTGCACATTCTTGGTGTTGAGTCCCATCATCTACTTTCAGTTGTAAATCAATTTCAGTTGTTGAGTTATTTAGATCCTAGGGATCCTCTGACCATATGCTCACCCCTCTTCCTTTAGTGGTTTTAGGGCGCATTCTTGGTTAGAGTTACCTTTCGCATCGTTTTGGTTTTGGAGCTAACCTTAACGAGTGTGTGTTGCAATTGTAATTGATATGTAAAATCAAGAAAAATTTTAAAGGGCATATTTCATAAGAGTTGTCGGAAGTGCTCTCAGCCAATATGCTCCGTCATCCTAACTGTTTGCTACCCAGGCTATCTCTCATGTCTTACAATTCCTTACAGGGCCCTCCAATCTGTTTCCAATGAACTTTGGAAGTTTTTTCCACTCTACATTCGGACTTGTTGGGGGAGTCACCATCACTATTATTTGTAATGTCCTTCAACCTAACCTTTCCAGTGACCATTGGCCTTTTTCTGAAACCGAAGGCTAGTCGGAAGGTAAAATTAGGGTTTCCTATTTTTAAGGATGTCCTTGCTCAGAGTTAGTGGATTCAATGGCGGATTCTTTCTGGGTTTTCAGAGAGCTTCGCAGTGGTATGTTCATCTCGGCTTTCTGAGCATTTCCAGGAATTTACTATTTTTAGTAAATTCTATTTTTGGCAGTAAACAGGTTGGTCTCAGGCAGTTGACTCTCCCCTTCAGTTGACTCAAGTGGCGTATTCAGTTTCGGGCTTCAGAATGCAGTTTTGGAGAGATAAGCTCATTTCACTTAAAAATAACATTATATTTTAAATGTTATTTTATCACCTTGGCCTAGTCAAATAACTTAATGTTATTTTAAAAGGTGGACTTGAAGGGTGGCGCCATCATTGAAGGTATATTTAATTTATGTTGAATTTTCCTAAGTCACAGCAAGCTTAATATGGGCGCATTTATCAAGGTATGGATTTTAATTAAAATATCAATATTGAGCTTGAAAAGAAAAGGACGCCATCTTGGAGAAAGAGCTAGGGTTTGGCATTGAGTTGGATTTTAGGGTTTCGAGAAGTCAACAGGAAGTTATAAAAGGAAGGCGTTGTGCATCATTTCTCATCTTTGATCTACAGGAATGTTATGCTGCCGGATTGGCTTTGGGATTGCTTCGAGGAATGAAGGCCTCCTAGCTCGGGCATTGCTTCTTGCTTGCAATACAGCAACTAGTGGTGATTTAGCATAGTTTGTGAGTTTGCATTGAATTGTGTGCATTGTAATCAGCTTGTGGCTGTCTAGATCAGATTCTTGCATATTAGATGTTTTCTAGAATTGCATTTTAGCTACAGCAGATTTGAGTTTTTATTCGTAAATCAAAAAATACAAAAATATTGCTTCTGGGTATTGCATAAATCTATGTGTTTGTAAGGGGCGCTTCATTTCTCCAGATTGCAGATTTTATTGTTGAGTATTTAATTTTTAAAAGGAAATCGCCCTTCTTGCTGGGCCGTACCATTTGATTTCCTTGGATTTCGTACCATTAATTAATGTGAGCATTTTGAGTCCGTTTTCAGTGTTAATCTTGGGCGCCATCTTCTTGGAATCACATTGTATTTCGTTTCAGGAAGATTGATTAAGTTTTGAGTGAGTTACGAATGAATCTGTGAGATACAGGGCTGCTGTTCGTGTATATGAAGATCCGGACTGTCAAAAATCAGATTATCAGGTTGGCCTTCATATTGCAGTTTCTGGTTTAATCTTCCTTATTCATTGAACGGAATTCAATAAGCATTGTTACAGCTCTATTACATTCTCAATTGTATTGATAGCAAGGCTTTGACTAATATTTTGTAAGCTGGCAGTAGTACTGACAGCAGATTATAATCTTGCTTATCATATTGTAACGTTCCTTTCTATTTCAATAATTGCTATTGTAATTAGTTTATCTCCGCCCTATGGTAGCTACTTTCCCACCTCGGGTTAGCAAGCACATTCTGGGTGTTGAGAATTTCCAGTTTTCAGCATTCCCTTTCAAGCATTGAATTTTGTAATCACTCCGCCATATGGTCGCCCCTCACTCCATTCTGGATTGGGTAGCACATACTTGGTGTCGAGTTCCTTTTCGGTATTTAGAGTAGGAGATCCTCTGACCATATGCTCGCCATCATCGGCGCCATTCTTGGTTAGAGTTACAGCATAAGCAATTTGTTTTAGATCCTTTGACCAATGCTCACACCTTGCCCACATCGGGATCCTGGTGTACATTCTGGTTAGAGTTGCTTTTGCACGTTTTGGTTTATCTCCTAACCTTAACGGGTGCATTGATTGTAACTTGTAATTTGAAAAAGTTGAAAAATTGGCTCGGAATATTCCAATTGCACCTCTGTAACGATAACCTATTTGGAAAGTTTTGATTAGTACATTCTAGTGCTTTCCCGCACTCTCGGACACATTAGAATCCTTCACTCGTCTCTCTTCAACATTCGTCACCCTCGGGTTGCCTTCGAGGTTCTTTCGATGCTCCCTTCATCCTGGCATTATTGGCTCTGATCTTCCAACGTTTGGCTCTTCTAATCTTCCAATGTTTGATTCTTTTGTCAATATCAAGTCTTCAATCTGGCGTAGAGTCTCTATCAAACCGTCGATAGGTTCTCCCTAGCCTTCCCCTTCAATCAATTTTAACGGTACGAATGGTTCTTCGAGGGTCAAGTTGGCAAGTTCTTCCTCGCCCTCCCTTTTGCCAAATGGTGACCCTTCTCCTTCTTTGTCTGATGGTGATGGTTTGAACGATTCTCTAGTGTTTTACCCCAAATTAAATTTTCGCTACACTTGGGCATTTCGGAGAAATGGTCAAAAGTCTTGTTAAAATTGTCAAAAAGGTCAAAATTGGGAATTTGCATGTCTTGCATGAGGGTCAAAACTCAAAATTTTCAAAATTTGAGGATTTGGGTCTGCTTAGAGCGGCCAAGTCTACAAAACCTAGATCTTAGTTTTTCAGCCCTAAACTTTAGGAAAATTTCTATTTTTAGAAACTTTCTAAAAATAGAACTTTTTTTGGGGTTTCTTCTCAAACGGATGCTGGCAAAAATTTCTAAAATAGAAAGTTTGGCTTCTAGGGTTCAAACTAATTTTGATTGGCTTAAAATACTTCCTCATTAGGTTGGTCCAATCAAAATCGTCAAAAGATCAGTTTTACCCTAGTGAGTCTATTCTGCTTTTTAAGAAGATTTTCAAGAGCTCCAAGGTCATTAATGGAGGTTACTCAACTGTCAGGTGTCAGATTCAAACATTCAAGCACTAAATAGAAGGTGAGAAACAATGAACATGAATGCAGAACGAAGAATGGAGAAGGGGTGTTATGAAAGTTGATAAATGTAAAATTTTGGCTAAGTCTAGAAAGTTTGGGCGCCTCAACTTAGTCTAGGTGCCTAGATGTTCATGCCTTAGAATTTTTTCCAATCTCCAACAGTCAAGGCAATGACAAGCACGAGGAACAAAGGAAGAACTGAAAAAGTTGAAAATAAAACTATCTCTAAAGGAGATGGGCACCCCAAGTAGCCAGGGGCACCCAGCTTTTCAAGGCACCAAATGTCAGAATTAGGGTTTGTGCTCCCAGACAATGCTGCTTGGAATTCAGCAGGCTCCGTAATGAATCCATCAGCACAATCATCAAATCAATCTATTGTTGATGTTATGATAGCGTCGAGATTTCCTTCCAGCCCAATCTCCTTTGCATTGAAAGATAAATTAAATAATAGCTTTTGGCTATTTAATTTATGAGGACACCGATTATGAGGAGGGGCCTAATTTGATATATTATTTAATAATTAATTAATATCTTGAAGCCGACTTGTTTTATCATCCGCCACCTTTGGGAACTTTGGGCGCCCCTAGTGAAGAAGGGCGCCCAGCTTTTTGAAGCACCTAACTCAACAGTTAGGGTTTGAGAATATGCTCAATCTCTTCAGTATTCAACCAGCTTCGCAACGCTTGTCTCTGTCAAAGCATCCGGCTGCCCAATCTCCAGTAGATTCAAATCAAAGAAGAACATACAGAATGAAGGTTATAAACTTGAAGATGAAAATCAGATGAAAAATGGCTAAGTCTAGAGGTTTTGGGCGCCCCAGGAGAGAAGAGGTGCCCAAGTTTTCAAGGGCCTAAACAAGTGAATTTGCAGATGTGACTCTAACACAATTTCTTCACAGTTGATCCGGCTCTCCAATTAGATATTCAACGCATCAATCGGAGCTTGCAGTTGCCAGATACAAGAGGCTGAACATAGGGTGAAACAAGAGTGAAATTTCAAAATTCAAAAGTAAACGTGAGAAAGTGAAAAATAATCTAACTCTGGTGAGTTTGGGCGCCCCAGCTTGCCAGGGGCACCCAAGCTTTTGAAGGCTCAAAACTCATTGTTTGATGAAGTCTCTCCCAGGAGACCCCTCTTAATATCTCCTCAGCTTCGCAACGAGCATAACCATCAGTCAATCTGATGCCCGAATCACCAAATTCGACAACATCATCTATGGAAGAAGAGTTAATGAAGAAATTGAAGATCATAAAAATGGCTAACTCTAGACAAAATGGGCGCCCCTGGAGGAGAAAGGCTCCCATGAATTCGAAGGTTGAAATGAAGTTTTTAGCCAAAGATGCCTCTAGAACAATCTTCTCAGAAAGGGTCACCACAACAGCCTCAGCAGCTGTACCAGCCGAGGAGGAATAACTTTCAGCCTTACAACAATTACAGGCCGCGAGGGCCACCTCCACCAAGGCAAGCGGCTGCCAATACACAAAATGTTGTGTTTTACTCTTTTCATGATTCCACTGAACATACCGGCACCACTTGCCCCAAAAATGTCACAATGAACGAGATAATGCGATATGCCGAAACTGCACCTACACCAAGTTTCATACCAACTCCAAGTTCGAATGTTGTCTTACCTCAATCGGACAACTTCGATGGCGACTCCGCAACGGGCTACTTTGAAAGTGAACCCGATTTTGAAGATCAAGAAGAAAATATTCGTTAGTACTCTATCGCAATAAATCCTGAGAATCACACGACTCCTGTGTTCACCAGAGCTCAACATCTGAGGGCACAAAGAGAAGAAGAAGAGAGACTGAAGGTACAAAAAGACAAAGAAAAAGGAAAAGAAGTAGTTTCTACTTCGAATGTTAAGTCTTCTCAAGAGAACGTGAAAGCAGTTGCCGAAGACTCGTCCTCAGCAAATTTTGATATTGTAGATTATTTGATGAAAAACGAAGTGCAGATTTCTCAGTTAGAGTATCTCCAAGATCACCCAGAGCAAGTGGACCGACTTCTCAAATTTGTGAAGAAAGGACCTGTCAAGCAGCCCACATTGCTCGAATCATCTGTTCCGGCGGAAGACAAGCCTAAACCCTTCTATATTTCTCTGTATATAGGGGGTTACAAATTGAGCAATTGTATCATCGATTCTAGAGCTTCAGACAACGTCATGCCTCTACACGTGATGAACGCTCTAGGACTTTCGTGCACCAAGACAAGGGACAAATGTTACTCACTGGAATCCAAGTCAGTGTCGTTAGTCGGACAATTAAAGGATGCTCAAGTAAGGTTGGCGGCCTGTCCTGAAAAGAAAATCATGGTGACCATCCTGGTAGCTGACATTCCAGCTAGCTACGGGATGCTATTAAGTAGAAGCTTTTGCAAGGACCTTGGTGGAGAGATTCAAATGGATTGGTCTTCTGCAAACATTCCATTGAAGAATGAAACTTTCAAACTGGAACCAGAGCCCAAATCTTGATTTGCAGTCGTGAAGTCTCAAGATCCTCAAGCTCAAGTTCTATATCAAGAAACGGGTCTTGGTACTTATGCCATGCTGTCGGAAATACCTGAAGAAAGTCAAGAGATCGCGTGTACCACTGACAAATCAGCAGAAGATCCTAAGCTTTGGACTTTGCAGTTCAATGGTAGTTGTTCTACTGCTGGTTCGGGAGCGGGAGTTGCGATAAGTTCTCCTAAAGGACGGTTGTATCCATTTGCATACCACTTGCAATTTGAATGTACAAATAACACAGCGGAATATGAGGCGCTTTTACTAGGTCTCAAAAATACAAAGGATATGGGTATCAAACATCTTAGGGTTGAAGAAAATGCGGAGCTCGTTGTGAAGCAAGTCAGAGATCAATTCAGAGTGAAAGCAAATCGTCTTCGACACTACAAGAATAGTGTGTGGAATGCAATAGATTGGTTCGAAGCATTTGATATCAAGTACATTCACGTCTAGCAAATAGCAAAGTAGATGCCCTCGCGGTGTCAGCTTCACTTTTCATGCCACATTCTGACTTCCGTCAGAATGCATTTGCCATTGAGTTAATATACAAGCCAGCTGTACTTGACAACTGTTGTAATTGGCAAGTCTTTAACGACGATGACCACATCAAGGAATTTCTTGTTATGGGAGATAATTTGAAAGAATTGTTCTTTGAGGGCAGTTCATTCACTCACAAAGAAGCAGTAACAGAAGTTCCAGATGCACCAAAGATTGCTAAAGACAAAGAAAGTCCAGAAGAACCAGATTCAAGCATAATCCAATTGAAAAGAAATAAAATTCCCAAGGGTTTGGTTTCCTTGGAGAATATTTTTGACAGGCACAACAGATGCATACAAGATCAGAGAAACTCAAGCGAAAGAACCTCTGCCGAATATCAACAAATCAATATTGGAACAGTTGACAAGCCTAGACTTGTTAATCTGGGTACATGCTATACTGCAGAGGAAAGCGAGAGGTTCATCTCTTTGTTCAAGCAATACCGAAATGTCTTCACCTGGTCATATTGTTGGCGTAACAACTAACACCTCTAGAGTATAAGTTGGTACGGACAGCTATGCACACTACGCTCCCTCGTTATGCTTAACAAAAATGCTTGGAAAGGGAAAAGTAATCTAAACTATCTCCTGTCTTTTTGTCTCAGTTGTAGAGGTACAAGGCTTTCACGAAAACTCTATACGTTGCAGCTAAGTATTTTCTGGTTTTGCAGATCACTAACTACAACTAGGCTAATTACTTTAAATCTATCCAGTTTCCTCAAGAAAACAGAGCATGAGAAAATGGAGCAAGGATGACTATCTGACGATAAACAAGTATAGATTCTCAACTTGAAGGCAAGGTGGCACATCTATCAGCTCAATCTGAATAAGTTTATTATTCACATACATCACACGATAACCAAGTTCAGATTCTCAACTTGAAGGCAAGGTGGCACAGCTATCAGCTCAATCTGGACAAGTTTATTGAACACAAAACAGATTTGATCTAACTAAGGAAAGAATTCACCATTATAATTGCATGGAACCCAAGTGGCATAACAATTCATCATAATAGCAAAAATGCATGAACAGATACAGAACGAGAAATATTGAAGGCAAGGTAGGCACAACATATATTTCTCTCTCGTGCAAAAGTTATGTACAAATGAGCATAAGCTCTTATTTATAGACATCGAAAGGTGTAGGGAACCCTAAAATCACCTTGAGTCAATTACAGTCTTGCAATGCATGCAAGATTTATTGCTAAACCCTAATAAAGGAAACTATACAGTTAACTAGAAAACTACCATCAATTAACCGAAACATCTAATCTAAAAATGGACAATTGTGCAAGCATGCACGTCCTTATTGAAAGCATGTTAACTGGAACACTACCATCAGTTAACGTAAACCCTAAATAAAACTCCAAGTGAATAAAGCTAATCTCAGAATAAATATGCATGAGATGAGACAGCGAGTTAACTTGAGAAGGTAACGCCAAGTTTAACTCCTATGTAAAATGTCTATTCTGAGAGGTGGGAATTGAAGTCTACTGATCGTGATCTCGAGCAACCAATCCCTCAACGAGATTGTTAACTGCATCATTGTCTGGAGCTCTAATACTTTGTCGAAGAATGCTATGCCTGTGTAGCATGTCCTCACCAGCTGTGATTTGGGACTGAAGTTCACCTCTGCTCCTTGTTGCTTCATCGAACAATGCTAACATGACTGTAAATCTTACAGCCAACGGTCTCCCCACTGAAAATGGTATGAATGAGTGCTTGGAGCTCTGACTGAACATCAGTAAGCTCAACGTAAGCACCACCCTCGATCTGATATCAGCACGGTAAGCAAGATACTAAGGTTCTCACAGACCAGAGTGCACTAGTAACATGCTCTCTACTCTCAGCCAACTCTGACGCCATTGTTCCCTCTATCTTTGCCTTGAAAACCAATTGTGTTTTCCAAGAGTAGATAGCTTCCTTATCTTCTGCATCTGTGACTGATTTATATGCCATACTTAGGTGAGCAATCATAATCTCATCCCGGGGTCTATTAATTGCCATGTCTCGCTCCTCATCCTGGAGACGAATACGGAGCTCTCATGCATTGTACCGCAACTGATATAACTCTGTAAGCATAGCACGGCCTCTAGCAACGAACTCCTCTTCCCACTCATCCAAACGCTTGCCATATGCCACTAAATGATTAAGTTGGCCTTGTTCTACTGGAGGCTCAAGCATCGGTGGGAGTGTAGCGATGACATCTGTCCTGTGTACAAGGCTAGAAATGTAATGACGAAGCTGTCTAATTTCAGCCTTGAGGGCTGCCTTATCTTCTCTGTCCTTCAGCATCCTATCCCTGGCACTGTCTGTAGCAACCTGTAGGAGATCAACTTGAGTCTACCATGTGCTACGACCAAGGTTGACTGTAATAACCTCAAAGTCTTGAGATTCCAACTCATCCAAGCTCTTCCCCTGTGGGGGTATAGTAGTCTCAACGACAATCTCCATGTCAGTATTACTCTCCACATGGACCATGTTCTTGATCCTCTTGTCTGGCGCATCCTGATAAACCTGATCAAAATCTGAATGATTAAGGACATAGGATGGCTGCCTCCTCTTCCTTCCCAGCTACGCCTCAATCCAAGACTGGTCTCGGCTAATGCTACTGGAAGGATCTGTACTAGCAACAGGAGGTTGTGATGAGAGTGAATATGTAGAAAAACTACTGCGAGAAGGAGAGTCTAAATCCAATTCAATGTGAATTGGGACTGGTGACTACTCTGGAACTGGTATAGGAACTTGAGGCTGAACCTCAGGCACTGGCGGACTCTGAACTGGCCTCTGAACTGGCTCTGTGATGGCCTATCTATCAAGCTCCATGTGTGTATCAATGGCAAGCGCCGATCATGGAGCACACCTTGCAGACGGTTACCGGTTCAGAGATGCTGTCCTTATTGGATGGTTTTTCTGGTTATAATCAAATTGCAGTAGCTGAAGAAGATCAATTCAAGACGGCATTCACAACCCCATGGGGTACATTTGCATATGAGAGGATGCCCTTTGGCCTTATCAACGCCGGTGCTACATTTCAGAGAGCCATGGATTTGGCATTTGGTGACTTGAAGAATAAAGTAATTGTTGTCTATTTAGACGACCTCACTATTTTCTCGAAGACACGAGGAGATCATTTTCCACATCTAGGGAAGGTCTTTGAGAGATGCAGATATCACAAAATATCGCTAAATCCCAAAAAGTCTATCTTCGCGGTAACGGAAGGCAAGTTGCTTGGCCACATCGTCTCCAAGGAGGGAATTCGAATTGACCCGAGCCAGGTTGAAGCTATCAGAAGTTTGTCTCTTCCAACAAGCAGAACAGGGGTACATTCTTTCTTTGGTAAGGTAAATTTCATACGAAGATTTGTACCAGATTTTTCTTAGTTGAATAAAGATATATCTGCTATGACGAAGAAGACTGTTTTCAAGTGGATGGAAGAAGGCAAGAGGGCATTTGCAGCAATAAAAGAAGCCATCAGTCGAGCTCCAGTGCTAGTCCGTCCTGATTTTGAAAAGGAGTTTATCCTTTATTGTTATGCATCAGAGCATACTCTATCTGCCATTCTGACACAGAAGTTGAATGAAGAAATTGAATCTCCAATAGCTTTCATGAGTTGTAGTTTCAAGGACAGTGAATCAAGATACTCTCAGATTGAAAAGAATGCCTATGCAGTGGTTCAAGCTATAAAGAATTTCAGATTTTATATCTTGAATACTCACACCATTGTATATGTCACAGATCCAGCAGTGAAAGCATGCTAACTCAACAGGAGATGGGCTCCAAGAGAGGAAACTAGGTCGGAAAAGTACAAGAGTATGACTTGGAGATCAAGCCTACCAAACTCGTCCACGGGAGAGGTCTTTGTCAGTTGATAGCAGAAGATGGAGATAAGAAGCTTCAAGCCATAGCAGAAGATGGAGATAAGAAGCTTCAAGCCAAAGGTATACCTCAGATTGAACCTGAAGTTAAGGAGGATCTTCCTATGGTCTTACTGATCGAGTCTTTGGGAGAATGGTTCATTGAGATATGGTATTACCTGACATATGGTGATTGTCCGAATCACCTGAACAAGCAACAAAAAAGAACGCTAAAGCTAAAAGCGCAGAACTATGTAATCATCAACAACGTTTTGTACAAGCGGGGGCTTGACGGAACATTCCTGCTGTGTCACCAAAGATCAACAGCGGCGCTTGCTAAAAGCCTTCCACAATCAAGCATGCGGTGGTCACTTTTCTTCGAAGGTGACAGCTTTTAAAATCTTGCGGGCACAGTTCTTTTGGCTGACTATGTTCCGTGATACATATGAATGGGTGCACAAATGTCAGTTATGTCAGCAGTTTGTTGGCAAGGCGAAGTTGCCAGCCGCTCCTCTCAGGCCAGTTGTTATAGACGCTCCATTTCAACAATGGGGTTTAGATTTTATTGGTCCGATCAACCCACGATTCAGTGAGGGGCATATTTATGTCCTTACAGCCACTAATTATTTCACTAAATGGGTTGAGGCCATTCCCACCAAGCGAGCTACGTCCAAGGTCATGTGTGAGTTCTTGAAGGAAAACATTGTTAAGCGCTTCGGGGTGCCTCGCAAAATTGTGACAGATAATGTAACATGTTTCTCATCCGAGGAGCTAATGGAGTTTTGTTTTGACCACAGCATTACTTTATCTCATTCATCAGATTATTACGTGCAGGGTAATGGACAAGCTGAATCATCGAACAAGAACATTGTCACAATTATCCGCGAGTTGGTTGATTCCAATCAACGAACTTGGCACAAGAAACTCTATGATGCTCTTTGGGCCGATAGAATTACTCCAAAGAGAGCCATTGGTACCTCACTCTTTATCCTCCTATATGGTACGGAAGCAATGATACCTATCACACTGGAGTTGTCCGCCTTGCAACTAGCAACCACAATAGAAGATGGAGAATTTACAGATCCAATCCAGAAGTTCATTCTGTACCAGACAAAGCTTCAAGAAGAAAGAGTGGAGGTAGTAGATAGAATCACTCAGCACCAGGAGCGAGTGAAGAAAATTTTTGACAAGAAAGCTCGCCAACGAGATTTTGAGGTTGGAGATCAAGTCCTATGGGATAAGAGACATGAACCCAAGCGAATGCACGGAAAATTTGATTCCTTGTGGCTAGGACCTTTCAAGATTCACGAGCTCGCAGGGGAGAACACCTATATTCTCTCGCGCCTAGATGGAAGTCTCCTCCCTCTACCACACAGCGGGCAGTACCTGAAGCACTTCGTCCCTTCGCGGGTGGAGTAAGTTTTCACAAAAAAATCTTTGTAAATACTTTTTCTTGTTTTTTGTAATGTGTTTCCCCTTTCCGTGATGTTTTCGTTATGTTGTGTTTCCCCTTTCTGTAACAGTCCTGTTGTGTAATAGGTGATTAGGCGTCTTGTTTTAGGTGATTTGTAGGGAAGTCCAACTATTAGGTGATTGCTAGGAAGTCCGGTTTTAGGTGACTTAGGAAAGTCTTGCAGCTAGGTGATTAGGAATGATACTGACTCCGATACCCAATGGACAAGGCACTGGTCTAAGCTCAAACTCTGGAGATTCTATGGTTCTCCTATGCTGTAAGTATCTGCCATGGTCCCCAAACAGAGCCAATGTTGTACCCCAAAATTAAATTTTTTGTTACACTTAGACATTTTGAAGAAATGAGTAAAAGTCTTGTTAAATCAGTCAAAAAGGTCAAAATTTGGGTGTGCATGTCTTGCATGAGGGATTAAAACGCAAAATTTTCAAAATCTGACGATCTGGGCTTACTCAGAGCAACTTAATCTACAAAACCCAAATCTCAGTTTTTCATCCCTACTTTTCAGGAAAACTGTTATTTTTAGAAATTTTCTAAAAATAGAAACTTTTTCTGGGTTTCTTTTGAAATGGATATTATAAAAACTTTCTAAAAATAGAAAGTCGGACCGATAGGGTTCAAACTAATTTTGATTGGCTCAAAATACGTCCATATCAGGTTGGTGCAGTCGGAATCTCAAAATGATCAGTTTTGCCCTAGTGGGTCTATTCTGCTTTTTTAGAAGCATATCAGAAGCTCTGAGGTCATCAATGGAGGTCAGTCAGTTGCCAAGCGTCAGATTCAACATTCAGGTATTCAACAGAAAGCAAGTTGGTAAGCAAGCACGAAGAACGAAGGTGAAAAAATGTAAAAATTTTCTAACACTGGTTGACTTGGGCGCCCCAGGTGAGAATAGGCGCCCATCTTTTTAGGGCATTAAATGATGAAATTAGGGTTTGCGCCTCTAACCAAAATTGCTCAGTTCTCTTCTAGCTCTGCAGCGAGTACGACGGTGCAGTCAACAAATCATCCAGTCGCCTGGGATTCAAGGCCGAACAGGGGAGAGCCAAACTGAAGTCAAAATGAAAAGGAATGAAAATTATCAAAATTTGACCAAGTCTGGGAACTTTGGGCGCCCCTAGTGAAGAAGGGCACCCATCTTTTTGAAGCACCTAACTCAACAATTAGGGTTTGAGAATATGCTCAATCTCTTCAGTATTCAACCAGCTTCACAACGCCTGTCTCCATCAAAGCATCCGACTGCCCAATCTCCAGTAGATTCAAATCAAAGAGGAACATACAAAATGAAGGTTTTAAACTTGAAGATGAAAATCAAATGAAAAATGGCTAAGTCTAGAGGTTTTGGGCGCCCCAGGAGAGAAGAGGCACCCAAGTTTTCAAGGGCCTAAACAAGTGAATTTGCAGATGTAGCTCTAACATGATTTCTTCACAGTTGATTCGGCTCTCCAACGAGATATTCAGCGCGTCAATCGGAGCTTGCAGTTGCCAGATACGAGAGGCTAAACATAGGGTGAAACAAGAGTGAAATTTCAAAATTCAAAAGCAAATGTGAGAAAGTGAAAAATAATCCAACTCTGGTGAGTTTGGGCGCCCCAGCTTGCCAGGGGCGCCCACACTTTTGAAGGCTCAAAACTCACTGTTTGATGAAGTCTCTCCCAAGAGACCCCTCTTAATATCTCCTCAGCTTCGCAACGAGCATAACCATCAATCAATCCGATGCCCAAATCACCAGATTTGACAAGATCATCTGTGGAAGAAGAGTTAATGAAGAAATTGAAGATCATAAAAATGGCTAACTCTGGACAAAATGGGTGCCCCTGGAGGAGAAAGGCTCCCATGAATTCGAAGGTCAAAATGAAGTTTTTAGCCAGAGACGCCTCCAGAACAATCTTCTCAGAAAGGGTCAGGCTCTGAGATGAATCATTCAGCTCACCCATCAAATTATTCTGCAAGCCAGAAATCGAAGGCGAAGTAGGGGGTCAAAATGGTGAAAAGTTGAGAATATAAAAAAAATGACTAACACTGCTTGAAGTGGGCGCCCCTAGCCAAGAAGGGCGCCCAACTTCTGATGATTTAGTAGAATTTTCAAGATTTTCAAAGTTTCAAAATTGCAAGAGGATGAAGCATGGGCATCCAAGTTCAATGAATAGAGATTTTTAGGGTTTTGAGGATGAAAGCAAAAGAAAGCAAACCTATTTCAAAACCCTAAGTCTATTTAACACCTCTCTTTGATGTAATTTTCATTATTTTTGCAGGTAGCATTCAAAGGAGAAAGTTGGAGCAGCAAGTTTGAAGAAATTTTTCAAGATTCAAGAGCTCAGTTTGCTGGTTATTCATCAAATTTTTCAGATCAGCAACATAAACCCTTGCTTTTTCATGCTTTTTCATCCAAAAGATCAATTTTTTCAAGGAGAAGGCCAAGGTTTTCAAATTTTTAGCCAACTGGATCTTTTCACCTCATTCTTTTGAAGAAATTTTCAAGAACTTCATCAAGTTGCAGCAGCTGCTTTTATTTGCATGTCAGTGAAATCCTCAATGCATTCAATTTTCAATCATCTAGGTCCTCTCAAATCAGTCTTCTGAAGAAAACCCATATCACAGCTTTTTTTCAAGAAAATTTCAAATCCTAGGGTTGGCTGCTTTTTCGATCAACCATCAGGGTTTTGCGAATCTAATCAACTAGGTCCATTTCTAATCATATTCTGAACAAAACCCAAGTGCCAGCTTTTTTCGTGAAAATTTGAAGAAATTAGGGTTTGCTGCTTTTTAGTATAAAATCAAAATTTTCGAAAACGGACGATCTGGGTTGTCTTGCAACGAAATTCTGAGCAAAACCCATATCTCAAAATCAAATTCAAAAAATTTTGTCCGTTGGAGCAAGAAAATCAGCATTCTAAAAATAGTAAGTTGCTCAAAACTTGTCTGAACCTAGGAGAGTTTACAGTCATTCTTCAAGGTTTCCGAAATGGAGTACACTCCCAATGTTTTCAAGACTGAATCAGCTCTCTATCATGATTACATCAAAACAACTGAGACAGATTTGCATCACATCAAGCCAGTGTTTGATCTACACACTTTGGAGAGCGCAGGCAACACTTCAATCAGAAACCTAGGACACTCTGGACTCCTCGCAGCAACGTCTATCCCTATATCAGTTCAGAGTCTTGAGTTCGTAATCGCTTGCATCAAGCATTACAACCCGGCTACAAGGGAGATTCAATCAGTTGATGGAAGATTGATTTGCAGTCTGAAGCTTGATATGATTGAGAAGTGTTTTTCCATTCCCCCATGGCCTGAAAGTGTTACTATCTCAAAGGGTGAATGTGAAAGGATATGGTAAATGCACAAAGACAAATATAGCAAGAAGATTGCACAGAGGTGGATGAAGGAGAAACATAAGACTTTGCCAAAGAACGTCGGGCGAGGAGAATTCAAAGATGAAATTGCCATCATAATCACCTTGCTCAACAGGGTCACTGGATCGGAGGATGCTAACAAGTTTCAGCCTTGGATGTTTTACACCATACCCCACATCATGAAGAAGACCGAGTTCTATGATTGGCCTACCTTGATCAGTGACAGCCTACATCAGCAGATAACAGAATACTTCGAATTTCATGAGTTCCATATGGTTTCTTACCTAGTCTACCTGGTGGCCTATCAGGATCAATTCAGAGGGTTGAACACCGAGGGATCATTGAGCATACACCATATATACAACTACTATCCCCAGTTGGAATTCACGAAGTCACTGCATCACTACAAGAGAGTGAACGAGGCTTTCTGATGTACACAGTGCGGGACCTGGACAATGAATTGCACGTACGTATCTCTTCAGTTGCCAGGGCAGCGATGGCGGAGTGGGCAGATTGGTTCATACAATTTCCTACTTTCACCTATCTCAGGGTCGATGGCTATTCAGGTGCCCCGCTCATGTTACCAAGGTATCCGTCAGACGAGGTCGTCTTCATGGAGTTCTTAAGGCAGGCACACGATATCCACGCATTCTTGAGGAATAGAAAGAAACCCTCCCTTAATTTTCCATTAGGGCTGGGAATCTATACATGCAGGACTGCCGCAGATGCAAAGACAATGGGAGAAGAGTTAGACAAACTTGGCCTCAAGCCTTACAGCAAGAGACGATCATTTGATCTTCACGGTGTCTACGCTAACCGACTTGAGAAGAACTATGCTCATATATCTGCCCTTGAAGATTTTTGGGCTAATTGTATAGATGAGTTCAAGGTGCGAAGGCGTAGTTACAAGAGGCTCACTCTTCACCAAATGAAAGACTGCTTAAATGAAGACATTGAAGGGTTGTCAGATGATGATGAGGATGTGCTTCTCCCGATATATACTCAAAAGCGAATTGAAGATCAACCTCTTCCTCAAGTTAATTGGGCTAATAAGGAATCCCTCTCAGTTGAAGAAAGGACAAGACAAGTCCTTGAACATAGAAAGGTTTTCCTAATCCTTAAGAGGAAAAACTCCATTCCAGTAGTAGAGCTGCCAAGGACAATTCCCTCTTCTTCCAGAGCACAGTCAAAAGGGAAGGGCATAAGTTAGTCTCAAGAAGGCGTCAAAGGTAGTAGATCAAATAAAAATGTAAGAAAAAGGTTAGACTTCTCAGGCATAGTCATACAGGAGCAGCCTACAGTTGTAATAGAAGCTCCTCTTGATGAGCCCATACCTCAGAAAGAAGCAGAGGAGCCACCTTTAACACATGTTTCTGTACCTTTGACAGAACCTTTACCGATTCACATCGACCTTGATATTGAAGATGACGAAGAGATTGCAATTATATCTCCTAAAGAAGTTAGTAAAGATACTACCGTGTCTTGGCTTGAGAACTCCTTGGGAAGGGTGAGAAGAAGACCTTCATATCAGGTAAATTTTGATGATCTTGACAATATCTATCAGGAACCTCCTAAGAAGAAAGCAAAGAAGCAAGTTCACTTTGATAGGAATCCTGATAGCGAGATAATAATGGAGACTGCATTACCCCCAGAGGACAAGAACAGGGATGAGGTGAATATGGATGACTTCGTGATGGTCAAAGCTAATCTTGGTAGAAATACCAGACATGCGGATGTGAGTCTATTCAGACTTGTGTCTGAAAGCCTTCAGGAAAGAGTGCTCAAGGATGGAGAAGACAAGGCAGCCCTCAAGGCTGAAAATCAGTAGCTCAAGCTTTATATTTCTAACCTTGTCCATGGTTCTTCACAGGCAACCCAGTTGCTGCCCCAAATTTTAGAGACACTAGTTGATCATCATCAGTTGAGACAATTGGTCATTTGTGGGAAAGAGACTCAAGAATGGATCGAGAGTTTCATTGTTAGAGGAAAGGAGATCTTGGCACAGATGTTCTAGTTGAGAGAAAACGCTCATGGGCTACGTCAAGGTATCCAAGGGTTTGAACAAACAGTGGCTGAAGTAAAACCAAGGCATGAAATCATCATTGCTGATTTAGATACAGCCTATGGTTCAGCAGTTTCAAAATAACACAAGAGGCAGATCCTTGCTTGGAGAGAGCGTCATGTTTTCAAAGTTAAAACCTATGAGAGGATATCCGAGGAATTTATGGCCTACAGACAAAGGGTGATTGAAGCTCTTCTTTTCATCAATGAGTTTGTCACAGAGATTCCTTCTTGATACAGTCTTGAAGATGGTTTCTACGTCGGGCTTGATGAAGTGCAAGTTCAATTTCAGAGTATTGTTCGAAGCTACAATCCAGTTGGTGGGAGGATGAGTCATATTTCGATGATGTCAGCAAAGTTTGAGAAAGCGGCCAATGAGGTCAAAGATTTCCTTAGGTCAGTTGCAAATGGTGAAGATATTTTGGAAAAGCGGTGTTTTGCTATTGATGGCATAGATGCACCGAACCGGGACACAGTTTCCTGCTTTTTAGCGGATGTCATAGAGATTTAAAGAAGCTTTCTTCTAGAAGCTTTCTTTTCGCTTTCTTTCTATTCTTGGAATAATTCTTATCCATTCTTTGAGAAGAAAAAGAAGATAAATGTAATAGTTGGCGTTTCCTGCTTTTTCTGCTTTCTTAGGTGTTAGATGTTATCTTCTTTCTAGATTTAGAAATAAAGCTTGCTTGCTGAGCAAGCCCTAGATTGTGAAAGCAAGGAGATTTTAGGGTTCCCTACTCCTCTGCATGCATATAAATAATAGCCTTTGCTCATTAGTTTTCTTTAACGGTTATTGTGATAGCAAATTGCTGAGTCTTTTTTAGCCAGCAAGCTGTTATTCAGTGTCAGCTCACTTTGTGTTAAAACCATGCTAGTGATAACAAAACGCTGAGCCTATTGTGCCTTCTATTTGTTATTCAAGTGTTGTTCAATTGTTTTATGATAGAGAATTGTTGAGTCTCTTTAGCCAACAAGGAGTTGTTGTAGAACTTGCTATCAGCTAAACTTTGTATAACTTGACAACATTTACCAAGATGCACCTGTGAAGAGACCAAAGAAACAAGTTCACTTTGAAAAGAATCAAAAAGGTGAGATTATCATGGAGACTGCTACGCCTCCGGAAGGTAAAAATATTGATGAAGTGGAGGTTGACGATTTCATAATGGTTAAGGCCAATCTCGGCAAAAGCACTAGGCACACAAATGTAAATCTCTTCAATGTTGCAGCAAAAAATCTCAAGGATAGAATGCTTAAAGATGGAGAGGATAAGGCAGCCCTCAAGGCTAAAAATTGTCAACTCAGGCAATATATTTCTAACCTTCTCCATAGCACTTCATAGGCCACTCAGTTGCTGCCCCAGGTTCTAGAGACACCAGCTAATCAACAACAGTTGAGACAGTTGGTAATATATGGGAAACATATGTGGGATTGGATAGAGTTCATCACCAGAGGCAAAGTTGTTCTTGCACAGATATATCAGCTAAGGTATAATGCCCATGACCTATGCCAAGGGATTCAAGGATTTGAGCAATTTATAGCAGAGGTGAAACCTATGCACGAGATCATGATTGCAGATTTGAAGACAGCATATGATTCAATGGTTTCAAATGAACACAAAAGACAAATTCTTGCATGGAGAGAACGGCATATTTTCAAGGTGAAGACATATGAAAGAATATCTGAGGAATTAGTTGTATACAGACAAAGGGTAGTTGATATTGTCCAATTCATAAGTGAATTTGTTTCAGAGACCCCTTGTCGATATCGTCATGAAGATGGCAGTTACTTTGAACTCAATGAAGTACAAGCCAAGTTCCAGAATATTGTTCGTGGCAGTGTTAGTAGTTATCCTATTGCTAGAAGAGTGAATCAAGTTGTAGTGATGTCAACAAAATTCAATAAAGCGGCTGAAGATGTGAAAGATTCTCTAAGTTCAATTGCAGAAGGTAAAGAGATCCTGGAAAAGCGGAATTTTGCTATAGATAGTATTGATGCTCCTGATAGAGATACAGTTTCCCACTTTTTGGCAGATGTGGTTGAGATTTAAAGCAGTAGTGAACTAGAACCTTTCTCCAAGCTTTCTTTCCATTCTTATCTAACGCTTTCTTTCTATTCTTGGCTCATGCTTATCCACTCCTTGAAGAAGAAAGAAATCAAGATATAATAGTTGGCACTTCCCTGTTTTTATGCTTTCATAGGTTGTTAGATGCTTATCTTGTTTCAATTTTAGAAATAAAGCTTGCATGTTGGCAAGTCTTAGTTGTAAAAGCAAGGAGATTTTAGGGTTCCCTACTCCTCTGCTTGTGTATAAATAAGGGCAGCCTTGCCCATTTTTATGGAACGGTTATTGTGATAGCAAATTGTTGAGCCTATTTTTCCTGCAAGTTGTTGTTCAGTTTCAGTTCACTTAGTGTTAGAGCAAGCTTGTATGCCTCTTTTAGCTGCAAGTGATTGTTCAGTTCTTGTGTTACTTGTGTCAATGTATTCTGGTTGATCACTAAGCTGTACACCTATTTTGCTACAATCTTGTTGTTTCAAAAGTGTGATCTTTTGTTCTTGAGATTTGAGAAAATAAAGTCTTGTGCCTACTTTGTTGCCCTAATATAATGTCTCGAATTTCAGTTTTATATGTTCTGCTTATATGATCTTTATTTCAACTTGCATTGAAAGTACAGTAGATGTGCGTTGGAAGAAAGTTTGTTTAAGTATTTATGTCAAAGAATCATTCCTTGTCCATTTCTAACTCTCAAGCTCTGCGTTTACTTAAGTAGTTAGAAACGTCATTACAGTAGGCTTAGTCGTAGTTGAACTTCTAATAGAGAAAATCTCAGCTACAGCGCTTGAGTTTTATAACCTTGTGCTCTTAGCTGAACAAAAAGATTGGCAAATTAGTTTTAGTTTACTTTCTTTAAGCAACATCAGCAAAGAGGGAGCTTCCCCTCCTAATTCGAAGAGCAGTTTATCTTTTCATAGTTGTCCATTTCTAATTCGCATTCCAGAGGTGCGAATTGAAACGCCAACATCTAGTGAGATTAGTGTTTTCTTTTTCACTTTCCCTTTCATTCGATGGTATGGTACAAACAACTCTCTAGCTTGGTCGAAGAGGTCGGTGTATGCCTCGTCGAGAAGTGGTTTGTGTCGGGCTATTTCTACCTACTATCCCTTCACACATTCCCTTGTCGTAAAAGTTCCCTTTCTCTCCCGACTACAGCTTCTTCTTATGCTTCAATTTTTTCTCTTGGGTGGACTCAAGCTTTCCCTTAGAAACCCTTTTCCTTCTTCAACTTCACCCCTCGGTCATCGTCCTCATTCTCTTTGTTCTTATATTCTTAAGGATCTTCTAGTTTTTTGGTCTATTGATTCGTGACCGCTTTGTATTAATTTCCCATTTTTATTCAAAGTTAAGGGCATTAATTCTTCTTAGTACATCGACAGTCGGTATTACGTTCTTCTTCCCTTTTGTTCTATTCTTCGTACTGCTGTAGTATTTGTTGCCTACGTTGTTCTTGGTCTCTCTTAGCTCGAAAATCTTGCAGTATGATGAAATGGCGTGCAATAAGTCTTGGCAGTCTGTTAAGAAGACAATCAACCTCCCCGTTGACAATTAGGTTGTCCCAAATGGTGGCCTAAGGGACCTCTCTCCTAAGAGCTTCCCTTTGTACATGTTCTTTTAACAAAATATCCCACAAGTTTACCAAGCCTTGTGTAAGCTCGTCTTCCCTTTCTTTGTTTACTTGCACAAGTTCTTTGGCAGGTTGTCCCATTATATGACCATGCTTCCCATTTTGTGTTTTATTTTTTCTAGGTTCTTTAGAGGCAACGCAGCCAAATGTTTACTCGGTAATTCTACTTGAATGATCAATAGAAAGTAAACGGAAATAACAGAATATAGCAATCACTGGCAGCAATGTTTCAAAAAGATGTGTTGTATTCAGTCATTCATTCGTCAGATGCGCAATAGTTATAATAATTCATGCATGCATAGCAAAGCCGACATTGGTTGAGAACACCAACCATCAATAACAACTACCAACTGTCGGGGACTAATTACAAAACAACTTATTTATATATTTATTAACAACTATAATGTCCATCACATCATTCACTCTTCATTTTATGTCATACATACTTCATTAGATTTACTTTCAACTATATGGATCGTCCAAATTTCTACTATACAACCATTGGTTGTTTCTTATCTAACTATATGATCTGGTCCTTTCTACACTTCTATTGTTGTTGTATAGTTTGTGTACCCTGTTGAAGTAACCAGTGGCTCTTCTACTGCATCTATGCAACCTTTTGTAATTGGCCATTCCTCACATTGTATAATTGACAAAGACAAGGAATCATTTCTACAAGTTGGTGAGTTGGGAAAAAGCACATTCATCGTATATGGGGATACTAAACAATATTTTCTAGATGAGCATGTCTCCATAGTGCTTGCAGTATCGTTTGGGTGTAGTGATCAGATTTTTGAAGCATTTTTTAAAGTCCCAAGAAGCATCAAATTTGGTTCCTTGTTTGTTTGGTCCTTAACCATAGTTCATTAAATTATATGACCATTAGCAAATGCATTCTCCGTACACTAGCTTACATTCTAGATACGCTAGTTCTACTAATGATCCACATGCATTTCAATCTACCATACTTGCATATCATTTTCCATCTTTCATCGTAGAATATTCACTAGTTGTGGAACAATCAGACTATTCTGACTGCCAGAGATAACCATAATGCAAAGGTCCTCCTTCCTCTACAACACCATCACAATTTTGGAAAACTTTATCTAATGTTACTTGATTAGTTGTTTTCTTTGTCGTATGGAAGACAACTTTTCCTTAAGGGGGATGATGTAGTCAATGTATAATGCCTTTATTATTTTTTTTAATATGGTTGTATCCAACTACGTATTAGTTGTTTGTTGGCTTTTAGGTATTTATACGAGCTAGTAAACAATTGTTTCCTGCTAGGCAACTGTCAAGCTCTTCAATTAAACATTGTGCAATCAGGGAGAGGAGTTTGATCCTTGGCTAATCATCTTTAGTCTACTTCTATAAAAAATTCATGTGTGAATAAAAACATATTTAACTACTCTATTTGTTCATTATTTCAAATATTAGTGTTATCAGAAAAAAAGAAGTAAACACAGTAGTTGGAAGAAATGGTTTCACATGCACTTCAAAGAAGTTAAAAAGTCATCCATGAGACCCAAAATATGAGAGTCATCACGGAGAAAGTTAGCACCTAAGAATGTAGGTTAGAAGTCTAAGCATGATGCCAAAATCCATAAATCCATCTTTCTTGAAAGATTGGGAAAATTCATTGATTCGCTAATTAGCAATTGGAGTAGACAGCTAGGGTTTTTTGTAGAGAAAATTTCCAAGATAAGGTAGAAGCTGCCATAATCCAAGTGACACATGAATATCGGTGTCATGTACATGTTTCCCTTGCATTTTCACATCCATAATGCAAGAGTGAAGTTTTTAATCCAAAGAGCACTCTAATATGGTGTATTTCAATTTTATTAGTTTGTTCATTAAATTAGCAACAGAACTTATCAATTATGAATAAATAACCGTGTGAATATATTCTGAACTATAGGTTGTGTAATAACATATCAATGAATCATGCTCAAACACATGGTCTGGACTCTGAATAATAACTATGACTATTTATAAATGCCTACTACAACATAGAAACAAGAAGAATTTATATCCTTTACAGCAAAAAACACTTCCAACATTGAATCCTTTTGTCTATTCAATGCTTGAAAGGAAAGTCATTGGCCTCCTTTCCATGTATTTTGGATGGTTCACTTGACCACTGACCTCTTTCTAGAAAATCTGCCTCATCTATTGTCTTGCTAGGCCCTTCCTGGTTTGTCTTTATAAGCATAGCTTATTCTGTTCTTTCTAGCCCCTCTTCTGACCCTCTCAGTGCCTTATGGTTTCATTTTTGCATTTAGGCTTGTGTTTAGAGCTCAAAAACCAAAGTTAGTTGTATTGAGAATTTTGCATCTAGGAAATGTCCAGATAGTTGTACCACTATTGTTATTGTATCTAGTTTCATGTTGCTATAGTAATAATTTTCCAGATCTACTGTTTTCTATTATAAATGGACTGCTATGTGCTACCTTGCAAAATAAAATCACTGCTTGTATTAACCATGGCTGTTTCTTTCTCTGTCCACAGATTTCTCTAGGATACAAGTCCAGGGCCATTTCTAGCAATTCCATACAACGTTTTTTAACTTAATTTTCCATATAGGCAATAGTATTTGTTATCCTTAGTAAGAAGTTTGTAAATTAAATTTCATTCAAGTTGGAATTCTTAATCTGATGAATACGCAAAATTCTTCAAAAGATTTAAACATTACAATCAAATTCACAAGCCATCTTTTCCATTTCATATTGCCAACATGCTGAATATTCATCATATAATGTACCACTGATATTTTTAAAATGAGCCCAAAGTACCTGTTCCTTGAAGGAGTCAAAGAAGATTGACAGGAAGTCTTTCACCTAATGAATACAAAAGTAAACATTAATGATAAAAATTATTCACATAAAATAACCCTAAATTATAGCAATTTAACAACTTTATATTCATAGAGTAACCTAGAGAATAAGTTGGAAAGTTTGAAGAGATATTGCAACATGCCTGCAAACATTTACTTGAATAATAAAAACCATCTCCAGCATCACCTTGAAAAATACTTTTCACAACTGGTGATATTGACACAGCTGCAATGTGCACCATTGATTTGTTTGTTATCATTGTTTCATAAAAGATCTAAAACAAAAGTTTCCTATTTACCAGTGAGCATAAGGATAACCCCTTTCTCAAATGTATCCAATCCAAGCTTTGTAGCAAGCACCTGAAAAACACAGCAGTTTATTGTTACCACAATGATTAACTTCAGCAACAACCTACCAATTAAAATCTACCTATGTTTGGATATCATTTGAATAATGGGCATATTAGCATACTTCTAATCGAGGAAGCTCTTTGTATCCACGTTTGAATGCTTCCTCAGTAAGGTTGATTCTTTCCTCATGTCGACTTTGCACAAACTTTAACTTCGCATGCAGTTCACGAATACTCGTGTCCTTGTATAAAAACATGAATAACATGAAAGAATGTATAGTTAGAAAAGAATACTTGCTCCAATTGAAAAAGGCATATATATCCATGATAGTAGTTAACAAACACAATTGTATGCTCCAGAAGTGTACTTTTGGGGGCAAATTAGAAATGAAAAAGTCAATCAATTTAACCAACAAAGACAGGCAAGTAAATTAATTGAAAATGTTGCATTGACAAAGTTGAGAGGGAGAGAGACAAAGCTCCAATCTGCCTCTTGTCGATATGTTTTCAAATGTCAAACTTCATTAGTGTTTTTCCAAAGTGAGCTTGCTAGTGGAGATAGAAGAGAGGTGAAGCCTGGGTGAGAGATAAGTTATGAACCCTTTAGAGGATAGCAGAGATATTTTTCTAGTACTCTTGCAGTGAAGAATGCTAGGGTTTCTATTTTCTCACATTATTTCAATTGCCTTGAAGGTGACTCAGTGATAATTTTTCCTTCACTATTCTCTTATTGCAAAGTTGTAGGTGATTTTGTATGGTTACAGAAATGATTTCCTTGTTTCTAAGAAAATTTCATATAACAATCTTGGCTTGTCCCTTAGTAAATCTCACAAAGCTTGGTGGGATTATTGTCTGTGTGAAATAAGGCAAAATGGAAGCCTTATCTATTTTGAATTTGGCATCTAGAGATCCACTTTGTTCACTGGCTCATAATGCAAGAGTTCCAACCACTTTGAATACATATTCTAAATTTAGCATGATGTCCATAGATGTCATCTACACTTGTGAAGGATACTTCTAAAGCTCTAAGAAGGGTGTTGCAGCACATTTTTGATACATTGTTGTGGGCTTGCCATTTGTCTCTCCATGCCATCCACAAAGTGTCCTTTTGTCATCTCAAAGATTGGTTTGCTACATTCTTTTTAGTAGGGATTCAATGTATAGATTCCTGGGTGTTGTTAAGGAGATGACCCTATAGTTCTGATATTTATTTTTTTCCTATGTAGTTATTCCCTATTCTAATTTCTCATCTTCCTAGTTGGCCACCTGTCTCCTAGTAGTATACCTTTTGCAGGCCAATGCTTCTTTCACAGAATTAGTGTGCTATCAGGTTAATATGATATTATGAAACACTTGTACAAACAGAAAAAAGATGCATGAATTAAGTAAATTCAGTTCCATAAATATCAATGAGTTTGATGGAAAGAGTGCAACAGCAGATTCCAGGATTTAGTCAAGTAAATCTAAAAGCTGTTCTAGGGGTTTCATTAATTTCTATTAAATGAAGCAAATATAATCCAAAAGTTTGAAGATGGAAAACTACAAATCCTCTTTTTCTTGTAATACATCTATCCTTATTGAAAGGAGTGGATTCCAGGATTTAGTCAAGAAAACATAAAAACTGTTCCGGGTGTTTCATTAATTTCTGTTAAATCAAATGGACAACATAATCAAAAAAATTTAAGATAGAAAAACAGAAATACTCTTTTTCTTTTACTATATCTATCCTTATTGACAAGAGAAGATTCCAGGATTTGGTCAGGATAATCTAGAAGTTGTTTGGGGAGGTTCATTAATTTCTGTTAAATCAAATAGACAACATAATCCAAAAGTTTTAAGATAGAAAGCCAGATATCCTCTTTTTCTTGTAATACTTCTCTCCTTATTAACAATATGAAAACTTAAGGACAAATAAATAACATTCTAAAACTGGAGCAAAATTTGACCAAAAAATGAACTAAACAATAGAGATCCTTTATCATGAACAGGGGTGTAGAAGATAGACCAGAAAGGTTGGTATTTAAAAGAAATATCATAAATATTTAACTCTACTTACAAAGTATGACCTAGCCTCAAATTTTCTTCCATTGCACAAAACAGAATTCACTCTGGAATTAGTTCATTAACTTACATTGCTTCGGGAGGTCCGGTGCCTAGAGCGCTCACTGTTAAATGCTTCTTTCAAATTCTCTTTATGACGTGCTTTTGAAATACGAAGCTTCAAAGACAAGACTTGGAATGCATCATCCAAATATTCAAGACTTGAACTGTAAGGGTCAAGCTCACTGTCTGATTCCTTTGCCTGCTCATTGCAAATGGTGGAGGAAGATGTAGAAATTTTGCCATTTTCTAAGCTTTTGATCTGGTGAGCCACATCAGGGCCTTTCATTTCAGAGACAACAAAATCCAGGTTTTTTTGATGGGTGGATGTTTGTATTTGGTTGATCAATGTATATGGATCAACCACTTCAGAAGTAGTATTCTCTGTCGGACATCTGTTAGCAGCTTCACCTGTTGCCTTATCATCTGGCATGCTCTTACTGGCATATTTCGAACACGGTAAAGATGCTGGAATATTTGCCATTATCCCAGGAACCTCAAGTGGAACAACATGCTCAATTGTTTCCCCAGGTATATTTTTTTTAATCTGCAAAGAAACAAATCTACTTCGGTAAAATGAGAAAGGAAAAACATCAAATTTGTGATAAGAAATATGCCTTAATGCCCAAAACATTTCACTAAGAAGTGAAAAGTGCAGTTACACATCTCAAGAATCTGACAACATGCTTGTCCTCTAACAAGATGTGAATGAAATCCTTTATTGTAATGCATTTAAACATGCAAACTTTATAAGGTTGAATATTATTAACCCTCAAGTACTTGAAAACAAATCCCCATTTCATATCTTCAATGACAGTTGGTATCACCAAGTTGGTGAATCAACATGAAAAGTCCAGGTAACAGGCTTGTCTAAAATAAAAACTCAACACCTGTGAAAAACTACTTACTAGAAAGTGGAAAAAAGAACTTACACAATAACTATGATATTTGCATGACTTCATAGTTATTTCTTGCAAACAACTTTGAAGAACTCAAAATTTTGATCTTGGCATGTACTTATCAGCCTTAACTATTAAGTATTGGCCAATGTTTCCAAATAAGTTAAATGCAGTTTTCAATTTCTTGAAAATTTATCTAATACTAACACTGTTTTCTTTTAATAAAGAATAAAAAATATTATATAGATATACTTGCAATGAGAATAGATTGCACATAAATTCCAAAAGCATTAAACTTCCAGTTGCCAAATACTATGTTATCAAATAATGCAAAAAAGGAGGTTCCAAAGTTTCAGAAATAAGGAACCTTAAGGATTCTTACAGGAGGGTCCCAAGCAGCCACATGGTTAATTTTTTTCAGCAGGCACTGCTCAAATATTCTTAAATACTATGTTATCAAATAATGCAAAAAAAGGAGGTTCCAAAGTTTCAGAAATAAGGAACCTTAAGGATTCTTACAGGAGGGTCCCAAGCAGCCACATGGTTAATTTTTTTCAGCAGGCACTGCTCAAATATTTTAGAAGATATTTTTGGAGCTCGTGGTCCCATGAATTTTTTTCCTGCTTATTTTAAATGATTAATAAACTTTAATCTTTTTCTAATTACCAAATTTGAAGATAAATACTAAAAAAAATTAAAAAGTAGGGAAGACTATATGCAGCCATGTGGCTAATTTGAGGTTAAAAAGAAATCTAGATTATATACTCTCGACCCTGAATTTGATTGCTTCATACTGTTCATAAGACATCTTTTCTCCCCTGTATGGGAAAGCTCCCATGGAGACAGGTAATTTTCCCATCAGTTCAGATGTTTCTTTGAGATCTAGGATGACATCTTTCCAGGAAGTGATTTCATCTTTGTACCTCAATTCAGCCTCTTTGATCTTACCATGTTCGGTTCTCAACTCTTGAAGAACTGTCATAGCCTCATCAATGTCTCCAATCCCTGTATCAACAATTCCTCTCAACGGTTCTCAACCGTTGATCCTGATCTTTCATTGTTGAATCCTGATCATTCATCTAAAAACTGACTATTAAAAAAAACGATCGGAGAATCTGGAGAATTTGTGGAGAAGTTATGTCAAAATAGCCATTGAAGCATGTTTAGCACACTTACATCTTTGATCACCACTAACACATCTTTTGAAGCTATTTGCAACAACAATGGAGGCTTCGTATTGCTCCAATGCAATCCAACATCAATACGAATTACACTTCAACATGGGATGGTAACGTTGTAATTCGTGAATTCAGTTTATGTTCTCTTTATGATTGCATTGCTTGATTGATTTCATTGTTTTATAACTTCATTTCATGAGTAAGTTGGAATTTTCCTTTGCTTTGATCTCTTTCATTTGATTTCATTGCTGTTTCCTTATGCTTATTTTCCTCCTTACACAAAAGGTTTTATCATACATACTATTGCAGCTTGAATTGTCCTAAAAAGGATAAATTAGAATGTTAACACTAATGATATTGCTAATGCAATTGAGATCCTCTTAATGAAATGTAGGTCAGTTAAGGGGAATAACATAATTTAACATTTATAAGATGTTAGAAATACATGACACATAAGATTTTCCACAGAGTCAAAAAAGTCAAAGAATTAGGTAAACAAATATTTAAAATCATATTGTGTTCTCTCTATGATATCAGCATACTTAGCATAATAGATTGTTCTCAATTTATGCCACAAACTTGTACACTATCGTCCCACAAAATTGCTTTTATACAAACACATACCAAACAGAGAAGTAAGGGAAAGAAGATTAAGGAAATCAGAATGAAAAGGGCATAAATCAAGAACGATAACAAGAAATGATATATTCATGGGTTCAAATTGTTTTCTCATTTACTGGCAGAGGCATAAATTATAGCCAGTCTTATTAGGAGACTGCTACTGCTAATGAAATTGCTTCTCCCATTTGTAAACAAATTATAATTAGACAATTGGTCTTGTCTAATTATACATCTTCAAGAAGTTTTTCCAAAGACAGTAAATGCTAATGCGAGTTTTTATTCAGAACACAAAATGCACAGAAACGGAAATCCACGAGAAGAAAGACTAAACAAAAGCATACGATCATGAAATATTACTTCAAATGAGCATCCCAAAATTGAATTCAATTCTAAAGATAATGATTTCAACAAAAAACATGTCATCATGAAAGTCTTCTTTGATCACAAGCATCCTGTAGACACACAATTTATATGGAAGACACACAATTTTATGAGTCTTTTAGGATGGGAAATACACAACTGAAAAGCAAGTTCTATGTGAAGAACATTTCAATAAGAAAAAAGGCTTTTTAACCATAGAAAATATCACTCTCTAGAATGGCTACAAATTGCACTGTTTTGTATGTTAGAGCAAAAAATTGTCAAGAAATCAAACAATATTACCTTTCTAGTCTCCAAAATATTTAAAAGCTCTGTTTTATTCAATTTCAAGCGTTGTTCCGTTTTCAAAGGCCGCAACAATAATGCAGATATAGCATCATTGGACATGATTAGCTTCCCATCATAATCATCCTAAAAGGTCAAGAAAAAATATCAGTTGCTTAGAAGGCATCATATAAAGCATACTGCACAGTTAGAAAAACATTTTCGTCAGAACAAAATTACAATATCCTTTGAAACAGAAGCAGGTTTTGGTGTTTCCCTTGACTACATATAATGACACAAATATCACAAAATTTAAGAATCAAGTTGAGGAATTTAAATCTATAAGCTTAACAACTATAAAATGAGTTCAATGTGGTTATCAGAAGCGTCTGGTTTATGCCCAATTGCAACTTCATTACATCAAGAAGTGAATAAATCTAACACAAAACTCTACATATGTGAGAATGGCAAAAAAAATACACCTGTATAATGATTCCCTCCGATATATGAGTTCTTTTGTCATGCAAGAAGTCTTGCAAATCCATGAAGCTCATACCACAAAGATTTATGAGTATCTCTTTGTCATCTTTCCCTCCAATTATTGCTGCTGTGAATAAAAATTTACATATTTTACAACAATTTCTGAGTATATATAAATATGGAGAATAAAGTATATACAAACAGTTGATATAAGCTTCATTTGTATCTAAGAAAAATCCTTCTAATCTAGTAAATTGTCTGAACCTGTTGAAGTACGAATTAATGTAGATCTAGAAGCTCCACGAACAAATAGGAGTTGGAACAAATCTGTTTCATTGGCTGATAGTTTGTACCGCTTAGCTAAAGACAATACTATTGGAATTGACCCAGGCTCAGTTGCCAAAATACGGTTCTGTGATTTTAATTCAATCTTTCCAAGTAACTCTTGCACAAATGAAAGTGCCTCCTTCCTGGAAATAAATTCAATCACTTGTTATGCTACATAAGATAGATTTCAGAAATAGAAAGAAAACATGTATGTAATTGTATAACTGAACAAGATGTCAATGCTCTTACAACATGTTTTCAAAAAAATCAGAATTAAAAAATGAAGCACAGTTCCCAATCAACAACCACCATGCTTTTATATATACTGAATGTTCAAGATTGAATTAGTGTAAGCTACCAATAAATTTGTGAAAAAAAAAAAAATTATACTCACATGTTTACCAAAATATGATATTTTTATATCAAAAAACTCAAAATACATACAAAAATTTGCACCCTATGACATGCAATAGGGCACCACCTTCCAACACAGCATTCCTGTGAAGTCCTTATGACTAAACCCTTATACACTTCAATATTAATTGTGGTTATCCAAAGCCTCGTACTCTAACCCTTACTACTTGTCTCCTATCTCAGAAACATACCCCCGTATCGTAGATATGGAAATTATCTCTGATAATAAAGAGAAAAAAGAGGAAGCTGGTCCAGGGAGCGAACAGGAAGAAGAAGAAGAAGAAGAAACTAAACCAGAAGACCACCATGTTGGAGGAATTTCAAGAGGAACTTTTGCCACTCTAATAGTTACACCTAAGTACAATCCAGTTTGAGTTAAATAAGTATTGCAATGTCAGAGAGTAACAGTCTTGATTGATAGTGGAGCAACCCACAACTTCATTGATGAGGGCCTAGTAGAGAAGAGAGGACTTTGTTAGAGTCACTCAAGGACTCAAACCTCCAAGATCACCTACAAAACCAAAAACAACCTTCTACAAAAGGGAAAAGCAAGAGCATAAATTTGCAATAATGGATGCAGGATAATAAGGCCAATATGCAATACTCAAGATTGCAATGGTATTAGATTGGAATGAAATACAAATGAGAACCCCTTGGTTATATAGCCAAGGTGAGACATAGGATTAGACAGGATCATGACAAGTGTCTTAATCCTATATCATGAGACAACTAACTTGACAAAAATATCAAAAAGATAAGATATGATAAGATCTTATCTAGACAACTAAGACTTTTAGAAGTTCACCTAGGACCTAAGTAAACTTAACATGTGAATGAGTCCCCCTACTAAGAATTAGCTAGGTACAAGACTTTATTCACACCAATACCCCCCTTAAGTGCAACTTAGGGATTAGATTATTATGCAAATGATGCAAGGATGGGTCCCAACTACTAGGCCATGTTAGGTACCCATATATAAATGCAATCTCTCACAAATAGAGAAAAGGAGAAAACCTAGTGGGGAAAAACACCTCTCCAAAAGAGAGATGAAAACAAAATACTCTCAATAAAGAATAAGGACAAAACCCCATGCGAGGAAAAAGACTCTCTACTCCTCTGCCCTTGCCCCCCATAATAGAGAAGAAGAAAGACCATGTAGCCTCCCCTCAATGATGAGTCTCCTACAATGATGGTAGAAGCTCGACATCGAATGCTAAAGATGATCCAATCTCGTCGAACAACATTCCTCCCCTTAGGAAGAAACAAAACCAAGATGGTATGTAGGATGTCTTCCCATTCCTGAAAGGAAGATACAGGAAGGACGATATTGTTGAACACCCGAAATACTGAGGGAGGGGTGAATCAATATTCACTGAAATTCATCAACTTAAACATGCATTCAAAGCTTCTCATCAAACTTGCAGAAATGGAAAGGAACAATTAAAGCATGCATCACATCAATAAACACAAGAATGCCAAATTTACGTGGAAAACCCTTGAAAGGGAAAAACCGCGGTGAGGATTAGCTCACAATATATTATAACCGATTACAATGGATTACAAAATGGAGGACTCACTATCCAAAAAGAAAGGCTCACTTTTCAAAGGACTCACTATCCAGAATAGAAGAATGGCTCACTACCCGATTTTGAACTGCTAACAATGCATCTGCAACATGTTGAAGATACAATTCCAATTAATCTCAAAAAATTGACTTTACACACTTCATACTTCACCACTATCACCTTTCGCACTTCTCTCTACATCACATCTTCATTCGCATCTCATCACTTCATCACAACACTGAATTGACCTTCTATATATATGCATATATTCCGCAAACACTCATATCATCAATTAGGTTGACCTAATTAGGTGAACCATGTCGGATACTTACAACATAGGAGAACTGAGAATCTTTGGATATTTAAGTGCAAACCAGTGTCTTATCAGTTGGGCATCAGAGTTACGACTATTTCCTAATCACCTATATGTTGGAATTTTCCCTAAAAACACCTAAAACCAGACTACCTAATCACCTAAAACACGACAAAACTTTACGAATCGGGGAAATACATTACGACATAACGAAAAACAAAAAGAAAATTACTCCACCCTCGAAGGGATGAAGTGCTTTAGATATTGTCCACTGTATGGCAGCGAGAAGAGCCTTCCATCCATGTCGCTTCTTCCTGAAAGGCTTCACTTCTCTTTTGATGGGTATTGTAGGAGACAATCCCTTCGGGATGAAGATTCTCAAGTTTTCATATATCCAGGTAAAGGTACTTTAACAAAAGTTAGAATATGATGTAAATGGAAAAGATGATACCCCTAAGGCATTAGTTTTGTTGTCATCCATCTTCAGGATTTTGAATGCTTCAAACCAGTCAATCAAGTTCCAAACTCGATTTCTATAATGTCGTAGGTGATCCTTTCTGACTTAGAAATATCCTTTGATTGGCTCATTGATCAGTTCTACATCACCTTTAACACATAGGAGTTCGATTCCCATGTCTTCGGCATATTTGAGGCCTAACAAAAGCGCCTCTTTCTCAGCTTCAGTGGATTCGAATTGCCGGCAATATGCAAATGGATACAACTGTCCTTTAGGGGAGATGATCATTCCCCTACTCCTAAACCCGCAGTCGAACAACCCCCATCGAACTACATTGTCCATAACTATGTATCCTCCATCAATCTCCTTGCAGGACAAGCAATGTTCTAGTCTTCAGTTTCTGACAGAGTCACATAATTACCAGGACCCGTTTCTTGATATAGAATTTGGGCTACAGGGTCTAGGGATTTCACCACTATGAATCGATATTTGGGCTCAGGTTCTATCTTGATTTTTCCCTCCTTTATAGGAATGGTTGCAGACAACCAATCTAACTGCATTGCACCACCAAGATCTCTACAGAAACTCCGGCTTAACAACATCCTGTAGCTAGCTGGAATGTCAGCCACTAGGATATTCATAATTAACTTTTTCTCCAAACAAGCTGCCAACCTTACTTGAGCGCCCTTTAATTGTTCGACCAATGGCACCGACTTAGATTCAAGTGAATAACACTTGTCCTGCGTCTTAGTGCATGAAAGTCCTAATGCATTCATCACTTGTAGAGGCATGACGTCTAAAGCTCCTGAATCTATGATGCAATTGCTCAATTTGAATCCTCCTATATACAAAGATATATAGAAGGGTTTAGGCTTTTCCCCTGCTGGAACAGATGACTTGAGCAATGTAGGCTAAATGACAGCCTCTTTCTTTACATATTGCATTATTCTCTCTAGCTGCTCAGGGTGATCACGAAGATACTCCAATTGTGAAATCTTAACCTTGGTCTTCATCATGGAGTTTACAATGTCAAAATTTGCTAAAAGGCGGGTCTTGAGCAACCGCTTTAGCATTCTCTTGTGAATTTTTAAAAGTGGAAGTTGCAACCACTTAATTTTTTATTTAGCTCTCCGCCTCTCTTCTTCTTCCTTTTGCGCTTTCAAGTGCAGAGCACGTGTAAACACAAGCATTGAATGTCTTATGTGATTTACTGCAAGAGAGTAGTGGCAGAGGTCTTCTTTTTCTTCAATAATGGATTCAAAGTATCCTACAACAGAGTCACCATCGAAGTTGTCCGTTTGTGGTAAGACAACATTCGAACTTGTTGACGGGACAAAACCTAAGCTAGGTGTAGCATCAGTGTATCCCATGATTTGGTTCATTCTTAAGTTCTCAGGACATGTGGTACCGGTATGTGCATCAGTCTCATGGAAAGAACAAAATACTGCATTGTGTGCAGCTTCAACTATTTGTCTTGGTGGAGGTGCTAGCAACCGTGGCCTGGAAAAAGGCTGAAAATTATTTCCTTTCGGTTGGTACGATTGTTGAGGTTGGTATTGTGGTGGTGGTAGTGCAAGCATTTCATTGGCTACCTTTTGTAGTAGTGGATCTACAGAACTTTGAACTAGAGGTCTAATTGAGTCCATCACCTTCCAGGAGGTGATCATATTATCCTCCAACTCAATGGCATGTTTTTGCGCATCCGTCAATTATGTTTCTTTTGCCGTCTTCAGGAAGAAGGCTATCTCTGATGAAAGAGCATTTATGAAACAGCTCATCAGAATCTCTGGTGATGGATTAAGTGTAGAAGAAAGTCGTGTAACAAGATGATTAAATCTTGCCACAAATTCCCTCATGTGCTCATTGTGCTCCATCTTTGAATTTGCAAGTTGGGCAAACAACAGATGACTATCTTCAGCGGGCTTGAATCTCGCCAAAAATTTCTCACTCATAGTTGTCCAGATTGTAATAATGCCTGGCTCCAGATGATTGAACCAGTCAGCAGCATTCCCAACAAGAGTCTCCACAAAGAGACACACTGTGATGTCTTCATGTGCCACGCGCAAGACAGCACAAGCCATTGTGAACACAGAAAAATGTTCATCCCAGTGTTGACTTCCATCGCCGTGAAATTAAGTAAAGTGCTTCCTTGACCCTTTAGGTAACTCATGATTTACCTAAAAAGCCAAAGGTCCAATGTTATTACCCCAAGGTAATGAAGGTGGATGTCTCTGATTTCTATCATCATTGCCAGCATTATTGTTGTTATTATCCATTGCTTCTATATGAATCATGCAATAGGATGCCAAATGGTCATTTCCGTGTCATAAAGCGTTAGCTTTTCTTGAAGTTTTATGCCTCGTGCCCCACGGTGGGTGCCAGAAAACTGTTGGTGTTTCAATTTGCATCTCTGGTGTGCGTATTGGAAATGGAGAGCTATGCACAATTAGACTGCTCTTCAAATTAGGAGGGGAAGCTCCCTCTTTTGCTGATTATGTGTAAATAAAAATACTAAACTAAATTCCTATCTGAAAACCTCAGCTACAATGCAAAGAGTTTTATAACCTTGTGCTCTCAGCTGAGATAAAAAGATAAGAATTTAGTTTAGTATTTCTATTTACGCATAATCAGCAAAAGAGGGAGCTTCCCCTCCTAATTTGAAGAGCAGTCTAACTGTGCATAGCTGTCCATTTCCAATATGCACACCAGAGGTGCGAATTGAAACACCAACAAAATACACATCTTTATTTTTTCTATGAGTTTCTTATCACATGTGTATACTCAATTTTTTTAAATTATTGTACTAATATCCGATTAGCATGCTTATACTCAGTTGTTCATGCTCAATTTATCATTCTTATGCTCAATTTTGTATACATAGATTATCATATTATTATGCTTTGTTTTTTATCCAATTTTTCTGTTCTTGATTCGTGTGTACTTTGTAGAATCCACAAAATCAAGGGGGAGTATCATTACTAATTATAGTCTCAAGTTTATGTGCAGTTCACAAATTGACTCTGGATTTAGTTCTGCTATTCTACTTCCAATTGTGCTTGTCTTTCCCTTTTTACTTTCATATCCTTATGTAAATTCACATGCAGTCCAACATAGGGGCAAAATGTAAGGGTGAAAAGTGCATTTTGCCCTGTGTTTTACACCACTATCCATGGGTGTTCTAACCACATTGCCATAGCACATGATTTTGAACAAATTGGCACCTCCATTTACCAAAAACTCAAATTACAGTCAGGAATTCCATTTTACTTCTACTCAAATCAGTCTCAGCTCTTAGATTAGTATTTTCTTTGCCAAGCTCAAAACCACAACATATTCTTGACCCAAATCAAAACACTACAGTTTTGACCCCAGTCAGAACCCACTTTCAGTTCTGACTCACTTTTTCAAATCTCAAAATTAATTATGGCCCAAGGTTAACTAAGTTCCATCTAACCCATTATTCATTATCTCTCACGCCAAAAGGTACAATTGTGCACCTAAGACATGTATTAAAAGACATACCCCTAGGTCATTATGGATCAACTAGGATCAACCTCCAACATCTAGAATCACTCAATACCAGCATTTGTACCCCTCAGAGTTACTCTGTCTTCGTCATAGTACTATATTGCATCAGTCATTCAGATTACATCAGCCTTTTCATTAGCAAATGCTAAAACCCTAGTTCTTGCACTAGGTCACTCACTCACTCTCACTCATTACACTTTTGTTCAAATCTCAAAAGCCCTCATTAACTTAACTGTATCATTATCAATTGCATTTCTTGTTTTCAATGTATCTTCTAACTTTATCAAAACCATTGAATTGATCAATGGAGCTTGACTGGGGCAAAAGGTTAGAAGCTAGTCAGCTTCCTCTTCTAGCATAGCAAGTTCCAATAGCATTCATCAACACCATCAAAGTTTCCATTACAAGTGCGGGTAGAAAGGAATCTTTGTTGCAAGTACCTAAGTTTTGAAGATCACATGTTCAAGGTTGTACTAGAAGTTCAAGGCCATATAAAAAAAGTCAAAAGTATACATAAGGCTTTGAACTTACACAAATTTTGTGAACAAACCAGTTCAGATTTTTTCTTTTGCTTTGAATGCATTCAATTTTAAGCAAATTTTGAACTACATTTCAAAATTTATGATCAAGACAGTGATCGGCTATCTATCCATCATAGAAATCAGCTAAGTCTTTTCACTCCTCTTAATTTCCAAATTTCTGAATTTTATCTTAATTAGGTGATTAGATTTTATTGTTTATTACATTCATTAAACCTAATTTTTTAAAAAGAAGGATTTGTTTAATTTCTTTTCAATACCAAGTTTACTACAATAAAATACATTTTTGCAAATAAAACAAGTAAAGTTGTCAAACTATAACTAAATTTTTGGCCATGAAATGAAAATCCTTAATGCATCTGCTTTGAAGCATGTATAGGGCTTTACCTCCCCCTTGTATCACTTTTGTCCTACAAATCTCCCAACTAAGATTGTGAAAATCTAGGCCTAAATATTTGTGTTTGTTTATGACTTGCAAGGGGTTTCCTTTGAATTCAAGTTTTATTTGTTTCTTTATTCTTGTCAAGGTGAAGATCATGATCTTGGTTTTGCCAATGTTCAGTTGCATTCCCACCTCCTAATAGAATAGTACTAGAGCTCTTAGGGGTTCTTGCAAACTATGTGTCATTTTTGCCATTAAGATAAGGTCATCTACATATAGCAGCAACTTTACCACATATATGGCAAGGCGAACAGCTGCCTAACTTGTCTATCAACTCTTCTAACATGTCTATGTATTAGCCCAAACAAAGTGGAGGACAACAGACACCCTTGTTTGACTCCGTTGTCACTTTCAAAACATTTTGATAAACCACCATATGTTTTCATTTTGGCTTGAATCTGATCATAAAGCCTGTAAACTACTGCCCCATATTTTTCTGATATTCCCAACTCTTCCATTCTTTAGGCACCGTGTCAAATGCCTTTTAGAAATCGGCAAAACAGCAAAAGACCTCTTCCCCTTGTTTTTCTGAACTTTTTAATCAAATGTAAGAATGATGCAATGGTCAATTGTAGAGTGATTTGACCTGAAACCCGCTTGTCCTTTCATCCTCTTCCCTCAATTTCTGTCCAAAGGCTAATTCTACACTCCACCACACTTCCAAAGAGTTTTTCAAAAAGAATTAATCATTATAATACCATAATTGCCGAAATATTGACATCCCCAATTTTAAGGAGAGGGATGATGACACTAGTAGTTCAATTCGCGGGAAAACATACTGATCAATCATAATAATCCAGCCAGTTCATGTAGAAAAAATGTAAAGACACTAGAACTATTTGTAAATTAAACTACAATCCATCGCTTAATTGCATCTGCAGTAGGTAACGGCTAATTAAAGGTAAAAATTAGTTGAAAAGGCCGCGCATTGGAAGTTTGAAAGGAATATAAACTCACAGGCGAGCTCTGGAAGACGGCTTGTGCAGTGCTTCAAATTCTTTCACAAACGATCGTAACAATCTCACACGGTGAGCGCGTAAAAAGAATTTGAGCTCCAAATGAGACAGCCATTCCTCATCCGTGAACGCAGAATTCTCCTCTGTTTCCACTGAATTCAGCTCCTCTTTGAATTCCTCCAACAGTAGAAGAATGTCTTCCTTAACAGGGGAAGGCTTGTCTCCCATCCTGATTCAGATGACCTTCAGTCGAGAAGACAAAAGAAAGAGAGAATTCTGATTTACCAAATTATCATGAAGGACACGCTGCGAGAAATTTATTGTGCTTTTCGAAAGTCCTGTGCGGCGAAATTGCATAAAAGTTTTTGATGTGATGTGGCAGGGTAACGAGGGACAAGGTTAAATTATTCATTGCAGTCTTGACTCGAAGTTGACGAGCTCCGCGAGAGACAAAATTGACACGAAGAAATCGCATCAGGTCTAGTAGGATTTCTGAATTTACTTTCCATATTCATGAACCTCATCCCGACAAATGCTAGGAAAGCCTTGCTCGTACTAGGTGCCTTCCACGAAAGGGTTTTCTGTGAAATGTGGAAATTGTGATTTGACATACAGCCAATAACAATTGGCGTAATAATGTAAGTCTTAAAGCTCTTTTGGCCGTTTCCTGTTTTTCTATCTCCTTTAAAATATAATTATTTTATTTTGTATTTTTTCTTGTTGTTCTATATTCGTAGTTGGTGTGAATGTTTATGTGTACATGATTTTGATTGGTTTGGCATTTCTATTGATTTTAAATTTAGTTTAACATAAAATAAAATTTAATTCTTGTTTACAGAATTTTCAAATTTAAATTGTACAATTATTTTGTTTGTTTCAAAAATATAGACATGTAGAATTGACTAAGTTATTTTGCAATTATCATATTAATATGAATTTTCAAAATTCAAATTTTATTTTGAGCCCAAGCCAACTCACTTCATAGTCATTATGTGTTAACTTTTGCACCAAATTTTTTAAATTGTGCATCTAGAAATATGTATTTTTATCAATACAAAAAAAAAAGTGTAAAACAATATCACTCATAGATCATTTGAATCATCACTAATCATATGAGATTAACCCTTATTATTCAAAATCACTCACTTTTAACATTGGCACCTCTCAAAATCAATCATTCCCCTATCATAGCACCATTCTACATCACTCATTTCAATTACATCAACCTCCTTGTCCACAAGTTACAAGACTCTAGTTCTTGCACTTGATCGTAGGGCTAGATTTCCAAAAGAAGGTTGATCTCACATAAAAGGACAAATTTATAAATGCGGGGATCATTTCTATAGCTATGGGATTGAACCAAGTTTCCATACAATTTCAAAACTTGCAAGACTTATTCATCTCAATATGTTCATCTTAGATCTAGTTTCATAGGTAAAAGTTGTCTATCACAATTATTTCAATATCCTCTCTTCTCTAAAACTAAGGTAAACATTTATTGTTATTTTATTTTATTTTCATATCCAATCATTACTTGTTTATGTCTTAGCTCATATATTTCATATAATATCAATTGACTTAATTATGTAAGTCTTATTTCTCTTTTGGTCGTTTCTTTTTTTCTTTCTCCTTTAAAATATAATTATTTTATTAGGAGACTTGGAATTATGTTGTTTATCACTTACATTTTTTCAATGATAAATAGTGTATATTTTGTATTTTTCTATGTTTTTCTATATTAGTATATGTGTGAATGTTTTATGTATATTGTCAAATTTTAGGTTAAATTTGTCTACCACAATTATTTCAATCTCCTCTCTTCTCTAAAACTGAGGTAAACATTAATTGTTATTTTATTCTATTTTCATGTCTAATCATTATTACTTGTTTACGTTTGTTTAACCTATATAGTAATGTAGGGTGGTTTTAGTTTTTACATAAATTGTTGAACCCACCATTTGAACCTCTCTAGGGATGTTTCCCTAGGGTCTTGAACTTCTTTTTATTTATAATTTTATATTTTTTATAAATGCTTTATATTTTATTTCATATATAATTATTATATGTTCATCTCATATCTAGTATCAAAGTTTAGGTAAAAGTTGTCTACCATAATTATTTCAATCTCCTCTCTTCTCTAAAACTGTGGTAAACATTTAATGTCATTTTATTTTATTTCTGTATCTAATCATTATTTCTTGTTTATATTTGTTTAACCTATATATTTACGTAGGGTGGTTTTATTTTTTACATAAATTGGTGAACCCAACATTTGAACCTATCTAGGGATGTTGCCCTAGGGTCTTGAACTTCTTTTTATTTCAATCTCCTCTCTTCTCTAAAATCAAGGTAAATATTTATTGTTATTTTATTCTATTTGCATATCTAATCATATTTATTACTTGTTTAACATCTAGCTATTATTAATTGGCTTAATCATGTAAGTCTTATTGCTCTTTTGTTCGTTTATTTTTTCTTTCTCCTTAAAAAATTTAACTATTTTATTAGGAGACTTGGAATTATGTCATTTATCACTTACATTTTTTCAATGATGAATAGTGTATATTTTGTATTTTTCTATGTTGTTCTATATTAATATTTTGTGTGAATATTTTACATATAATGTCAAAGTACATGATTTTGATTGGTTTGACATTTCTATTGATTTTAGACTTAATTTGACTTTTACAAATAAAAATTAACTCTTGTGCAAAGAATTCTTGAATCTAAATTGTACAACTATTCTATTTGTTTCAAAAATATAGGTGTATAATTGACTAAGTTATTTTTGTAATTATCATATTAACATGAGTTTTCAAAATCCAATTTTTATTTTGAGCCCAATCCTGGAACTCACTTCATAGTCATTATGCATTAAATTTTGCACCAATTTTTTAAATTGTGCATTTATGACAAGTGTAAAACAACATCACCTATAGGTCATTTGAATCATCACTAATTATAGGGGGTTAACCCATATTATTCAAAATCACTCTTTTAACATTAACACCTCTCAAATTCAATCATCCCCCTATCATAGCACCATTCCACAACAATTATTTCAATTGTATTAACCTCCTTATCAACAAGTTATAAGACCCTAGTTCTTGCACTTGATCATAGGGCTAGATCTCCAATAGAAGGTCAATCTCACATGAAAGGAAAAATTTATAAATGTGGGCATCATTTCTATAGCTATGGGATTGAACAAATTTTTCATACAATTTCAAAACTTACAAAATGTATTCATATCAAATCTAGTATCAAAGCTTAGGTAAAAGTTGTCTACCACAATTATTTCAATCTCCTCTCTTCTCTAAAATTGAGGTAAACATTTATTGTTATTGTATTCTATTTTCATATTTAATCATATTACTTGTTTACATTTGTTTAACCTATGTATTTATATAGGGTAGTTTTATTTTTTACATAAAATGGTGAACCCAATATTTGAACCTATCTAGGGATGTTGCCCTAAGGTCTTGAACTTCTTTTTATTTATAATTTATCTTTTTTACAAATGCTTCATATTTTATTTCATATATAATTGTTATTAATTTTGTGCTTTATTGATTTACATTGATTAGGGTTTTAGATTTTCGTATTTACGATATCCTTGATCCTTACCCATTTACTCTACATTTGATTGTATATCATTGTAAAACATTTTTATTATGGATTCCTTGTCTACCCTCCTAGCCACATTTGCTTCATATATCATTCTACTTCAAATACTACTCTAAATTTGATGATACATCTAGAGATATTGATTAGAGTGATAATTTTACTCCTAGTGAGCATACTCTTTATATGTATCATGATAGTCATTCCCTTGCATCTATGGACTCTTCTACATGTGCTTATCTTGCTATATTCTTCCTTGAGTAGCCTAGTGATGTGTTTGATGATGATTTTATTCTTGTTGAGCCTCTTTCTTATATCTTCTCATTAGGATCGCCTATTTATGAAGGTTACCCTAATGATGTATTTTATGGTGATTGTATTTATTCTTTTAATAATAATAATTCTTATTTTCTATATTTTGGATCATAGATGTATTTACTGATGAGTCTACAAATAGATATTTATCTTCTCATAATGTGGTTGATGACTCTTTGTTTCATGGTAACATTATTTGTTTGTGGTCTACTTTATTGTGTGGTGATATAATAAATATTTTTAATACACACATTATTTATGATCTTATGTTATTTACATCTTGTATTTCAACCCTAACTTATATGGATTTATCTAAGGTTTATAATTTATGTGACAAGAATCTTATAACTAATGATGGTAATGCCCCCCTTATCTTGGAATGCTTTTCTAATAAGGACCTCCATGATGCTTGGTTTCTTGATGAGGAGGTTTTACAAATTCTTTATTAAATGATGTTGTAAATGATGATTGTGCTTCTTGGAACTAACAGATGCTAGTGATATACACATGTTGAAAAAGCCCTTATATCTCATGATGTTTTGGACCTTATGCTGTATAGAACTCATATTATTAGAAATATGTTCACTGATGCATTTATTAATGATAGAAATGGTTATCCTAGAGGTGCATATATATATGTTAATATTTTTTTCTTCAATAGTATGTGCATGAATACAATGATATGTTTCTAATGCAAGATCACTTCAAGAAATAATAATTAATGGAGTCTTAGTATGGTTTGATTTACTTTATGATTCTTACACATAATTTATGGATATTATATATGATTTCATGGAACATTTCACTTTCAAGCCTAAAGATTGTTAGTGGATTCATACTATTTTTTTAACATCAAGAGACTATCATGTAGTGACATACACATATCCTAGGACATCCAACATGAGAAACAATATGAGCATGTGGTTACACATTATATTAATATTACCAATCATGTACACCTCACTTAACCACAAATAAGGCATCAAAGTAAGTTTATAATATTGGTAGATCCTCCATGTGTGATGTTGAAACAAATTTCACAAGGAAAAATATTAAGTTACCTCATATCAATTTGATTACTACACCTAAACGCATGTGCCAAAGTATTTTAGTTCTCAATACTTTTGTGTTTTCCACTAGATACATGGACATACTTCAATTATAGATGTGTCTAATTCAATTAAAAAGTCCACTACTCTATTAACATGTAGGTGATAGAAGTTGAGGATGTTGATAGCTATGGATATACCTCATTAACATCTACTCATGATAGATATAATTCTACTATAGCTAGTGATAAAAAAGATAAGAGATTGTGTAACTAACAAATCATCTACATATATCATATCATGTGGCACACATGGTGAAGAGTAATATGATTCTACATACAAGTACATATAAATAGAATAACATATGGTCTTATGCTTGGGTAAGTGCACCAATATGTGATACAAAAAGGGGGTCTTAAGATGCCACTTTTTTTAAAAAATTAAAAAAATCGATATTCAACGAGAAAATGAAGATAGTTATGCTCAAAATTTGAAGATGTAACAAGAACAAGAGTTGCAGTACTCCAACTATAATTTCTAAACTAGTATTTTTTTTTAAAAAATGGTGAAGATCAAGGGTTTAAAAAAGGGGGAGCACACAAAGTGGTCCTATTTTTTTCAAAAAAATATAACATAGCATCTAGTGTGCTCCCCATAAAATGTTAACTTTTTTTTAGAATTTAAAAAGTCACTTTGGTGAGAAATTAGCTAACACCATGTAGTTTATGTCAGATTGTCTAGCTAGTTTTTTAATGAATATATGATTTTTTTACTAATTTTCAAAGTGGACACATCCTGAAAAATAAAAATTTGAGTGTGCCCCCCCCTAAACATTTTGAAAACTAATCAAAAATAATTTTATTTTTTTAATACATGTAGAATTGATTCTATTTTCTAAAACTATAATTTGTTTCAAAATTTGATGAATGGGTAAAAAACTATAACCAAAATACCACATGTTGGGTTTTGACAAAAATTGGACACAGTAACAAAAGAAACTAAAGATGAAAACCATAACATAATCAAAATGTGAAAAAAATATATGGTTAGATAGCTAAGAGAGATTAATGTCATCATATTATTTTTATAAATTTGCATTGAAACACATGCAAACATGATGGAGAGCATGACCAAAAATATGTGGCTTTTTTTACCTTTTCAAAAAAAATGTCTCTAGCATGAAATGGTCATCCAGTCCTTTTGGGTTGGATGCCCAAGGAAAATCCAACCCAAAGTGTTGGTATTTCCTAAAAACATTTGGAAAGCACCAAATTTGGTGCTCACCAAATGAAAATGCATTTTTAGATTGTTAGAGCCAAATTGTCTTTCTCTTTCTCTCTCCCTGACTTTGATTAAGGCTTAGAGTTTAGGGTTTACGATTGATGATGGATAGTTGAGGTTTTACCTTTCACTCCCTCACTGCCTCCTTGCCTCTTTATCAATACTTCCCTTTCTATCTCTCTCTTCTCTCTCACCTATCTCTCCCCTCTCTAAGTCTCTCTCACCCTCTCTCCCCCTCTACCTTTCCTTCCCTCCTTACCCCCATCTCTATCACTGCCTCCCTACCTCTCTCTTCTTCTCTCTCCCTCTGTTATTGTTTCTCTCCCATCTCTCTCCATTCTCTTGATCACTACCTCTCCCTCCTTGTCTCATTACCTATCTCTCTCCCCCTCTATTTCTCCCCCTATGTCTCTCACCCCTCTCTCCCCAAGCTATAGGTCTCTCACTTGTATTTATCTCTCCTCTCTAGTTATTTCCCTCCCTCCTTACCCCTCTTTCCCTCTTTGTGAGCTTCTCTCTCCCCCTCACCTACCTACCTCTCCCCTCTTTGGGTCTCTCAGTCGCTCCTTATCTACCTCTTGATCCCTCCTTAGCCCTCTCTTTCTCTTTTTTATTCTCTCTCTCGTCTTATCTATCCCTCCCCTCTCTAGGTCATCACCTCTCTATCTCCTTCCTTAGGTCTCTCACTCCCTGCATGTCTACCTCTCCCTCCATCCCTTGTTACTCCTCTCTCTCTCTTTGTTCTTTTGTCTCTCCTCTTCTCCCTCCCTCCCCTCTCTAGGACATCCCCTCCCTTTCTTCCTCTCCCCCTTTCTATCTCCCTCTCCCTCCTTAAACCCCCATCTCACCTCTATCTTCCCCTGTAGGTCTCTCACATCTCTTCCCCTCTATCTCCTCTTTCCCTAGTTCCCTCACTCCCTCTGCATATACATCTCCCTCCATCTCTTCTTACTCATCTCTCTCTAATGATGCATTCACATTGCAACTATGTGGATCATAACATCTACACTTTGAAGAATGTGAGGAATGCTCATAGTGATCTATGATGTTGTTATCAAATAATGTTCTATGGTGATCACATGGGGCCAAACTTGTCTATTTAGTGTGCAAAACACCTAGCCTTGAGTGAATCTTAAATAAACTTGGACTTAACTTTTCACATTCTTTGGAAGGAAAATGATATTCACACCTTTCAAGATCTTGCTCAGTATCAAAAGAGGGATATTGATAGCATCTGAATTATCAGAGGATAAATAATTGCTCTTTTCAAAAGCACAATGGCTATTGATATCTTGAATGGGAAGTAGATCCTTTTGACCTTCAAACTTTACTCTATCTATAAGATTGTATTCGTTTCTAGTTTATCCATTGTTGAGACATCCTCTCTTACATGTGCAACCTTCCTTTATTATTTTGATGTAGATAAACCTTCCTAGAGTTGAATATGATTATCAAGTTGCCTATTTAAGTCCAAAATTTTATTAACATATCTCTTCCTCAAAATTCCTTGGTTGCTTTCTTCAATAGAAAAAAATTATGGTAAACTTTTCTCCTTCCTGTTGAGCTTTGCATGCTTGGTAACACCCTTCACAACATCCACCTTGTTCATGGTCTAGTCTCGATGGTCACTTGAGTCTTTGAAGCTATTAGAAGGGACATTTCTTATGTTGATATTTATATGTGATGCACTTGAATAGCTAGATATTTTGGCATTAATATCATAAAATACATTAGTTTGCAGATGGGGTATATGACTTTATATTTTAGATGAATTCAAACACTTCACGTGGAATTTACTGTGGTGGCACCTCATCACTTATAATTTTTTCAATAGACTCTTTGTAATCATGTGTAAAATTTCTTGGTTGCTAATTTACCAAAGTCTAGTCCACAAGACCTTCCATGCTGATAGAGAAGATGAGATTTTTCATTGTAACATGGCTTGTGTTGTTTTTCAAATGTGGTGTTAGACAACTAGAACTCAATGAATCAACTCCATCAAAATAATTACCATCACGTATCAACTTCTTTGAAGTATTTACATTTTCATTTGTCTAATTATGATCCTGGACTTTTCTTTCACCAACAAATAATTCATTGCTTATATGCTTATGTCACTTACCCTTACTCTAAGAAGAAGCAAGGACTATTTTTTTCTCCCTAAATTTTTTTATCATCTATATTCTGTCCTACTTTCACGTTTTCACCTACATTTTCAAAATTATAACATGAAGGTCTTTTGATACCTCTACAAGTACAAACTACATGATCACCAAAAATCCCACTCCCTTTATTTCTGATATCTACAGTCAAGCGAGCAAAATTAGTAATTTCATTGTTAATAACATGTAATCTACCCTTTCTAGTCTATAGGGTACCACAATATTCTACTTCAAGCCAACCACTATGAAAAGTCTATGATTTTCAAGACTTCCAATATTTTTGTTGATCCCTAAAAGCTCATTATCCTTTCGATTGGTATTATAAGTGTTTCTATGAAAACCAACTCTAGTTGTAGGAATGTCAAGCTGCTCTTGCTCCAATTCAAATTTTGAGTTAATATCTAGGCTAATTTTTTCTCTTTCTTTCCTTTCTTAGTGAATCTAAGTATGCTTCTTCTTGTTTGATAAGACATGCCTCATTATGAGGAGCTTCATTAGTACTTTCAATACTTGTGCAAAGAGGAGCTTAAACAGTAGTATATAGAATTTTCTTTGTTCCTTTTTCCTTGTGAGGGCCTAGGTACATTATTGTATGAGCCCATAATCTCATAACTAGAAACATGATTAAGTGAAGCAATACCTTAGAATCATTGACAAGATTATCTATAGTGTCTAACCTTCCATCAATTAGTTCCTCCATCTTACAAGATTGTGATGATATAGGTGGAATATGAGGAGTGCTAGCAACTACCTTGTTTGAATGCCAGAGAAGACTGCCTCAAACTTCAACCTTCATTAGGATTGTCCTTGTCCCCCTCTATCTATCTCACCCCTCTCTCCCCATCTAGGTATAGGATATAGGGTGTAGGATATAGGGTATAGGGTATAGGATTTAGGGTACATAGGGTATAGGGTACAAGGTTTAGGATTTAGGGTATTAGTATAGGGTTTAGGGTACAAGATTGATGGTACAATTTTTAGGGTATATTATAGGGTATAGGGTTTAGGTTTTAGGTTATTGGTATAGGGTTTAGGGTACAATATTGATGGTGCAAGCTTTAGGGTACATAGGGTATAGGGTTTAAAGTATTATAGGGTTTAGGGTATTGTAGGGTTTAGGTTTAGGGTATTGGATTTATAGTTGAGGGTAAGGGTTTAGCATATAGGGTTATAGGGTGGAGGGTATTAGTATAGGTTTTACGGTTTAGGGTATAGGGTGTATGGTTTAGGGTTAAGGGTATTTATTATAAGGTTGAGGGTATTGGAAGTATGGTTGAGGGTATAAGTCAAGGGTGTAGGGTTCAGGGTTGATGGTATAAGGTATCTAGGGTTGAGGTGTAGGGTTTAGGGTATTCAATTTATAGTCGAGGGTATCAACATACAATTTAGGGTTTATGATTGAGGGTAAAGAGTTTACAGGTGAGGGTCTTTGTGTTTGTGTGTGTGTGTCTCACTCATTCCCTTTCATTCTCTCTTTCTCTTCTTTCCCAATTTTTTAAGGGTTTAAAAATCTCACTAAAGGTTATTTGGCACTCACCAAATAGCTTGCACTAAAAATGGTAAAAAGAGGCATATGACCCGTGTTTCAAGCCCATATTCTCTGATTTTTTCTGGTTTCTACACATTATCTAAAATATATATTTTTCATGATGTTGACATCTTGCAAAAGCATATCTTGCATATTCCATCACCTTTCCACCACCCTTTTTTCATTTGACAACATAGAAGACAAAAAATTGAAGTTTTTAGATTAAATTTGATTATATGAGGTAATATTTTCATGTTTCTAGAATTAAAATGCTTATTATGAGTTTTTTGTTTAAATTTAAGAATATAGACCCATTATTTTAATAATTTTTACTAATCATATTAGATTTACATAGAATTCAATATTGAATTCAAAGGAAGTTGCATAAAAATTCAAAAAAAGAAGGATTTTGAAGCAAAAAATAAAAGAACATGACATAATTTGTAAATTATAATATTGAATCTCAAATCTTAAGGTAAATTCTATTTGTCTTTATGCATTTTGTGCTTGTAACCTTCTCACCTAGTTCAATTGCAATCATTTTCAATTGATTTTGTTCTTTTTGTATTTGTTTACTTGACTTTATGATCTTATGTTAGCATGTTCCTAGTTAATATGGCATTGATATGTGCACAACGTAAGTGGTCCATGATGACACAAGTGAACATATGTTGCATTGTTATCTCACATTCCTGCATTGGTTCATGTTGGCACACCTAAGAACATACTGTTGTCATAAGGATCTTTAGACATTCCTAGGGAATGAATATGACTATCCTTGATTCTTATGGTCATACAAATCAAAGATTACCAATTTTTAATGATAATGAAATGGAATGTGAACATTACTTAAATTTGGTCAACCTTTCTTAATGGTGCATACATGTAGTATTCATCATCATTCTGAGGAAACAACCAAAGACTCTAACATTGGATGAGCGTGAAGCCAAGAATATAAAGAAAGAGAAAGAATGAGGTAACTTCATGAAAGAAGTAAATTTAACACCATAGAAGAATACATGCCTATTCAAGATGAACATAAAAAATTTGTACAATGTAAGAGAGATGTGTAACTAGCATCACAAACACAATATATGCAAAACCTCTATGTAATGAGACAATTGAATCTTGAAGTTGGGGGCATGTCATCTACCACAAGTCAAGTTGAAGGCACACCATCTACAACATGTCATGTTGAAAGTACATCAACATTCACATCTCAAGTTGGAGACACTCCATATTCCACATCTCAAGTTGAAGGTACACCATATTTTACATCTCAATTTCAAGGTACATCATCCTTTTCATCTTCGATTGAAGGTACATCATCTATCCCCAATTTTGTTGGCATTCCTAATGTTGAGGGAACTCTACCTTTGAGAACAACTCCTAGATTTTTGCATAGAAATCCTTAGTATTTGATTGATATTGGCACTAATATTTTAAAACTGGCGGTTGATAAGATTTCAAAGCATACTTGTTAATGATATGCTAAGAGGATATGTATATTATTTTTTAGAAGTTAAATGAGACTGGAAGATGTCAACTATTTTTTGAAATGATGAAGAAACTAAAATTTAGGCCCATCATGAAGATTCTTGGGCTAAGAAATTCGATGATTCAAGGGAGTTTCAAATTGCTCTAAGATATTGCATTTAGCTTTATTATTAACAATTGTCATACCCCCAAAATGTAATTTTTTACATGACTTTGATGGTTGGTGAGTGGAAAGATCTAAATTTTCAGTATGACTAAGTTCACTTTGTTACTTTAATTAGTAAATTCATCTTTTAATGATTCCAAGCAAGCATTGTCATCTTCAATACAACCATATGAGCTAGAAACTAACTCTTTACACACTTAGCACCATCCAGTGCATACTGCTTGGCTATAATAATAATGAGTTAACTCTTTAAGACACCACCTTCTTAAAGTTTCTATGGTAATCACAAAAGATATGTTCCATTTGAGCAATAATGAAAACCCACTTTTCTTAACTAATCTTCTTCCATCCTTTAGGGTCATATTACAAAAATAAAACAATAATTTTTTCATGATTTGAGTACTATTGTTATCATTTGTAATGAGCCTATGATTTTCCTACATTCATTAGGACCATCCTAATGAAGTTATAATAATCCCAATGAAGCTATGACTTCCATGCATTCATTAGGACTACACCAATCAAGTTATGAGAGTCCTAATGAAGCTATGACTATCCTAAGACAATTATGAAATCCCTAATGAAGTTAAATCCTATCTTAACAAGGTTATGATAGTCATAATGAAACTATGAGAATCCTAACAAACATATGACTACCCTAAATAGAATATGATTGTCCTAATAAAGTTATAAATTTCCTAATGAACCTTTCACTATCCTAAGAATGTAACATACAGTCCTAATGAACCTATGAATCTCCTAAGAAAGTTATGACAATCCTAACAATGAAGCTAAGATAGTCCTAATGAAGTTTTGAAAATCCTAGAATTTTACGAACTAATCTCTATGTCTTGTTTACATGCATACTTGTTTAAATCATCATCATGCTAAGGAAACGACCAAATAATATAACACTAGATGAGCATAAAGATAAGTATGTGAGAACATGTATAACACAAATTTAAGGTAATAGGTCACTATAGTGGCTTATTCTATTAATATGGCATCTACAAACACAAAAATTTGTAGGTAAGGTGATATAGATCCATAGTGGATGCTAGTAGCAAAGTGGAATATATGGGGGAAAGGTAAGGTGCCCCCAATGTACAAGGAAGGTAAGGTAATGCAAGAGTGTACTATTAAGGAGGTGAAAGCATGATGTCCCCAATATAAAGGTATATAAGTGATAGAAAAATATGTAAGGGGAAGGCATTATACATTTCATGTAGGTATAAATTTTGAAGACATTAAAAGATGAGTTCCCTAGGTGGTGGAATGCATTATGCCACCTACTATAAGGATATAGAAATGAAAGCTTGGTATAGAGTATGTCACTCTAAAATGTAAACATGTTACAGTGGAAGCTCGATGTATAATGATATAGAGCATGGTGTGCCTAAAATAAGGGTAACTCTAAAAGTATGATGCGATAAGTTAGGATGACAATATGATCTCTACACATGTGATATAGTGAAATAGACCCAATAATATGTCTTTTGTGGTTGTATTATAATAATGTTTAGTTTCATTATGTTACCAAATGCTTGTGATCTCAAATCCATTGATAATATATCTAACAAAGACTTCAAAAACTTGCATGCTTATACTACCAATATTGTTTAAAGTAAAGGGGGTTTCCCCCTTAAAGAGGCCTAGGATATTTGTAATAATTTTATGGTTACTATTGATATGGGGAAATTAGGGTTTGCATCAAAATGAATTAATCAAGGTGATGAACCACTAAAATTCCCTATAAAACATCCAATTATGAGAGATAAAAGATGCAAATAACAATCATAAATGATACCTAACTATTATAACATCTATGAGGGAAGTTTTTAGAGCATAAAATGTTGTAAACCTTGTCAAAAACTTGTTTTTAGGCTATAAAGGACTCATTCGCCTTCAGTGGCGAATGGGTCCCTATTAGAGTTTTTGAAACTGAGATCAAGGTCTTGTTCCTTAATGTCTACACTCTCAAAATACCGGTTATCAGATTCTAGAAGTATGTATATAATTTTGAAGCCTCAAATCTTCAATTTTGTACTTTATATGACAACTTTTGCAACTTGACAACTTTGACAATTTTGCTCCAAATCTTGCTCTTCAACCTAAAACCTGCAATTGCACATGCAAGAAGAGAAAAAAATGTTGTTTGTTAGTGAATAGGGGTTTCCCTTGGTCAAACCCCTTATAGGTAATTAAGTTCCAAATGATGAAATAAAGGAATTGAAGCATGAAACATGAAATATGCAATTGATGATACCTTGGATGTTGTCTTGGAGTACAAATCTATAAACTAACATGAAGTGGCCATAAAGAATGTAGATATTGATCTCAAATAGATGTGAAACAATTCTTGCAAGAAGGATCTTCAATGCTACATCAACAATCTTGGCTCAACATGGATGAATGCATAAAACCCTTGACATGATGAAATGATCTTGAATTGTTGCAAAAACTCTTGAAGTATTCCTTGAAATTCCTTAAAAATGCTCTTGTGATGCTCTAATACTTGATAACTTGAATGATTGAAGGATTAAAATGAATTTCTAGGAGAAAAAATGTGAATTAACCCCTTATTTATACTAAATTGAGAGATTAACCCTGAAATTAAAACAATCAAGGTTGACACTAGATCTGGAAGTAAACTTTATTAAATTCCCGCCATAATCAAATTTGAAAAGGGGGTCCTCATTAAGGGAGGATCCATTCACCACCTAGGGCGAATGGGTCCTGGCTCAATTTTCCAAGACCTAACCCTGGGGGATGAAAAGAGCATTAAAAACCCATTTCAGATCAGCTCAAAAAGGGGGGTCCTATTAAGGGAGGACCCATTCGCTACTTAGGGTGAATAGGTCTTGGCATCATTTTCTAGGACCTAATTTTTTCCCAATTAAATGTTATATTATTTAAATCATGTGTGTTGGGATAATCTTCAGGAGGTGTCATAAATATGGTTTAAATTTGAATTAAAGGGGGTTAATTACTCCAATTAACCACAATTAATTAAGATCACCCTAGATAAATGTGAAAGTGCTTTACAACACTTTACAACACCTAAATAAGGTACACATTTAAATACATTTTATTAAGAAGGGGCCCATTAAGCTTAATTAAGTAATTAAATCCTAGAAAAGTGTGAAAGTGTGTTACAACACTTCACAAAACCTTTGCAAAGGACCAATTAAAGCATTTTTTAATCAAATAAAGGGTCTAGAATGATGTGAATGTGTACAACACATTACAACACTATTCCAAGACACCATTAATTCAGTTTTAATGTCAATTATCTAACCAAGTAAGGGAAAAATGCTACTTTTTTTTGTTACTATAGTTACTAACAATGAACTTAAAAATGTGTAATTACTCATTTATTCAATTGTTTAGTTGAAAAATGGATGATTTATGGTTTAAGACATAGAACATCACTTTTCTCCAACTAACATTCAAGGATGCCCTAGAGATCTCAACCCAAGAGTGGAATAAAGGTAAGAGATCTACTAAAGGACTATCCTAGGGTATGATTTCATATTACAAGAGGGGTTCACCACCAAGTTTAGACTTGGAAAAGATAATGAAATGCAAGATGAAATGTAAAAGCCTAATATGATGTAAGCTTGTTTAAATGACCTAGAAATGAAAGAAGAACAAAACAAAAAGCTACATAATAGAATGTGTGTACCTAGGAATTTGAAGAAAGTTGGAAGGAGCTCTGAAATGCTGGAAATTTTGACTTTTTGACCTAGTGGGACTCATTTTCCATTCTAGGCGAATTAGCCCCAGTTCTGTATTTTTGCATAGGAGCAAGTTTTAGACAAAAGGGTATCTAAATCTACAAGAATTTTTGAAAAACACCTATAGTGGGACTCATTCTCCACTTTTGGTGAATGAGTCCAGTTTGGATTTTCTAGAACTTCAGAGTCTGAATCTAGTTTGTACTATCTACTCAATCTGCTTCTCTAGGTTTATGTATCTGAAACTCTAATTTTGGGGTTGTAGATGACCTGTTAGTGAAGATTATGACCTTGCAAATGGGGAGATAACTCCAAGAAGCTTGTAACCTAATATTCAATGATCTTCAAGTCTTCAAGGTACCTAGATCTACAATTACACAAAGAAAGAGAGCAAAAGTGTTGATTGTTAGGGAATAGGGGTTTGCCTTGGTCAAACCCCTTTTAGGTAATTAAACCAAATGATGAAACAACGAAACAAGGACATGAAAAATGGACATAGGATATGAAACATGAACAATGATACCTTGAATGATGTCTTGTAAGTGATGTCTTACAAATCCGCAACTCAACATGAAATGGCCATGAAGGATGTAGATCTTGATCATTACAATAGGTGTAAAACAATGCTTGATCTTGGATATTGAATGCTACATCAAAACACTAGATTAATAACATGCTTAATGCATGAAATTCTTGACATGATGATGGATCTTGAATTGTTGCAACAATTGATGAAGAATTTTCCCTTGAATTCCTTAAAAATGATCTTGAAAGCTATCTTGATGACCTTGTGAAGACTTGGAGTGCTTAACTCTTGAGTGCTTGACTTGATAACATGAATGCTTGATGAAATAATGATTTGAAAGCTTGTATAGGAAATGTACTCAAATGACCGTAAATTTGATCCCCAAGGCTGACATGGAAGAAATTTGAATTAAAAACCCACTTTTCCTGCTTAGAACCTTAAAAATAGGCCAAATGGGACTCATTCGCCAAGCTAGGCAAATGAGTCCCACCTAGATGGGACTCATTTGCCCAAAGTGGTGAATAGGTCCCACCTGGATGGGACTCATTCACCCAAAGTGGTGAATGGGTCCCATAGGGGCTATTTTGCTTGCTAAAGTGTCAAGGAGTGAAGAAATTAAGTTTATATGTTGATATTGTCAAGTTTTTGATTGAAATATTCCTTGAGATGCATAATATAGGGTCATAGGGGCCTATTATAAGGTGATAAATGCAAGAGGGTCCAAAATTCAATGTGAAAGTGTAAATAAATACATTTTACAACATTAAATTAAGGAAAAATTGGCTCTATTTAGCTTACAAGGGCCATAAATCCCATGTGAATGTGTAAAACACATTACAAAACTAGATTAGGTCCACCTTAGTTTACAAGCCTCCTAAATTTAATGTGAAGGTGTAAATAAATACACTTTACAACACTAAATTAAGGCAAAGTTAAGTTAATTTAGTTTAAAAAGGGCCCAAGACCTAATGTGGATGTGTAAAACACCTCACAACACTAGATCAAGGTGATATCAAGTTTGATTTATCATTAATTATTCCCAAATCAAGTGTGAGAATGTACATGACAACATTTTTTGACACTACATCAATTAATCATGTGTAGTGCAAATATGGATGATAGTAGTTAAGAAGATTTGTATTAACCAAAAAACCATAAGGCCATACAACATTATATGTCGATAAAAGTATAAAATATATCTAATAAAGTCATGTAGGCTTGCAAAAAAGCCATATGGACATAAAATATCACATATCCATAATACAAAATATATGTTTAAAAATGCCACATAGGCATGCAACAAAAGACCCTAATGTAGTCATTTCCCACTAAGGGAAGGGAATAGATCACGAGCTATCTTTGACTATCGACTAGATGGAGATGCATATGATGTTGGTTTCTTTTGAGTGCACTCACTCGTCCTCTCTATACTTCTTTGGACTTCCATCTAATACAATAAAAGGTATAGAAAATAATATATATAGAAATTGAACTATATAATAACATATAACATACTAATCACTTATCACATACAAATGGTCAAGATGTTCATCCACAATAGGGGCACATTCATGATCTAGAGTCAAAAGCCCTTGTAGAGAGCATCAAGATAGAAATTAAACTATATACGAGCATCATTAAAATTTTAATAATTGACTAATATTTAAGAACACATATAATGTAAAATTTACTAATATGTCTCATACCTCTATTAAAGGAGCATAACTTGCTACTATTGTAGCAACATCATGGTCCAATGTGGCACAAACATTCGGAGGAGTATCTGATGTCAACATCAAAAAATGAAACAATAAATGTTGTTCAATTATCAAAACTACCTAAGATTGTTTTACAACACCATTAATGAATAAAGGTTACCTAGGTGATAGTTCATTGACAACGACTATTGTGAGGCATCAATGTCAAAGGTCCACCATTAGACTATTCAACATCCAAAGTGAGTTATGAGAAAACCATTAATATAAGGTTCAACTATTCACGGGTAACAATTATATTTCATTACTGGTTACATACTTGTGAACTTGACGAGTCATGAAATAGAGGGTTGGGGAAACACTGCAAGCAGAAAACACTCTAACCATGAATTTTCATCATAATATTTCTACTAATTTAGTTATTATTATATTTCATAATATAATTTAATAAATAAAATTAAATGAACTTTTTGAAATTTACTTGAATATCAATGTCAAATATTTTATTCAACACATATTTTGTCATAACCATCCCCTTAGCAATTGATGTATCTTGCGTAGCTACATCATGACTACTATCAAGATCATAAGTGCAAACAACATTGCAGGATTGACAAAAATGGAATGAAACTTGAGACCTAGAAGACTCGCCTACAACACCCTATACTAGAGGCCTCACATACTGTATAAGTCTATGAGTGAGCAAGCTAATGGAGTCTAAGGTGTCCACCTTCACATTGTCCTTCACAATGGAAGGACACAATCACATGCTCCACCACAAGTCTACCTAAGGGTCTCAATTCCAGTCTTGGGTCATGTTGTGCCCCCACTTTGTTATTTGAGGAGGCCCCACCTCTACCCTAGAAATATAGAATGTCAAAATAGTTTGGAATCACATTGAAGACAAACTCACAATAGAGTTTCCTCAAAAATTATTGTGGCACCTTGTAATTATTACATGGAGGCTGGTCAAAAACCATCCATCACATATCCCAAAAATTAATCTTTATCCCTTCGTGGTTGCATCAATGGATAGGGAACCTCATGCATCTAGTTGTTTAGGTTTGATTGGTTTGTGGGTCAGTGAAGAGGGCACACAAGTTAGATTTGTTAATTTTCCTTTTCTTTACTTTCTCATAGGATAGTTTGTTTGCATAAAACTATTTTTGTTCTTCCCTCTTATTGGACCAAAAATTAATTTGTGCACTCAATGATCCTAGATGAGACATGATAGATTGCAGGGATTCAACAAGTCTTGTCCTATGAGGGTTTGTTGCAACACAATCTTTCAGCCTTGTAATCAATTCCTCAAGCTATTTTTTATTGTCTTCTATTTGCCCTAGTGTGTTTTCTTGTGTTCCTAGGGATGTATAGGAATTGATGGAGGTGTTTATTGTGGTTCTTGTTTGGGAGGGTCTTCATGAGGAGGTAATGGAGTATTTTCAACATTTGGGGGTGGAATATCATTTCCTAGAAATAAAAATTTTTTAATAAAAAACCTAATTCAATCTACAATTTAATCAAAATTTGAAACTAAAAAAGCAAAGATACTTACCTCTTTGACCTCCTTAGCATCTTGGTGGCATCTTAATTAATATTTCACAACCTTGAGGTGAAAAAATGGCAATGCATTTTGGTGAGCGTGAGTTGAGGATTAAAAAATATGTAGGTCATAGGTTGAAGAGTAGAAAAGTGACAAGAAAGTTGCTTTTTTGTTTTTATATCATCATTCGCATTTGGCGCTCGCCATATTTGGTGCTCACCAAATTTGGTTTGGAATGACTAAGCCTCAAGCTTGGTCACCCAAACCATTTGGTGAGTTCCAAATTTGGCACTCGTCAAATGCTCATCTCAGGCATAAAAAAGAAAGTGTCATCATTTTCTGTCATCTTTTTGCATATACTCGTTTGAGATAACTGATCATTTAGGATTCAAAGGAACCTAATAGTGTGGATAAATTTTAATAGTGGAATTCACATAACCATTCTAATTCCCATTTAGTTTCATTTCCATTTTGAGAGAATGGTTTAAAGAATTACATATTGACAAATATATTAATCTTATGCAAAGTTGGATTCATTCTCCTAGCCTTCATCTATCTTCATTTACACATATTCTCACATATCCTACTATAGGGAGTGAGAAATTTAACTAATACAAAGGGAATATCTCTTAAGAGCTAATTTCACTCTTTACACTAGGATAAAATAGTAGTTTAATTTTACCTAAATCTACTTTGATTATCCACTTTCAATTTTGTTTTTAATAAAAAGGGGTGAATTTTTTTATTCAAGAGCTAACAAGTACAACAAGAGAACTAGATGATGAAAGTCATTGAAAAATACACCACCACCCGAATCCAATTGGGATACATGCAAATAAGGCCCAAAAGACAACTCATTCCATAAAAGAAACTAACCATCCCAACCACAAGGCTAAACATTTTGATCCTCATGGAGATACCTAAATAGAGTGCTACTTTTATACTAATCTAACTATCCCAATTCTACCACATTCCATGCCCCCTTCCTTGTAAGGCCCATTTGGCCAAGCAATTAGTAGCCTTGTTCCATTCCCTAGGGATATGGAAAAACAAAATGTTTTCAAAATTTGAAGCAAGATGGAGAATTTGCTTCACAATTAAAGCCAATCTCCATGAAGATTCTTGAAAATCTCTCTTATTAAGCAGAGAGACCAAAATCATAAAATCTCTCTCACAAATCACTTTCCTCCAATTAAACTCATAGGCTTTCTCCAGAGCCTTGAGAATTTAGCATCATCCTCCATCTGATTATTAGAAAGCACACCCATATGAATGGATCCAATTTCAAATTTTATTCTAAATAGAAAAGTAAAATTTCTAATGAAAATACTTACTAACAATGGACTAGTGAAAATATCTTCTAATTTAAAAAAAAATGCATTTTTTTATTAATTGAAATAGAAATTACAAATAATAGAAAACCTAGGGTTCAAATTTTGAAGCCTCTTCCTAAGACACTAATACATCACGTGGATCTCTTCGCATCACATTTTTATCTAGTGCAAATGCAAAACCAAAAAGTATATCTAGGTACAAAAGTATTTCTTGTACACAAAGAATTTGAAAAAACAATTTTAAAGAAGAAATTCCATGATAATGAAACCAATAGTAAAAAGGAACTATTTAAATATATAAATGAAAGAAATTGAGATATCAAAGAAAGTTTGAAAAATATATCACTAGTTGGCTTTGCTTATTCTCTAACAAAACTTGTAAACAACAAAGAGAGATAATTGTTTTGTGGTTGTTGAGGGGCTTGCCTCAATTAAACCTTCATTTTGGTATTTCTACCTCCACATAAAATATTGATTTTTGATATATTTTAAAATAATAAATAAAATGATTGAATTGAAAAATGATAGTGGTTGAGATAGAAGTAATCCTAAATAAACTATGCTAGCAGTTAGGATTTTATAAATGAAAATGAAAAATACAAGAAAATGAGAAAATGAACAATGTCACAAGAACAAAATCACTTGGAAGATTTTGGAAAAACAATAAGAATATTATTGTTTCTTTGCTTCATCTGTTTACCATAAACCAATAAAGATTTTAGCTTGGAAATAATTTAGAAATCATATACAAAATGATGGCATAACCATATAAATCGTTAATTTCTTCTTTGAGGTGATGGATAATTCTTGAATTTTTTTAAAAAGTGATAGAATGAATGATCCCTTTAGAAGCCAAAAGAGGAAGGTAGAAGTTGGACTGATAGTCGGGTTTGCAAGCAAAGTCATTACTTCCTCGGTTGTTAGTGAGACTAGATGGAATTAATGCTCAAATAACCACTAGGTTCATGATTTTTTTGGGGACACTAGTGTGTCACATGGATGTTTGCACATTCCACTCATGGCCAAGTAAATTTAGACTTAAAAATCCTAGATCATCATCAAAATACAAGAGATACAAAACTAAAATGCTAATATTTTATATTTAAGGTACTCTATATTAGAATGTTGGAGTGAGGACATGATGTAGTGTGAATTTTCAAGGGTATGCCCCTGGTTTAGTAGGTGTAAGGAAGATAAGGTAGAAGAAAAACTTCCTACACTGATATTGAGGAGGGTAATGCAAAACTTTACAAATATTTACAACAATTATAAAAAATTAAACATAAATAAACATAAATATCATGCATACCACAACATAGTGATTTACATGGGGAAAACCCTTTTGGGATAAAACCCCAAATTCCAAAAACCACCCAATATATTATTCAAAAATTACAAAGATCACAATATACTTGCAAAGCGAGCTTCTCATAGGAGTATCACCAACCAGAGATCCAAAGGCAACACAACAACTATTAGGCTCTCAAAATACATCATAATACACAACCATAATACAATGCCCTCATAAAATAGGGTTGCCTACTAGGGAAATACAAGCCAACAAAATATCTACCATCAGATCTGAGACCTAATTATGAACAGTCTAGATTTAACATAATAAAATATACATAAAATGTGGCTTTCAGGGGCGCTGACCGTGAACCCCCACTGGGGCGTGCAACCCCTAGACCCCCTACCCTACAAGGGGGTATTCCCTTGCAACCCCCATGATCAAATATGTTAACCTCTTTAAATTAAATGTTGATACACCATTTTTCCTAACATTCTCCCACTTGTTGAACACCTTGCAAGAGAAACAAGAGGATTGCTACCATGATTTAATTTCTAAGGGCCAAGAGGCCCATGTTAGAAACCAAGATAAAATTTGCAAACCAAAATTACCTTCCATAGAAGAGAAAAACAAAAAATCATAAGCTATTGCAAAAAGATGTGCAACATTAATTATTCAGGAATTCATTAATTACAAGATAATGATTTGCTTTATAAAAGCAAAGATGCATAACCCTAATCTTATCTTGAGCAACAAGATAGCTCGATAAGATAAAGATGAAAGCCTAAAACTTAGGAATTAAATAAATCCTAAGTAAACTTATGCAAAGTGTAATTAAATATTAATTACACCAACAACCCATAGAATCTAAACACCATCTAAAATTCTCTGTGCTCACAACCTTAGTTAAAGAATATGCAACATTCATCAAATTCTATACCTTAACTAGCTCCACCTTGTCACTCTCAACCATATCTCTAAAAAATGATAATATACATAAATGTACTTGGTCAAGTGGCATGAAATTTTGAGTTCTTATCTAGGTAGATCACACTTTGACTACCATAATAAATTGTCACTACAACATGTTTTATTCCAACATCTGAAGACAATCTCTTAAAATTCAAATGACTTCTTTACAAGAATGAGTAACTATCATATACTCAGCTTCAATAGTGGATAGAGAAATCATAATCTATCACTTACTCATCCAACTCATTGAAACATAAAATAAAGTAAACACATAAGAACTCGTGGATCATCTGCTATCAACATCACCCATCCAATCTGAATCCACATAACCATGAATATCAAGGGAGAGTTCATCTCCTATCAAATTACCATGATAACACAAGGAATACTCTGAGGTACCTCACAAATATCTGAAGACTCTTTTAACTACATCCCAATGAAAACTACTAGGATTAGACATATATTTGGAAAGAACCACCATTGCTTGAGCAATGTCTAGTCTAGTGCAAACCATAACATATATCAAGCTTCCAACTACACTTTGGTAAGACACTCTACTCTTGTCTTCCATCTTTGATGGGGATGTTGGACAATCTGAAATAGATAAATTCATTCCATCTATAAAAGGAACACATAACTACAATCCAACATGTTAAATATTTGTAAAATTGAATTAATATACTTACTCTAGCCAAGCCATAACTTTCTATTCACTATATCTCTTTTGATTTCCTTCCTAGGAATGTGTTTAGCTACACCAAGATCTTTCATTTTAAATTTAGTTGCAAGTTGAGACTTTAGTTTTGAAATCCTTTCTTTCCCTTTATCGATAAATAACATATCATCAACATATAATGCAATAAAAAGGAAAAAATCACCATCAATCTTATAATAAACACAATGATTTCATTTAAAGTGCTCAAATCCCAAACTCAACATATATGTATCAATTTTTGGGTACCACATCCTAGGACTTTTTTTGAGGCCATACACATAGTTTTTCAATTTTCAAACCAAATTACTTTTACCTTTCACCATGTAGTGCTTTGGTTGTGTCATATAAATATCCTCATCCAAATCACCATGAAGGAAAGTCATTTTCACATCCATTTTCTCAACCTTTAGATCATAAGTAGCAACCATAGAAAGTAAAAATCCAATGGATGCTATTTTTGCAATAGGATAAAATATCTCACCATAATTAATACCCTCAACCTTAGAGTAACCTTTTGTAACCAACCATGTTTTATACTTCTCAATACCTCCATCTGAACCAATCTTTTTCTTGAACACCCATTTGCAACCAACAAGTTTTCGTCCTTCAAGAAATGGCATAAGATCCCATGTATCATTCTTTTTCAAAGCTTGTATTTCTTCATCTAGATAAAGCTTTCAAGATTTTGCATCATTCATTGCTAATGCCTCTTTTATAGATATGGGTTCATCTGGATATTAGTATTCAAAGTAAAACTACATCTCCAATGATCAAGTGAATACCTTTTAGGTGGTTGTATATGCCTTGTAAACCTAAAAATAAGATGAGTTGGAGGTTCTTCCTCCTCTTCTGAAGATTCAGAGCTAGATGAGCTTTCCTCAACTTCTTGTTTATCTAGGGGTTTCAATTCAACTTTTTCAAGCGTAGAGGGAAGTTGAATCACATATTCCTGTTTAGTTTGTTCTAGTTGCAATGTAACAAAATAAGGCTCAGTTTCTCTAAAAATAACACTTCTACTATATCACCTTTTGTGCAACATGATCCCAAATCTTGTATCCTTTCACACCATAATTGTATTTGATGAAGATATATTTCATATCCTTGTTCTCAGACTTTTTCAGCTTCTCCTTTAGCACATGTGCATATGCCTCGCAACAGAAAAATCTAATATGTCTCAGTGAAGTCTTGTAACCCGACCATGCCTCTATAGGTGTCTTATCAACAAGAGCTAATGAAGGATACCTATTAATTAGGTAACAAGTAGTGGAAAAAACTTTAGTCCAAAACCATTGTTCTAGGCCAACATCACTTAGCATCATTCTAGCCTTCTCCATCAATGTCTCATTCTTTCTTTTTGCAACTCCATTCTACTACAAAGAATACAAAGTTGTCTTTTGTCTATGAATTTGATAATCTTTATAAAATATATCAAAATAATTAGAGAAAAAAGCATCACAATTACCAATCATTAGAGAGAAATCTATGAACTCCTTTACATTTTCACACTTTGTTTGGGCCCTCTTAATTAAATTAGAATTGATTATGCCTTAATAAGCCCTATTTTACATCTACAAGCTTAATAAATTACATTTTCCAAAGGGGAAACTAGATAATAATTAATTCCAACATATAATAAATAACCTTGAGCAATATGTGCTCCAGGAATAGGGAACTGGGACCCATTCGCCCATGGGCGAATGGGCCCTCCCTAGGCCTTGGAACCCATTTTTAAATCATCCATTTTGGCAGTATTTTTATCATCCTAAATTCAAATTTCAAATGCCAGCTTGTAATGTTTAATTTTCAAGAAATTAAGGATAAATATCTATAAATACCAGGTTATTTTATCAAATTAACATTATATTTCAACAACACAATTGAGAGAATTTCCACAAGAGCAAATATTATTGTCAAGATCATTCAATAGCAGATTTAACAAGCATTTCTTACAACAATCAAGATCAAAGCATTATGTCAAAGTTATGTTCATTCATGCATGCTTATGGAGCTAAAATTGTGATGTAGGTTTCAAGATTGAATCCAAGCATTCAAGTCAAAGATTCATAACAAGATTCAAGCATCAAGATCCACATCCATTGAAGCCATCTAATGCAAGATTTCAGTCTTTCTAAGGTTTTGTTAAATGATTTTTAGCTTTCAGCTGAAATCAAGTTTAGTGTTTATTCTTTTGTGTTGTTCGTTTAAACATTTAAAAGATAATCCATAAGTCTGGTAGGTTTAATATGCATGGAAAAGTATTGTCAAATGAAGCAAATTGCATTTTCATTCCAATGTTGCAATTATGGAAAATGAGAAAAGAGAACCATATATGTACAAATGTAATATTTATTGATAATCATGGAGTGTACATGTCCCTCACAAGCCAAGGGACTAACTTTAATTATTCAATGAAAATAAAGAACAATTCATACATGAATAAGTAAATAAATAGAATGTGCATATAGGGGTGGGGACTAGTCATTGCCTGAGAATGATTGGTTGTAAAGTTTCCCACTTGCCCAAATACTATTGCCCCAATCTGCTTGTGCCCTTCTCAACTCCATAGTGCTCCTAGCTCCTGCATCTGAAAAAACAATGATAGTAGAGTGATGCTCTAAGCAATGAAATATCTCAATCCTTACATACACACCCACCTATGCATGTATAAATTGATCCATAAGTGCATTAAATAAGCATGCAAACCTTGGATGTCCTGGAAAATAACAAAGTCACCAAAAACATCCAAAATATGCATCTATTTTTCTAACTTGTTTTCTTCATGTGCAGATTTAGGACAAGTCTAGTTACTGTTCTGATTCAGATTAAATACATGTGAGGTAAATGTGGCTCCCACGAGGGTAGATCTCAAAATTCTTTGAGAGAAATAGGAAATAGAGCAACTTCATCAAATATTTACTTGTTATTAATGCATTAAATCAATATGGAATCACACCAATTGATCGAATTTCATTATCAGATTCAAAAGATGCATCAAGTTCAATTATGCATCTCTTAAATAATAAGAGAGCAATCTAGAGTATTGTCATGGTCCCTCTCACCTTGACCCTATTGGACAACCACACATCAAATAGGATGGTGAGCTTTTGGGTCACTGACATAGGGGACATGTGTCTGCCCACTAGGATCAAAGTGGGGAGACAATTATGTATTAAACATGATCAAAAGGTAAACAATTGTTGTAGAAGACCAGTTAGCAAACATGTGGAACAACAAACATTGTTGTGGAAGCCATGAAGGTTGGGACAGTCCTAAGAAAGGATGCATGCTACATCTCATAGTAGGACAACCACAAGGAAGTATGCTATGGTGTAGCAACATAGGCTTTTGGGTCTGATGAAGAGTTATCAAGCATTGACCAAGCACAATCAGTAAGCCATGAGGAAACAAGGGGCATGTCATCATACTCAAGTGAAGTAGCCATTTACATCCGAATACAACCCTTGGGGCAACCACATGTCAAGGAATGGAGACTTTGAAGTACATAGGGCGGTTTGACATGCCTAAAAGCAAATGACTGTGAGCAGGTGCAAGGTGATAAGGTCATGGAATAAGCTATATGGCAATGTTGAAGAAAGGTCAGAGAACTAAAAGGACATGAAATTTCATAGAAAATGGCAACATATGACAAGGACCTATAAGAAGCATGAATGTCATGATATTGACAATGATTACTCATAGTAAGAAGGAAGGTGCAACAATGGTTCTCATCTTGAGACAAAGCTAAGACAAGTGATGTAGGATAGTGATAAATGAATGAGAAAGGACATTTTTGCTAGTCTCTATTGTAGGATAGATTAGTGGCCATAAAATAGTCATGAATGCTACATAACATGAAGAAGATAGTTATATGAAGAAGACAAGCAATAAGAAACAAATAATGCAAATTGAGAAGATTGAGCTTGTCTGGTGATTTAGGCTATGGCAGTGCATTTTGAAGGGTTGCAAGGCCATATATTGGTACCCTATGGAAAATTTTGACTGACTTATATGTTATGTTAAATAATTGACCACATGAGTAGCTGTGTGCTATTATCACTTTGAATGTTAGCATGAGGGATCTGGTATTTGGACATGCATGAAATTGAAAGATCTATATGTGCAAGCATATATGAAGGGTAGTTGCTATAGCTATAGGACACAGTTGAAACATACAGGTTGTGGTTTAGGTCTACGATTGCTAGTGTGAAAAAGGAAATGAAGAATGTTGAGGAGTTATCTAAAATTTATTTGATGAATAAGGGATCAGAAGTTATGAATCTTACTGGATAGTTAAAGTAAACGGAGATTGGTAATGCATTGCAAACTTCTGTTATTGTTGGTGTACTAGATTCATCCATTCAAGAATTACAACATCAGATTTCAAGGTATATTCAAGACTTGGGAACACGGTATGAATAGATAAATTCGTTGACTTCTATGCTTAATTGTCTAAATCAGGAGTGTAAGAGTTTGAAGGCCCAAATATCTAGCAATCATGTGATTGATACAAAGATTGAAAACAATATGAGCACCTAAAAGGTAACAATGGAAAATCAATGTACTAGATTGAAGCAAGACATGGAGGAAGAAAGAGCACGAGTAAGGGATGATAACCGCTCAAAGACATGAAAATAATGATCTCAAAGGAAGCAACAATTTGCATAGAATCTGGGTAGTCATAAAAAAGGTCTTTGTTTGCTATTTGACTATGGAAAATGTAGTCACAAAATGGTGCACTGATGGAGAAGGCAACAATTTAGTCACAGATGCCCATATTATTCCTACAACAGTGATACAAGTAGTTGATGAGTTTAAGGTTCTTGATTATATTAATTATTTAAAGTCTCTTGTGGCCTATGTTTCTCTAGATCTGAGAGGCACAAGTGTTAAGGGATTCAGGTGAATAGGTCTGAGGGATCTTTTCCTTCTACAAAAACTAATATATTGTTGTGACAACTAGAATTTAGAAAGGCAGTCTAATGCATGATAACTATTTCCAGGGAGGTGGTCACATTCCAATTTTACTTTATATTCAGATGTCACAACTACACAAAAATATGTTTTAGGGAAATATATCATAATTGGAAGAGTGTTAATGTAATGCAGATGCAGGCAATTGTATTGCTCTACAATTATTATCTTTGGGAAGAATTTCCACAACTCGAGTTTCTTGATGCATAAAAATTTTGTAAGACAGTTGTAGTCACATGTGCAAAACTCATAACATATATGAGAGTCTTGAAGGGTACTCACACTAATCAATTGGCATCAGAATTTGTTTAGCATGCTACAATAACTCAGAAAATGGTTAAGCTTGTGATACCTGTGATGCAGTAGAATCTCCAAGAACAATTTTTGATATAAACACTATCCCAGTTTCAAAATTTGTTGTATACATAGTAGATGTTGCATATCGGAAGTGCATCCTCATTGATGAATTTGTAACTAGAGGAATTTGGTCTCTTGTTGAAAAGAATGTTGACAGTTTTGATAGAAAACATGGATTGACACTAGAGAATGCTTATGTAGAAAATGAAGAGTTGGAAGCAAACATGGCCGCGACCATGGATGTTAAAAAGTGTCCATTGCTTTTGAAAAATAATCAAATGTGAAATTTACATGGAATGTAAAGTTTTCTACAGGAATTTGCATGAATTTGCAGAGAAGAGAATGAAGGCTCGGGTTTTAAATAACCCAGGATGAACACAAGAAAATCAAGATGCCCATTTTTTTTTTAAGAAATCAACAGGTGGAAAAGAGAAAATGTCTACAAACAAATGAAGCCACGACCTAGTTATCCTCTTAATGGCCGAGTGCATAATACATTTTTGAAAAATGAAGAGCATTTACCATCATTTCTAGAAGGAATAATAAATGCAAGAATGCGAGTATATTCATTTTGGAAAAAATGGAGTGCATTATTGAATGACCATGACCATTAAAATATAGAAACACACAATAGTAAAATGGAGAAGCAAGAAATACAAGCATATATTCATTTTTTCTACGAATGAGCTCCATCTCAAGAATTATCTTCTCAGAAAGTGGACTTAAAACAACATAATATGCTTTCTTAAAGCTTACCCCGAGCTTTCCCGTGAAGGTTTTGTCAAAATCTATTAGAAAATACCTCTGGAAGCTTAAAAAAAATCACTTCATGGTGGCTAAAGCAGATAGAAACCCACAAGAGAGAAATAAAAACAACAAGATGATCAAAAAATGCTCTTGATTGCGGCTTTTACCCATGAATGGCCTTCAAAAAATGGAAAAAGATGCAGATTTCTGTTTAAAATAACAATTACCTTTTTGTTTTCAATGGATCTGATGAAAGAATCAGTCAAAAAGCAAGTTAGAACCATATTTTCTCACTCGATACAAACCCTTTTTCGGCGGTCGAAGGCTCCAGAAAGAGGAGAAAAATGAAATGCATTTTTCTTTGCCTTAGGTTCGAGTTTTGCTTTTTAGGGTTGTAACCCTAACTTTTACCAATAAGTGATAAGGCTTTTTTCCTTTTCATTTTTATTTTTGCAAAATGAACTATACCCTCAAGCCATTTTTTTCTTCCTTTGATTAAATTTTAATCACAAACTCATATAGTGTTGCAATGAATTGCTCATTTTTCTCTTTGTATATGCTTTCCAAATCATTTTTGACCTTTTATTTTGCTCATTGATAAATAAATGTAAATAACATTTTTTAAGTGATGATGTTATGAATCACTTAAGTAATGTTATATTTATGGAAGATGTAATGGTTAATGCAAGATAGGGGTTCACATGTGATTAAATAATATGGTCAAAGGGGGTTAGTTGAAGTTTATTTCTTTTGATAGCATATTGGAAGAAATTGAAGGGGGGTATGTTGAGCCCAAGTTTCTCATTTTTCCATTTTTGTTTTTTTGGTTACATCAGGGTGTCCCCGCGGCCCCTTGCCCAGCGTCACTTAGAGTCGAGCGGGGGGGGCGCGACTAGTCCCTGAGAGTTTCTGTAGCACCGACCACCACAACCACCAGGTAAGTATCGAGAGCGAAATCGAACCCGAGACCATGAGGAGCCATCCCACAGCCTCAAGCCAACCCCGCTACCTGAGCCAGCAAAAAATTAATATTAAGGTTTGGACCTTGGTTGTTGGCACTATAGGCAAGAAGCCCCACCAGTTCACCAAGGAGCCTCCCCTTAATAGGAGGGTAAATAACAAACTCCATTGTTGACGTGGTAGAGAGCAACCCCGCGAGGTTTGAACCTTGGTTGTTGGCTCTATAGGCAAGAAGCCCCACCATTTCACCAAAGGGTCGCCCCCAAAAATTTAATATTAAGGTTTGGACCTTGGTTGTTGGCACTACAGGCAAGAAGCCCCACCAGTTCACCAAGGAGCCTCCCCTTAATAGGAGGGTAAATAACAAACTCCATTGTTGATGTGGTAGAGAGCGACCCCGCGAGGTTTGAACCTTGGTTGTTGGCTCTATAGGAAAGAAGCCCCACCATTTCACCAAAGGGTCGCCCCCCTTCTCATTTTTCCATTTTAATCAAATGTAAAATATTTAATTAAATGGTGAAATATAAACCATTTAATTAAATGTTACTTTAAATGCAAAGTTGAAAGAAAACATGTGTTGAAAAGGCATGTGCTTTTAAAATCTAGTCAAGGGAGGTTTAGTGTTTTGCAAAGACACAAAAATCATGAGTCAAACAACTAGCAGACATGTGGAAAGTGTGAAGGGATATATTTGACTAATTTTGGAGAAGTGACTGTTTTGGAGGCTTTTTTGTCACACCTTTAGTGTGACCTTGGACTTGGCTTTATTTTTCTGCATTTGGAGGACTTTTGGAGTGATTTTGGAAGCTTCCATTTTGGCTTTGGTGCTTCATCTGAGCTAGGGTTTCTAGAAGGACTTGTGTGGGCTGTTGGCTTTAGTTTTCCTTAAGTATCTTGATACTTGAGCTTTTGAGGGGTTCTTTTCTTTCTTCCCGCATACATTATAGCTTTTTTGGAGCCTTTTCCAAGAAGAGGACAACATTGTAACTCAAATTTGTAGACTTATGCAGCAGTGTAACATCTTTTTGATGAATAAGTTAATATATTTTACCTTCTCATTATGCTGTTTTATTGTGAAAGCTTTATAAATGGTTGATGAAATCTTATGGCAGAATTGTTTTTCCTTTGATTTTGTCCCATTTTTTTCTTTTCCTTTATGCAGTTAGTATGAATTTACAGGTCATAACATATGTTGAGTTATTTTACGATAAAGTCTAAGTTGTGAGGATGCAATTTTCTATCTTCTAGATGTTGTTCGTGACATTTTTAGCCTGGTTATGAAACACTAGTGCAAATCATATGGAGTCTTGAGTTGTGTAAACCATCGTTAAGTTATTGACCATTCTTGTGTGTAGAAGCAGTTGTATGGGTCTGAGATATATCATTAGGCGCATCACCATAGGGGTTAGTTTTCTTTTCATGCTTCTTTCTCCCCTTTTCCCAGCAAGGAATAGTTTAGGTGACACCATCAAATGGGGAAGCTGACCCATAATCTAGAGGTTTTCTTTCAAACAAGTTACCCACAACCTGAAAGTAGTCCCATGTTAGTCCAAATCTGTTGAGTTCATTTAAAGGTTTAGCAAATAGGGTGTAGATTTGGGAACGCAATAGTTTTGGCACGGCTGGTGGGATAGTGAATTTTATTGTTGTTTTTTGGTGTTTACAACAGTAGTTTCAACCTTTTGAAGGCATATTCTTTACATTCCTAGTGACTCCAAAAGAATAACAACTAGTTTTAGGCAGATTAAGTGCAGCTATGTTCTTATTTCCAGAAAAAAATCAGACCTAGTTTTCTTGCTTTACAAGAAATTTTAATGCATTTCCAACTTTTATGAATGCTCCAATATGTCCACATTTTAATAAGACATGTTCTATCATCCCCCATTTCATGAAAATGTTGCTCATGTACCCAATTACTAGCCATATCAAGATGAGCATGTAGTTGTTTTTAGTTCAAATACCTTTGCTACAGGAGATTATCAATATTCTCCACAAGTCTGCCACCCTCCCACCCCTACTCAACCATCATGACAGTCAGTATATGCTCAAGATCAATCCCAAGGCCACCATTTTTCTAGCAATCAAAAAATCAATCCCTATGATCAGCTTCAAGAGTTTCAAATTTTTGAGGATAAGCTCAAACAAATCCACAATCTAGATTTAAGGTTGAGGAGAAGAAATATGTTTCTTGAAGAGCAGTTTAGAAAGAGTGAATTGAATATACAACAAAAATGGTTGGTTTGTCCAGCCTATGATTGCTCGCAAGATTATAGCCTTGAATTTCAACAAGAATGTGATTTGCAGCAGGAACAAGAGGTTTACCAAACTCAGACAAATGAGCAAGAATGGGAGGCCAAAAAGAGGAAATTTGAGGAGAATATTACCCAACAACTTGTTGCAAAGGATGCAAAATTGAGGCTAAAATTTTCCAAACAAGAAGTTCCCAAGTACAAGTTTGTGAGCTTTAGGAAAAATAAGCCTCTGGAATCCCCTAGTAAGTCTTCTCATTTTGAAATTCCAAGTTTCAGAGGATTCCATTCAATAGAAGATAATAAAGTACCTGTAGACAATTAGTCCATCATCCCTCAAGAGTAGCCCATTGATCTGGATGACTTGATCCTCATGGAGAGGATCAACAAAGTAAACCCATTGTATTTAGCCATAGCATGTTATCGACTACAACAGAAAAGGCTCAAATAAGAGGAGGCCGAGCTAATGGGAAAAAAAATTGAAGACCTTCCTCAAGTGGAGGGCTCTTATGAGGTTAAATTTGAGAGACTAGACCTTCAAATTGAGAAGAAAAATTTTCAACAGTGTGCTGAGGAGACTAGTCATTTAGGACAACAAATTTCAGAACCTAAGAAGGATGGGGATCCCCAAGTCATTGCTTATGTAGCTTATGAGTTTTCATGTGCAAAGGTGGATAGTCAGGCAAATCAAATTCTGATCATAGCCACCTCAACTACAGTACAATAGGAGGCTCAAAACTTTGATGTTTTGGCATCTTAGCTGAGTTGTAATGAGATTAAAATCAGTCTTCCTTCATTGAAGAACAAAAATGAGGATGAAGACGACCTTTTTTGGGATGATCTCGAGTCATTTGTTTCAAATTTGGAGATCAAACAATCATCTTTTTAGGAGCAGAAGGTGGGACAACAAGTAGTTGGAGTAGAAAAAGATGTCCAGGTTCAGGTTTCTGTTGGTTTGTTTGATGAACTTACATAATTTATAGGTGAGGATGAGCAGTGCTTGATTAGCTCACCTCAATGCCCAGTTGTGAGCAACAAATTGATGAGATAATGACAGATCTGTTTGTTGAACTTACTAGTTTTGTGGACAATGATGGAGACACCCTGCTTGTACTAACACCAATATTAAATTTTGGACAACAAGAAGATGAAATCCACTTTGATAGGTTGTTGGTTCATCAAGAGGAAGATGGGGGGAGCCTGGTCTTGAGAGGTGGTTGCTACCTATGAGAATATCCATCAAGAAGAGCATGATCAACAAAGGCATGTTTTGAAAGGTATGAGTACTCCTTTAAATGTTCAAGAAGAAAGTTATGAATTTGAAATAGGACATGTCATGCATGAGGGAGCTAACCATGAACTTGAAGAGGATATGTTTTCAAGCATAGTAGAGGAGTTCTGCTCAAAGCTTGATGCCAAGCCATCACTAACTAAATCTGAAGAGTGTGAGAAACATAACCACATAGACAGAGCAATCACGATTCCATTTGATTCACATGAAATAGCCCTTCTCAACCATCAAAGTGAGGTTCAAGAAGCAACTCATAAAGGTGAAACCAGCAAGTGCAGTGCAACCTTTGTCATTTCAAGAGGCTGCCCCATTAGGTATTTAGCCAGTTCAGAGGCCACTGAAGTACCAGAGTTCATGCTTGCACCCAAGTATGAGGATGCAATTGAAGAAGAAGCTTATTTTGGAGTTACAACTAAAGGTGATCGAATTTAGGTCACCTTTCCAGTCCAAGACAACAATGGGCATGATTGAGATCAAGGTGTAAGTGAGTTTCTTTACAGCTTTCATGAAACATTGCAAGTCTTTTGAATATCTTTATATGTTTCATGTTCTTTCAACAGTGCATAATCATGTAATGCATCAGTTGCTGATTAAAAAGGGGTGTTATTTTTCCCAACCAGTCAATGGTTTTGTTTGAATAGCTTCTTGGCTGGTTAGAGTAGGTTAGTGTAGTTTCATTAGTTAGATGCTTTTCAGATTTCCCTAAGTGTTGTTTTGCATAGTTAGTTAGTTTTCTTCATTCTGCATTGTTGGGTTTTCAATAAATTTACAAGTGTCTCTTGTTGGTTTAGTGAGTTACAACAATTTGAAATGCTATTTTCAAGTGGTGTTAGCTTTCTGAGTGACCTCGTGCCCAATAGATAAGCTTAGGAAGCTAGTTTCATGTTTGGCAGGAAAACATATAGTAGATGTTGCCAAAAATGTTACCTAATTTTTAGCTTTCAACTAAAATCAGGTTTAGTGTTTATTCTTTTGTGTTGTTCCTTTAAGCATTTAAAAGATAAACCATAAGTCTGATAGATTTAATATGCATGGAAAAGGATTGTCAAATGAAACACATTACATTTTCATTCCAATGTTGCAATTACAGAAAATGAGAAAAGAGAACCATATGTGTACAAATGTAATCTTTATTGATAATCATGGAGTGTACATGTCCCTCACAAGCCAAGGGACTAACTTTACTTATTCAATGAAAATAAAGAATAGTTCATACATGAATAAGTAAATAAATAGAATGTGCATATAGGGGTGGAGACCATTCATTGCCTGAGAATGACTGGTTGTACTCTTGTCCTGCTGCTGCTACCCCAAGTTGCTTATGTCCTTCTCAACTCTGTAGTGCTCCTAGCACCCACATCTGAAAAAATAATGATATTAGAGCAATGATCTAAGCAATGAAAGATATCAATCCTTACATACACACCCACCTATGCATGTATAAACTAATCCATAAGTGCATTAAATAAGAATGCAAACCTTGGATGTCCTGGAAAACAATGAAGTCATCAAACACTTCCAAAATATGCATCTATTTTTCTAACTTGTTTGCTTCATGTGCAGATTTAGGACAAGTCTAGTTACTATTCTGATTCAGATTAAATACAACATGTGGGGTAAATGTGGCTCCCACGAGGGTAGAGCTTAGCATGCTTTGAGAGAAATAGGAAATTGAGCAACTTGATCAAAGATTTACCTATTATTAATGCATTAAATCAATATGGAATCACACCAGTTGATCAACTTTCAATATCAGATTCAAAAGATGCATCAAGTTCAATTATGCATCTCTTAAATAATAAGAGAGCAGTCCAGAGTATTGTCATGGTCCCTCTCACCTTGACCCCATTGGACAACCACACATCACATAGGATAGTGAGATTTTGGGTCACTGACATAGGGGACATGTGTCTGCCCACTAGGATCAAAGTGGGGAGACAGTTATGTATTAAACATGATCAAAAGGTAAACAATTGTTGTAGAAGACCAGTTAGCAAACATGTGGAACAACAAACATTATTGTGGAAGCCATGAAGGTTGGGAAAGTCCTAAGAAAGGATGCATGCTACATCACTTAGTAGTAGAACCATAAGGAAGTATGCTATGGGGTAGCAACAAAGGATTTTGGGTTTGATGAAGAGCTATCAAGCATTGACCAAGCACAATCAGTAAGCCATGAGGAAACAAGGGGCATGCCATCATACTCAAGTGAAGTAGCCATTTACATCTGAATACAACCCTTGGGGCAACCACATGTCAAGGAATGTAGAATTTGAAGTACATAGGGCGGTTTGACATGCCTAAGAGCAAGTGACTGTGAGCAGGTGCAGGGTGATAAGGTTATGGAATAAGCTATATGGCAATGTTGAAGAAAGGTCGAAGAACTAAAAGGAGATGACAGTTCATAGAAAATGGCAACATATGACAAGGACCTATAAGAAGCATGAATGTCATGATATTGACAATGATTACTCATAGTAAGAAGGAAGGTGCAACAATGGTTCTCAGCTTGAGACAGAGCTAAGACAAGTGATGTAGGATAGTGATAAATGAATGAGAAAGGAAATTTTTGCTAGTCTTTGTTGTAGGATAGATTAGTGGCCATAAAATAGTCATGACTGCCACATAACATGAAGAAGATAGTTATATGAAGACAAGCAACAAGCAAAAAACAATGCAAATTGAGGAGATTGAGCTTGTTTGGTGATTTAGGCTGTGGCAGTGCATTTTGAAGGGCTGAAAAGCCATATATTGGTACCCTATGGAAAAATTTGATTGACTTATATGTTATGTTAAATTCTTGACTACATGAGTAGTTGTGTGCTATTATCATTTTGAATGTTAGCATGAGGGATCTGGTATTCAGACGTGCATGAAATTGAAAGATCTGTATGTGCAAGCATATATGAAGGGAAGTTGCTAGAGCTATAGGACACACTTGAAATAGGCAGGTTGTGGTTTAGGTCTACGATTGCTAGTGTGAAAAAGGAAATGAAGAATGTTGAGGAGTTATCTAAAATTTATTTGATGAAAAAGGGATCAAAAGTTATGAATCTTACTGGAAAGTTAAAGGAAACAGAGATTGGTAATGCATTACAAACTTCTGTTATTGTTGGTGTACTAGATTCATCCATTCAAGAATTACATCAGATTTCAAGGTATATTCAAGACTTGGGAACATGGTATGAACAGATAAATTCGTTGACTTCTATGCTTAATTGTCTAAAGCAGGAGTGTGAGAGTTTGAAGGCCCAAATATCTAGCAATCATGTGATTGATGCAAAGATTGAAAAAAATATGAGCACCTAAAAGGTAACAATGGAAAATCAATGTACTAGATTGAAGCAAGACGTGGAGGAATAAAGAGCACGAGTAAGGGATGATAACCACTCAAAGACATGAAAATAATGATCTCAAAGGAAGTAACAACTTGCATAGAATCTGGGCAGTCATCAAAAAGGTCTTTGTTTGCTTGTTGACTATGGAAAATGTAGTCACAAAATGGTGCACTGATGGAGAAGGAAACAATTTAGTCACAGATGCCCATATTATTCCTACAACAGTGATAAAAGTAGTTGATGAGTTTAAGGTTCTTGATTATATTAATTATTCAAAGTCTCTTGTGGCCTATGTTTCTCCAGATCTGAGAGGCACGAGTGTTAAGGGATTCAGGTGAATAGGTCTGAGGGATATTTGCCTTCTACAACAACTAATATATTGCTGTGACAACTAGACTTTAGAAAGGCAGTCTAATGCATGATAACTATTTCCAGGGAGGTGGTCACATTCCAATTTTCCTTTATATTCAGATGTCAAAACTACACAAAAATATTTTTTAGGGCAGTATATCATAATTGGAGGAGTGTTAATGTAATGCAGATGCAGGCAGTTGTATGCTCTACAATTATTATCTTTGGGAAGAATTTCCACAACTCGAGTTTCTTGATGCATAAACATTTTGTAAGGCAGTTGTAGTCACATGTGCAAAACTCATAACATATATGAGAGTCTTGATGGGTACTCGCTCTAATCAATTGGCATTAGAATTTGTTTAGCGTGCTACAATAACTGGGAAAATGGTTAAGGAAGCTTGTGATACCTGTGATGGAGTAGAATCTCCAAGAACAATTTTTGATATAAACACTATCCCAGTTTCAAAAGTTGTATACATAGTAGATGCTACATATCAGAGGTGCATCCTCATTGATGGCTCTTTAACTAGAGGAATTTGGTCTCTTGTTGAAAAGAATGTTGACGGTTTTGATAGTGAACATTGATTGACACTAGAGAATGCTTATGTAGAAAATGAAGAGTTGGAAGCAAATATGGCCTTGGCCATGGATGTTAAAAAGCGTCCATTGCTTTTGAAAAATAATCAAATGTGTAATTTACATGGAATGTAAAGTTTTCTACAGGAATTTGCATGAATGTGCAGAGAAAAGAATGAAGGCTCGGGTTTTAAATAACCCAGGATGAACACAGGAAAATCAAGATGCCCATTTTTTTTTTAAGAAATCAACAAGTGGAAAAGAGCAAATGTCTGCAAATAAATGAAGCCACGACCTGGTTATCCTCTTAATGGCCGAGTGCATAATACATTTTTGAAAAATGAAGAGCATTTACCATAATTTCTAGAAGGAAGAATAAATGCAAGAATGCGAGTATATTCATTTTGGAAAAAATGGAGTACATTATTGAATGGCCACGACCATTAAAATATAGAAACACACAATAGTAAAATGGAGAAGCAAGAAATACAGGTGTATATTCATTTTTTTTGCGAATGAGCTCGGTCTAAACAATTATCTTCTCAGAAAGTGGACTTAAAACAACAAAATATGTTTTCTTAAAGCATACCCCAAGCTTTCCTGTGAAGGTTTTGACAAAATCTGTTAGAAAATACCTCTGGAAGCTTAAAAAAAAATCACTTCATGGTGGCTGAAGCTGATGGAAACCCACAAGAGAGAGATAAAAACAATAAGATGATTAGAAAATGCTCTTGGCTGCAACTTTTTCCCATGAATGGCTTTCAAAAAATGGAAAAAGATGTAGATTGCTACGCAAAATATTAATTGCCTTTTTGTTTTTCGTGGATCTGATGAAAGAATTAGTCTAAAATACAGTCATAACCATATTTTTAGGCTTGATACAAACCCTTTGTCGGCAGTCGAAGGCTCTAGAAAGAGGAGAAAAATGAAATGCATTTTGCTTTGTCTTAGGTTCGAGTTTTGCTTTTTAGGGTTTTAACCCTAACTTTTGCCAATAAGTGAATAAGGCTTTTTGCCTCTTCATTTTTATTTTTGCAAAATGATCTATACCCTCAAGCCCTTTCTTTTTCCTTTGATTAAATTTTAATCACAAACTCATATAGTCTTGCAATGAATTGCTCATTTTCTCTTTGTATATGCTTTCCAAAGCATTTTTGACCTTTTATTTTGCTCATTGATAAATAAATGTAAATAAGTTTTTTTAAGTGATGATGTTATGAATCACTTAAGTAATGTTATATTTATGCAAGATGTAATGGTTAATGCAAGATAGGGGTTCACATGTGATTAAAGAATATGGTCAAAGGGGGTTAGTTGAAGTTTATTGCTTTTGATAGCATATTGGAAGAAATTGAAGGGGGGTATGTTGAGCCCGAGTTTCTCATTTTTGCATTTTAATCAAATGTAAAATATTTAATTAAAGGGTGAAATATAAACCATTTAATTAAATGTTACTTTAAATGCAAAGTTGAAAGAAAACATGTGTTGAAAAGGCATGTGCTTTTAAAATCTGGTCAAGAGAGGTTTAGTGTTTTGAAAAGACACAAAAAGCATGAGTCAAACAACTGGACAACATGTGGAAAGTGTGAAGGGATATCTTTGACTAATTTTGGAGGCCTTTTTGTCACACCTTCAGTGTGACCTTGGACTTGGCTTTATTTTTCTACATTTGGAGGACTTTTGGAGTAATTTTGGAAGCTTCCATTTTGGATTTTGTGCTTCATCTAACCTAGGGTTTCTAGAAGGACTTGTGTGGGTTGTTGGCTTCAGTTTTCCTTAAGTATCTTGATACTTGAGTTTTTGAGGGGTTCTTTTATTTCTTCCTGCAGGTATTGTAGCTTTTTTGGGGCCTTTTCTAGGTAGAGGACAACATTGTAACTTAGATTTGTATACTTATGCAGTAGTGTAACACCTTTTTGATGAATAAGTTAATACATTTTACCTTCTCATTATGCTGTTTTATTGTGAAAGCTTTATAAATGGTTGATGAAATCTTATGGAATTTTTTTTTTTCCTTTGATTTTGTCCCATTTTTTTTCTTTTCCTTTATGCAGTTAGTATGAATTTGCAGGTCATAACATGTGTTGAGTTAGTTTAGGATAAATTTGAAGTTGTGAGGATGCAATTTTCTTCCTTCTAGATGTTGTCCATGACATTTTTAGCTTGGTTATGAAACACTGATGCAAAGGAATATGGAGTTTTGAGTTGTGTAAACCACCATTAAGTTATTGACCATTCTTGTGTGTAGAAGCAACTGTATGGGTCAGAGATACATTGTTAGGTGCATCACCATAGGGGTTAGTTTTCTTTTCATGCTTCTTTCTCCCCTTTTCCCAGCAAGGAATAGTTTAGGTGACACCATCAAATGAGGAAGCCAGTCCATAATCCAGATGTCTGCTTTCAAACAGGTTACACACAACCTGAAAGAAGTCCCATGTTAGTCCAAATCTGCTAAGTTCATTTAAAGGCTTAGCAAATAGGGTGTAGATTTTGGAACCTAACAGGTTTATTCAAGGGTTTGTTGAATTACAACATTTTATTGTTCATTCATCATTCATTTCATGCTTTCATTATTTCAATTCAAGGTTTAATTACCAAAACATGGTTTGACCAAGGAAAACCCCCATTCACCAAAAACAAACAATTTTTCCCTCTTGTGTTTGTGCTGCAAATTTTAGGTTGAAGGAAAATTGAAGATTGGAGATCTCTAAAGTGCAAAATTGAAAAAGTTGTAAAAGTTGCAAGAAAAGTTGTCAAAATCACAAAAAATTAGGTCCCAAGTTCATTTTTTGTCATTTTCACATGGAACTAGTGGGAAATTGCATCTTGGATCTGTCTTCAAAGGCTCCCAAAAATTTAGTTCAAAAAGTTGTCTCAGGACCCATTCGCTATTTCTGGATAGGGGGGTCCTAGTCACTTTGCAACTGTTTTTGAGGTAAGTTTTAAGTGTCCTCTACTCATCCAATTTTCACAAAATTGACTGTTTCTATTAGATTTATGCTTCATCTACATGAATCAAGTCTTAGGTTACAAATTTGAGGTCATTTGCTTTTTTATTTTCATCTCCTAAAAATGTTGCTTGAACTTTACCCCCCAATCCACACATAAAGGAAATTGCTAGATTTTCCATAAAATTGATCCACCTAAGGGCTAAAAGTTAGTTCTATCTTGGAGGATCTCATTTCATGAATAAAATAGAAAATAGCTAGGTCATTACACCCCATTTTCCCTTTTTATTTATAGTAATTTTGGTGAAACATTCCAAATATAGTATAAAACCTTATGTTTTGAACCCCTAACCTATTTTTCTATGTTTCATTATGGTGAACCTGAGTATTTGAACATTCTAATTTCTGATTTGGAGTGCAATCAATACTTAGATCTAGGATTTGAATTAATTCATTACATTTAGGGTTTCTAAATTTGGCATAAAGTTGCATTGCATTGTAGGTGAAAACTTGCATTTTGGATTCATTTTAAATCTAAAAATTCAACACAAATTGCATAATGTTAGATTGATTTTGCATAGTATTTACATAATCACATACTTTCAGTCACTTAAATCAGAAAATTGGATCATAATTGCATTTAAAATAGGTCATTTTGGGTTGTCATTTAGCATCATTTTACACTTGCATTCAACTTTGATTTTCCATATTTTTGAAACTATTAGTACTGGTTTGCAACCTGGAACAAAGAGCACATATAACAACTTAGAAATTGCATTTTTCATTTTTAAAAACCTTGTGCAGAGACCCATTCACCCATGGGTGAATGATTCCTTCAGAGCCTCTCAAAACCAACTTTTCTGAGCATTTTTTTAGTTTTCTACACTTCCAAATCTACTATTCAACTACTATTTTAGTCTAAATTTTTTTAGGAATTTCTATTCTATGCATTAGGTCTAATCATCCATTTAGTTTAGGCATTGAAAATGGGGAAAAAAATTGTATATTTCAATTGTGGATAGTTTCATATTTGTGTACATTTGTTTTATTTTCAGCATCATTTCATAATTTAGCTAGATTAATATGCATTTTACAATCATTACAAAAGAAAAAGTAAATGGTAAACCTTGGAGAAAGCATACCCTTCATGCCCTTTAGTTGTCAACATGATGACTTTGAAATGTTAGATGGAGCCCTTGAGGACTTCATCTCACCTAGAGCATCCACTAAAGCTTTGGCATAAAAGGATGCAAGCATAAAAAATCATTACAATCATAGTTTCTCTTCTCCCAATACCTCTCCTAATTGTGACGAAGGTATCTTGGTGTTAGAATATCCAATTATTGAGTGTCATGATTGTCCCTCTTCCAATGCTACATTTCTCTCAAAAAATAGTAAGATGGATGGCACAAATGAAAATGTTAAGTTCACATTAGATCCTCCCTCACTAGAAGGTCATTTAGGTAACTCAGTTGAGGTTATGAATGCACAAATTGGATCTACTTTAATTAGTGAGCCTCCCTAAATCGCCTCCCATCATAGGACCTCGTAAAATAACTCAAAGAGATATCTTTAATTTTACATGGCAACTTACTAGTAACAATGTTTCACAACAACCAAGTTACAATACCATTGCTCGCACATATAATACAAGGAACAATAGGAAACCAAAAACCACTCTTGCTTCATTACCATTACCTCAACCTACTAATTTTCCTAATGCTCCTTGTTTTCCTTTACATGGTGGAAAGGAGTATGATCTTGTTGAACAACTTAAAAATACTCCCGCTAAGATATCCTTATGGGATCTTATTCAAAAATCACCTACATACAATAGGATGATCCAAGAAATTTTGTAGAAGAATGATATACAATATTTTGTTAAATTAAATGATGTAGCAATCTCATTTGATTGTATGAAAGTGACAAAGTCAGATATCACATTCTATCAACAATAATTACCCTCACTTGAGATCCAAAATAAACACGAGGCCTTAATGATAATGGTAATCATTAATGAAATTGCAGCTAGGCTCACCCTCATAGACAATGGAGCAGGTCTTAACGTTTGTAGCATTGATCTCCTAGATAAAACTAGAGTGGAAAAGAAGCTTATTGAACTCAATGATGTTAATATTTGTTGCTTTGAAAATGTTAATAGGAAACTATTAGGAATGATCACATTACCCATTGAGGTCGGACCTGTAGTTTTTCCTACCCCCATCCATATAATGCAAGGACCTCTTTCATACAACCTTCTCCTAAGGAGACACTAGATTCATTCTATGAAAGGAGTCCCATCTACTCTCCACCATGAGATGAAATTTGAATACAACAACAGGATATACATGGTTGAAGCAAATGAAAAAAGCTATAATTCACAAGTTCAATGTGATCATAATACTTACAACTCCCCTAATACTTTGATTCCAACTACAAAGGTATAACCCATACAAGTTGGTGGTAATCTTGTTGAATAGGACAACCAAGAGGGGGGTGAATCAGTTGTCACATATTTTAACCTTTATTTCAATCACCAAAACTTATACTTAAAACTACTTAAGTGATTAATCATCAAATGCCAATGCAGAAAATCAAATCCAACACATAAACACAATAACACCAGATTTACGTGGAAAACCCAATAAGGGAAAAACCACAGTGAGGATTAACTCACACTATAGAGAATACCAAAACTAATTACAAAAAGGCTTACTTCTTGAAACAAGAATGATTGCTTGAGATAAGGCTTGCTGCCTAAAAATAAGAACTCATTGTCCAAGAGGACTACAATCTAGAGGGCTCACTTCCACAAAGATACAAAGAAGCCAAAGAAGACTTGTTACAAAGAGACTACAATCCCGATGCAACAAAAGATTCCACCATAGTCACTTAATCAACATGCACGAGTGATAGAGTTCACCTTCTACTCACTGCATCTAGAAACTCAACATTAAGCTTCGTACTGACCTTCCAAACACAACTCACACACACTTTCTGAATATAATCAAAGTTGCATCTACTCTTTCACTTATCTTCATTCTTTTCTCTTGTATATTTTTCATTACTAGCTCATCTTGTATTTATACTATCTCCAACCTTGAAAAAGATACAAAGTCAGCCATCCAACTTAAAATTCAAATTAGGTCGGTGCCAAAACATCCTAGGGTGGAATTAGAATGAGGGAAACCCAACAACACGCTTCACTGGGACCCAAAATAGATCCAACACACTTCATCAACTTTGAAGATAGTGCTTGACACATGGTCAGCCAAACCAATGTAAAACACATAGAAAAATTAAGCTCAAAACTTCTAGAACCAAAAATATCTTCAATGCAATCATAACATCTTAACTCTAGAACTGCAAGTCAGAAGAATTCATCAAAGAGAAATATGGACCAACAACTTTTCTCTCGGACCTCAACCAAAACACAGAAAAAACATAGTTCACAAATGGTGAACACAACTTGAATTTCACAAGGAATCAACAACCAAAATTCTGGATATAACAACCTTTAACAACCATGGCCAAGATATCTGAACTACATGAACATAGGGGCAAATATTGGATCATTACTCAGAGCAACAATTGGATACCTGTAGACTTCCTTTAATACAATTTTCTCAATATACTCAACATATACAACCTACAACAATTAGATATCTAGTTGACCATTTGACATCAATGACAACACCTTCATTCCTTTCTTCATTCTTGCAACAATCTCCCCCTTTGTCATTGATGGCAACACATGATGTAAAAAACCATCAAAGACACCATACTAGTTCTGAATATACTTCTCAAGATTTTTTTTTGTTTCTCCCCCTCATAAGATCATCTTCCTCATTACTTGATTTCTCTCACTAGCTTTTAATCCTTTTCACATGCTTTCTCTCCCCATTTTACATGAATGAAAAAGGAAAAATATATGTTCATTGAATCTTCCTTTGACATGAAAAAAAATACTCATAATGACAACACCTGAAACTACCTCCTCCCCCTGAGAGGTAGCCACCAAAACATCAGTCCAAAAAAGATAGAACCATGAATCCATCAGACTAATGCATCTCCAAATGCATCTTAGTTTATGAAAGGAGGGGCAATAACCCCTAACTTCTCCCAGAGATATTCAAAAGTATATTTAGGAAGAGCCTTTGTAAATATATCAACAATTTGATCCTTTGTTAGAACATACTCAAGTTTGAATTCATTCTCCATGACCTTTTCTCTCAAGAAATGATATCTGATAGCCAAATGCTTCATCCTCGAGTGCATCACAAGATTCTTTGAAATATTAATTGCACTTGTATTATCACAGAAGATAGAAATGGGATCATCACATAACACTGTGATATCTTTCAATGTCCATTTCATCCATAGAACTTGTGTACAACAAGATGCAACAAAAATATACTTAGCTTCAACAGTAGATAAAGAGACTGAATCTTGCTTCTTACTCAACCATGCCACCAATCTACATCCAAAAAGAATGTACCACCACTTGTACTCTTTCTATCATCTACACATCTAGCCCAATCTGCATATGTATAGGCACTAAGTGTAAAGTCAATATATTTATGATACCACAATCTATAATCCAGAGTGCCATTCAAATATCTAAATATTCTTTTAATTGTAGCAACATGTTTTTCCTTCAGATCTTCTTAAAATCTAGCCACAAGATAGACTGCATGCATGATATCCGGTCTAGTAGTAGTCAAATACAATAGTCCACCAATCATAGATCTATACTTGCTTTGATTAGCCTTAGGTGAATCATCATCTTTACCCAATTTCCAACTAGTCACTATAGGAGTACATACCAGTTTGGAACTATCCATCTCAAACTTCTTCAACATCTCTCTCACATACTTAGACTGTGAAATGAAAATTCCTTTTTCTATTTGATTAATCTGTAGCCCAAGAAATAAATTCATCTCCCCAAACATAGACATCTCAAATTATTTCTGCATTTCTTTTGCAAACATTTTTCACATCTTTTCATTTCCTCCAAAGATAATGTCATCAACATATACAACTACAATCAATATTTTGTCATTTTCAATCTTAAAGTACAAATTATTGTCTTTCGTACCTTTGTTAAATCCTTTCTGAATCAAATACTTGTCTAACCTTGCATACCAAGCTCTAGGAGCTTGCTTCAACCCATATAAAGCTTTCTTTAATTTTCACACCATATCTGGTTGATCTGTTAACTAAAATCCTTTTGGTTGTTCCATGTAAACTTCTTCTTCCAGCTCACAATTTAGAAATGTTGACTTGACATCCATCTGATAGACTTTGAAATCTTTATAAGCAACCAATGCCAAGAACATCCTTATAGCTTCCATTCTTTCTATTGGGGAAAAAGTCTCTTGAAAATCTATGCCTTCTACTTGTGAGTAACCTTTACACACAAGCCTCACTTTGTTTTTGACAACTTCTCCATTCTCATTCAAATTATTTTTGAATAACCATTTTGATCCAATGATATTTTTGTCTGCCGGTCTTGGGACCAATTCCCAAGTCTGATTCTTCTCAATATGAAAAAATTCTTCTTTCATTGCTTCCTTGCAATGTTCATCTTTATAGGACTAACTTACTGTCTTCAACTCAATCTCAGAAAAGAAACACAAATTTATTTCAACAACTTTGCTTCTAGTTAACACACCTTTTGTCTTGTCTCCAATAATTTTATTTTTTGAATGATTCCTCTGTACATATTTTGGTATCCTAGGGGACATCAACAAAGAATCTTCTTCTCTTTCATCATGTTCATCGTGCTTCTTCTTCTCATCCTTATCTCATTCTTTCACAATTTCTTCTATTCTTGTACAATCATGTTCATCAAACACATATCCATCAATATTAATAGAATTATTCATTGTCTCATCTTCCTTCACATTCGAGCTCTCTATAATATTTCTTAGTCTTTTATTGAAACATCTGTATTCCTTGCTTTTAGTAGAGTATCCAAGAAATATGCCTTCATCACTTCTTGCATCAAACTTACCCAAAGTTTCTTCATCTCTTTTGATATAGCATTTGCTTCCGAATACCTTGAAATATTTAACTGTAGGATTTTTTCCATGCCATAGCTCATAGGGAGTCTTTGTAGTATTTTCTCTTGCCTGAAATTGATTGAACACATAAACAATAGTATGAATAACTTCTTTCTAGTAAAATTTCGGTAAAACAACTTCATAGATCATTGACCTACCAGCCTCTTGAACTATTCTATTTTTCCTTTCAACAACTCCATTTTTCTAAGGAGTTCTTGGAGCAGATAACTGTCTCTTTATTCCATGCACTTCAAAAAACATATTGAACTCATGGGAGGTGAATTCTCCACCTCTGACAGATCTTAAGCATTTTATCTTCAAGTTCACTTCATTTTCAACCATAGCCTTGAATGCCTTGAATCTATCTAATGCATCTAATTTCTCTCTAAGAAATGTAACCCATGTATATCTAGAATAATCATCAATTAAAATCATAAAGTACCTTCCACCAAGTAGACTTTGCACTCTCATAGGACCACAAATATCTATATGAACTAAATCCAGTAGTCTAGTAGTAGATTGTTCCTTTGATCTGTAATTATTTCTTGCTTGCTTCCCAATCTGACAATTTCTACAAATAGCATTAACATGCTTTGTAATTCTTGGTAAATCTCTCACGACCTAAAAAACACTAATCCTTTCTAAGTTATCAAAATTCATGTGACACATTCTCCTATGCCATAACCAACTGTCATTTATTTGAGTCATAAAGCATTATCCATCAACACCCTTAAGTTGATAGATATTCCCTTTAGATTTCTTTCTTGTAGCAATCAATGTTTTGGATCCTTTCCGGATCTCACATTCTTCATCCTTAAACACAAGATCATATCCTTTTCTGCACATCTGAACAACACTCAATATATTTTGTCTTAAACCCTTAACATAGTAAACATCATCAATATGATGATTGCCATCAAAACTTACTAAACCTATCCCACAAATTTTAGCACCAGTATCATCTCCAAGCATAACCAAGCCTCCATCATATTTATCAAGTTTAACAAACTTACTCTTATCACTAGTCATGTGATGTAACCAACCACTATCAACTACCCCAAAATTCTTTTCTTGTTTAGCATGTAGGGTAGAGATAACCATACCTTCTATAGCATAGAGAAAATTCATAGGTTTTCAAAGCGTTATTTAAACTAAACCCAAGCTAAATAATTGAGAACAATGGAAAACAATAAAAACATGCATAAACAAAAGATTTTACTAAACACACATTCTATTCCATGAATAGCATCCATTATCCTTCTCCATTTCACTATAGTATGATACTTGCCCTCATATTTTCATTAAGCATGCAAGTATGGCCTCATGATCACGATAATAGAAAAACATTGAAGATTCTAAAGTTTCTTCCAAAACTCACAAGACTTCGGGAGGAGTAATAATGATAGAGGTAAAGCCAATTTATAGAAAATATGATTTTCGAATGACAGGCTGAAATTGAAGATAATTAATTGACAATTTAGATTAAAAGATGTGACATGCAATAGGGTTACGGTTGAATTAGTGTGAGTGATAAAGCATAAAAGGTGGGGATTAAACACAACAACACAATAGGAAATTAGCACTAAATTTGGCACCGAATTTTAGTGTATTTTGAGCACATGAGTCAGAAAATTTGGCTGGCATCAAGATTGGCACAAACAGGCATGGTCAATTCAACGTCCTTTTTTACAATGACTTTTGTGCCATTTTTAGCACCAGAATTAGTGCCAGTTTTAGTGCCGAAAAAATCATTGCGCCTCCGTTAGCACCTAAAATCGTGTTGGGAAGTAACGACATAAATGGCGCCAAAATTTGCGCCCAATTTGGCTTCCGGTTTTGCTTCTATGTCTACTCCCATTTTTTCTTCTAGTTTTGCTTCCATTTTGCATCTAGTTTTGCCTCCAAGTTTGCTTCCAATTTTGCTTCTGGTTTTGCTTCCAGTTTTTCTTCCACATTTGCTTTCGGTTTCGCTTCTAGTTTTGCTTCCAGTTTTGCTTCTAGTTTTGCTTCGAGTTTTGCTTCCAAGTTTGCTTCCTGTTTTGCTTCCATGTTTGCTTCTAGTTTTGCTTCTGGTTTTTCTTCTAGTTTTGCTTCCAATTTTGCTTCTGGTTTTGCTTCCAATTTTGCTTCCAGATTTACTTCCAGTTTTCTTCCAATTTTGCTTCTAGATTTGCTTCCGGTTTTGCTTCTAATTTTTCTTCCAAGATTTCTTCTATTTTGCTTCTAGTTTGGCTTCCATTGTTGCTTCCTTTTTTGCTTCTAAAAATACTTTTTGTTTTGCTTCCATTTATTAATTTAATATGTTTTATTTCAATTTAATTAGTTAAATATATCACGCCTCTTAAATAACTCATATGATTATAGAGTAAGTAATTTAATTATTTAACTCATATGATTAAATAACAATATAATTATTGTAACATGATCATCATCTACAATTAAAACAAGTGAATCAAATATCTATAATTTAATTGAATTTGACAACATCCATCTAGAGCAGTAAATTAAAATCATCATACTTAATAAATATCCATCCAAAAATCATTGACCACTTTTAATATATATAAATTGACAAGTCAATACTGATAAGATCATAATCATATATAACTAAAACAAATGAAAGTTAAATATGCCAATACATCAAAAAAATGTCAAAATGATACATGTCCAACAGTCGACATAAGTGAAAATGATACATGTACAAATGATATAAATAAAATTGATAAATTATATAATTCAGATTGATACAAGTCAAGATGATACATGTCCAAATGATATAGTGAAAATGATACATGTCAATATGATACAACTCAACAATATAGTACAGTAGGCCGTGAAAATGATACGTATGATAGTAATCATGAAAAGAGTCATCATAACGATATATCAACAATGATCCATGATGTAGTCTATATGATCATGAATGTTATTGATTACTATCACCAACTATCTCATCATCATCATCATCATCGCCATTGTCATCATCATTGTCGTCGGCCTCGGTGTCTTCCACATCATCCTCTGCCATGTGATCTATACCGACATAACCAATATTTTGTGGATCTATATCACGTTGAGGATCATATTGATCTTCTAGAAGACCCATGTTCTACAAAAAAAAAACATTTAAAATAAAAAGTTATTATTTATTTCATGCAATAATTTATTTCATGCAATAATTTATTTCATGCAATAATTTATTTCTCTATTATATATCTAATATTACAACATATGAGACGAAACCGTAATCATATTACATCATATCAAAGTGCACATACCATAATAAAATTTCAAAATAGTTACAACTAATACTGGTGAGTTAGGACAAACTTTAGCTTTCAAAAATAAAGCCAATTAGGCTGACAGACTTATGGATTAGGCCAACATTTGGTGGAAGAGGAAGAAAGATGACTAGAACTCTGGAGGCCCACCATAATGGATTTCAGTATTCAACCATGAGAGCAGAAGAGAGAGCTGATATCATGTATCAAAACATTAAGCATGCATTCTTCCAGCCAGTGGAGAAGGAGATGATTACTTTGCTTCATTTTAATTTGCATAACCATATCACGACATGGGAACCAAGAAGACCAAGGATGTTCAGTTTTATGTGGAGGTAATGGATGTGGTCCAAAATTTAGGAGGGGAAAGAAGGTTAATGTATGATCTTGATGAAATTGGGGAAGAACAACAAGAGAGGGACATGAAAAATAAAATCAATACAAAGTTTCAAGGATTTTTCAAGCGATTAAGAGAGCTATGGGAGCAGCCTCATCTAAAATATTTTGAACTAGAGTTTGATATACCATTTAGAGAGCTTGGTTTTCATGGAGTTCCTTTCAAAGCCTCTGCTTTTATTGTTCCTATGGTAATTGTTTGGGTAGAGTTGGTGGAATTACCTTTCTTAGTAATCACTATTAGTGAGATTGAGATTGTTAACCTTGAGAGAGTAGGACTTGGGCAAAAGGAATTTGATATGGCTATTGTTTTCAAAGACTTCAAGTGGGATGTACTCCGCATTGATGCCATTGCTTAATCTTCACTTGATGGCATCAAGGAATGGATAAACTCCATGGATATAAAGTATTATGAAAGTAGAATGAACTTGAATTGGTAGCCAATTTTGAAGAGTATTACTGATGATCCAGATAAATTTATTGAAGATGGTGGTTGGGAATTTTCGAATATGGAAGCTAGTGATTCTAATTCTGATAATTAAGAAGAGTCAGATCAAGGATATGAACCCTTTGATGTAGAAGAGGAATCAAAATCAGATTTCATGTAGCTAGTATCAAGAGTGTTACAAGCCAACAAGATGGAGGGAATTCTTATATAAGGATAATTTTCAATGTTGCAAGTACAAGCTTTAATGCCAACTACAATGGCAATATTAAAATTCCCTAGCAGTATTTATGTTAAGGAAATTTTCTTTAGATGCAAGGATTCAAAGCACATCAACCATGTGGTACAAATGATTAAATCTTGGAGACGATCTGTATTAATGAAAGAGTCTGAAAAGGTAGAGAGAGCTACATTGGTAACTTAGGAGAAACTTCAGCTTTCAAAAACAAAGCCAATTAGGCTGGTAGACGTGTGGATCAAACCAACATTTGGTGGAAGAGGATGAAAGATGACTGGAACTTTGGAGGCCCACCATAATGGATTTTGGTATTCAACCATGAGAGTAGAAGAGAGAGCTGGTATCATGTATCAAAACATTAAGCATGCATTCTTCCAGCCAGCGGAGAAGGAGATGATTACTTTGCTTCATTTTCATTTGCATAACCATATCATGGCGTGGGAACCAAGAAGACCAAGGATTTCTAGTTTTATGTGGAGGTAATGGATGTGGTCCAAAATTTAGGAGGGGAGATCCTAATGTCTACCAAGAGGTATAAAGTCAGATGAATTAAGTTCACCTACATGTCTGCCAAAGTTTACTTCCAATTTTAATGACTATTTTTCTTGACTGTTAGAGTTTACTTACAAATTTGAAATTTATTTCTGGTCATTTTGATGAGGATATATTCAGCCAATGTGTAAGTACCTTTTGTTTGTATCACAAGCATCTATGCACTACAAGAATTTTGATTATCTATGGTCTACAGCTATGCCGTCTCACTTATTGGATCTTCTATTTCAATGTTTTCTATGGCCTTCTCTGTTTGAGGTAGCACCTAACAATCCTACCTCCTTTCCTTAGATAAGAAGTGGATTTGAATTTAGAAATATTGCACTTTAAAACTAGATATGGTTTAGGAGAGCTATTCTAGCTTTGTTGTTGACACCCTCAATCTTCAACAAGGACTTAGATGCATGGATTGAAATGCAAGCTTTCAAACTTAGATTTGAATGTGCATAATTTGATTGATTATGGTTTTCACAGGTAGTTGTCTTTACATGACTATTCTGGATTGTCAATATGTGTAATAGTGACTACATCCTTACCAAGTTTGGCTACCCTTATTCAGAATGCCTTGGCCTTTGGACTTGATACAAAGTTGTGCATTGTTATTCCATATTTGTAACATGTAGGACATTTAAGGGCTACAACATATAGAAATTTAGTACTGTCATCCAAGGAAAACTTACAGATGGTGTATCAAGAACAACATAAAATGCTTTTATTAGGGTTAATTCTTTCTTCGCCCACACTACTGATATTCTCCCCAAAACATGTTTTTTTTAACTATTTCAACTTATCTCAAAATTCAATGTATTGATTAACATTTGTTACACATTTCAGTTGTTTATGCAAATGATGCATGTATGTTAACTTGATTAGTGTTGTTACTTTGGTAGTTTGACTTCTATGACAACTAGCCATTACACATTTCATCTACATCCTTCTACTATTTATTCATGCACATAAATGGTCATCTTGTAATCATACGTTTTGAGCTCTATTTACTCATCCTACGCATCAATAAACAACTCAACACAAGAGATGCAAATTGACATATTAACACAACAATATCCAACTAAGTTATTGAAAATCAACTATTGATACCTCGTTCTCCATCTAGAGTACAAAATTGATCCATTTTTTGTTTTGTAACATATTCTTTTCAAATTGCTTTGGATTGCGGCCATATTTCTCCTCCTGTCAAAACATGGCACATGGACTACTTAAACTAATTAATATGCAATCATTTAATTTTTCCAAGGAAATAAAAAAAATCATTTAACATACTAAATATACTTACAAATGTATAGATCAAGGCCTGTAAACCTTTCTGGCCACTGCGATGCGTGGCACAAAGTTTCTCAAGCCTAGCCTTGGAGGCCTTGTCCTGAAACATATACTAATTGAATTTAACTATGCACAAATAAAATTTAAATATCGTTTAATAAATTTGATATAATCTTATGAGAAAATTCAAATACCTGTGCAATCTCCTCACCGGACTTCCTTCGTGCATCGGACTTCTCATATGCTTTTACAAGCTCTTTCCATACTTTCACACTTACATTAATTGGCCTTCTTTTCTGCCTTAGCTCAAGAGGGATTTTTTTTATCTTCTTTTTTTGGTTGCACTGAAATCTCTTGCAGTTTTGAGACATTTGTAGCTTTATCTTCTTTATAGACCAACCTGTGCCAAATTCAGTCTCCATGTCATGGATAACTACTTTTTTCAGTTGCATGGGTATCTGTGAGAATGGAAAATGTAGATGGTCTTTGAACTGTTGAAGGCATGATTCCTTCAACCTATTCACAAACATTTTCCCAACATCCGTCATTTGGAATTCCCTTGAAACCACCTCGTAATATATCTTCGTATTGTAGCTACCAATGCAGGATTGATAACATGGCGCGGTGTAAGAAGTCTATGTCCTAGGAGTGGCTGGGACATTGGAAGTCTCCGCTCCTTGTTCCACATTCTTAGAGTTTACTATCATTGATTTCCTCCTGGATATTTTGTTCAATCTAGGACTGGTTGGGGAATCAATTGATTCCCTTTGACACAATTGATTTGTTTGCAATGTTTGAGGGGCGTTACCTTTTTGTTTTTCTATGTATCTAGAAAGCATTGTCCAGTCCACATTAACCAATTTTTTCACTACCTGTACCCCCAATATGGAAGCCAATTCCTCTTTATCTTTGTCAGTCTCATGTCCCTATATATATATATTTTAAATCATATTTCTTCTTTTAAATTTTGAAATAAAAAACTAAAAACTAAATTCCTCTTTATCTTTGTTAGTCTCATGTCCCTATATATATATTTAAATTATATTTCTTCTTTTAAATTTTGAAATAAAAAACAAAAAAGTAAAATTCAAAGAAATAATGAAAACATTTACAAATCTATAAATTGACAATGAATTACCTCATTGTGGCTAGAGTCTGTTGAAAATGCTTGCTTCCTTCTATTGCTTGACATTTTGAGGTGACCTAGGGAAAAATATTTTTGTCCAGTCTGTGGAGGAAAACAAAGTACACACTGTTAGGTATGAAATTTTTCGTCCAGTTTGTGGTATGAAAGTTTTGTTTTGTGGGAAAATATGTTCTCTAGGTTTGCTTAGTGTTGATAACCTAGGACAAATATGTTTGCTGGATTTTCTTAGTGTTGATAACCTTATCATGAAAAATCTTTCATAATGCAATCTTGCACGAATTTTTCATGGCATTAGTGACTATGACATGATTGGGAAAAACCAAGTGGTTTCTACATTTATTTTTAGCAGTTGCTCAGTAGTGACATGTTCGCTGGGTTTGCTTAGTGTTGATAACTTAGGGAAAATATGTTCACTGGGTTTGCTTAGTGTTGATAACCTTATCATGAAAACTCTTTCATAATGCAATCTTGCATGGATTTTTCATGGCATTGGTGACTATGGTGCGACTAGGCAAAACCAAGCGGTTTCTGCATTTATTTTCAACAGTTGCTAAGCAGTGACTGACCTAATTCCCAAATTTTCCAAACAATTCACTATTTCCTTGATACCCTGGTTAGGGAAAGAATACAAAGGCATCCTGGCTTTGTGCTATAATATTTTGGGCCAAAGCTCAAATGGGTAGGGTAAAATTTTTTGTTGGTTTCTCAAAGGTTTTACAATTTATAATGATGGGACAATTTACAGGCCACAAATTAATAAACAATCATGAATTCAAATGCAATACAAAAAGCAGTAAAAAATCATGAATTCAAAGAAGAAAAAAAATTGTAACCTTACCTATGGTGTCGCAAACTAAATTGAATTTCTCATAAGTTGTTGGTAGCACCTTGATCTCTTCCTTTGTGTGACATTTTTCCCTTTTTTGTCGTCTGATTTATTCCTTCATGTGACATTTTCCCCTTTTTTGTCTTCTGATTTCTTCCTTCACATGGGAAATTTTTAAATTTTTTATTTTGATTCAGTAGTCGATGTTTTATTTGGCGTTAGTTAACACCTACTTTAGCACTGAATTTTGGCCATTAATGTAATCTATTTGGGGTGCCTAAGGCATCACTAAGTGCACCTAATTAGGAACCTATCATTACTGTATAGTGACAATTTTCAAATTGTTGTGTGTCAAAGGATCCAAAGTGTTGGAAATAATTCCAAATCTTGCCTTGTTTTTGTGACCACCATTGTCATGTGGCTCCTTCATCAGCTTGGTGCAGTAGAGCGATTTTTACCATGGTCCCGCAAGGTGCTTCATCCTTCTCAGCAGTAGTGTGGTGAAAGCTTTTGTGGTGGCACACAAGTCTTCCTTCTATTCTTGGTGGTGTTGCGATGACTCCCACAAGTCTTCTAGAATTGGTGTGTGGTAGTGCGGTAACCACTGCTGTCCCGTGACTCCTTCATCAACTCGGTGCAGTAGAGAGGTTTTTACCATGGTCTCGCAAGTTGCTTCTTCCTTCTCGATGGTAGTGCGGTGAAAGCTTCTGTGACAAAATTTTTATTCACAGAGGATGCCATGGAGAGAGGATGTGGACGATGTAGAAATACTAAATCGCTGAGAGGAAAGTGGGTAGAAATAGATGAGACAACGAAATCTGCAGATACAATAGAGGTAAGAAGAGAAAGCAACCTCAACCAAAGGAGGAAGGTGTTTATGAATTCACAAATGCTACAACATAGAGGAGATAACAATATGTTAAATATATGAATAAAGTGAGGTTTTGTGTTGGATAGAATACTCGTTGAAATGATATAATTGGTGTAGTGAACATTATTTACTATGTTGTGTATTATAGGGGTGAGACGAGGCCATGGCAACAAATTGTGTCATATCAAATGAGGACACAACGGATGAAGTGGGACATCAGGTACTCAATTTTTGACTTAACTTGGGAAAAAAAATTTTGATGGCATTTTGTGATACGTCCATCTTTTTCCACAGTATTATTGAAATTTATAATGTATTATCCAATCTTGACATAAATTAATGCATGTTGTTGATTATTTTAGATGGAGATTGGAGCAAATGTAGAGCCTGAGCATTCAACTAGCAAAAGAAGAAGATATGTATGTGGACGTGGACCTAAAACTATTAAATCACATAGACGATAGTGGGTGGAAGAGGATTTGACAATGGATACTGCAGACACAAAAAATGATTGCACTAAAGAAGAGGTAGGTATATATGTTCATACAATTTATATTTATATTTTTTAAGCCATATTTGATTATATTTATTTGAAATTGATACATTTATGATTTATCCAATTGCTTCCAAACATTAAATAATGCTTGTGTTTGTTGATAGGTAGAAGATTTTGATGAAACAATACATACTAATACCCAAGGTCTAACTTGGTTATTAAGATTTGGATGGGATGATCCAAACCATCCTTTAAACCATACTAGGGTGACAAGAGCAAGATTGAAGAGAACACTACCACCTGAAAAATTTGAAGAGCTGATGAGAGTCACATACACAGATGACATGCCACCTAGCCTTAATGATGATGATCATGATAGTGAAAATGCAGTGCATGAAGAGGGATTGAATGAAATGCTTATAGGTTTCTTTGGGGATGGAAACAATTATGATAATAATGATGATATGGTTGACAGTAATGATGATAGCAGTGGTAATTACCACCAATGTAATGTTGATGATAACAACATCAAAGACTCCATCAGGCAAGCAACAAAGACACCCGTGTTCAAATCCGGTGCAAGTAGAACCTCAAAATTGGCATGCACATTAATATTATTAGAAATTAAGTCACTATTTGGTTGGTCAGACAAAGGATTCACTACCCTATTGAAGTGAGTTGAAATCTATTTCTTACTTTGCATTGTCAATTGGTGTACACAATTCATAAACATTCATCAAATTCGTTTATATTTATTTAAGGGGATTTTAAAACCATATATTGTATATAAACAGTCCTAGTATAGATTGACATATCAAACATGTTCATCATAAGTCAAACATTCAATTGATTTAATTTCTGGCAATCTTATAGGGCACTAAAAACTAAAATATTCCCTGAAGAGAATGTGTTGCCATCAACTTGCAGAGAGGTGCATCTGTTGTTGGTTGAGTTGGGGATTGAATATAAGAAAATTAATTCATGTAAAAATGATTTCATTTTATACAGAGATGAATATGAAAATAAGGTAGAATGCCCTATATGCAAAGAGAAGAGATATCGTACAGATGTATAAGGTCCTACAGTTCCAAAGAAGGTTTTACGTCACATGCCAGTTATACGTAGACTTCAACGAATGTTTCATTGCAATTCACTAGCACAATTGATGGATTGGCATGCAAATAACAGGAGTAAATATGGATTCATGCGAATTTCGGCCAACTCCAAAGCAATGAAACACATAGAGGAAAAATGACCAACAAAATTCAAAGATGAACGGCGTAGTATTAGGTTTGGTCTTGCAATTGATGGAGTGTGCCCATTCTCTTTCTTGAGCTCAAATTATAGTGTTTGGCCAGTCGGATTGATAGTATACAATATTTCCCCATGGATGAGTGTTAGAAAGGAGCACCTTATGCTGACTCTCATTGTTCCAGGAAAACATCAAGTTAAAAACATGGATGTTTATCTTGCGCCTTTTATTGATGAGATGCAATTTCTATGGAAAGGCATAAGAATGTATGACATATCACACCCTCCATCAAATAGGTCCTTCATGTTGTATGATGTGCTATGTTGGACTATTCATGATTTCCCAGGACTTGGTGTTTGTTTTGGTAAGATAAAATATTTATGTATTTACATTCATAATTTATTTTCATCCCAACTTTCATAATTAGTTTTATACTATTTTTTTGATGTTATTAACATTACTTATTGAAATGCATGGCTTCAAACAAAGGGGATATTTGCATGTCCAAGATGTGCATAATGATTGGGTGATCCCACAATAGTGGTTTACAATTTTTGGCCAAACTGGACACTGAAATAATTTTTTTAAACTAAATATTCACTTTTGGGCACCTATAGCAGCTAAACCGTGAGGAATTTGAAGATGATGCAAACTAGAGTTTCGTGAAATTTTTTCTACAGATTATAAATATATTTTTTCAAAATTTTTAGAATCAGATTGCACTTCTTTTTCCATCTCCCTCAAAAACTATTTTTTTTCAGAAAACAACATTTTTAAAAAGTGATGCTCACCGTATAATATATAACTTTTTTTCCATGAAGGATAAAATTATAATTCTTTTGAATTTAGATTCGTAACTCTGATATCTAGTGCTTCCACTTGGTTAGATAGCCTTTTATTGAATATTTTTTCTTTAATCAAGTTTGAATTCAAAATAATTATAATTCATACATAGCGCGACCGTATAATGCGTAACTTTTTTTGTATGTATCAAAATTCAATTTTTTTTTATTTGTTGGATCAAGGACATCAATATCTAGTGCACTAATATTTTTAAATTTTTTTTTTAATAATCTGCTATTTTTCCACATGTGCAGAACAGAGAGCTTGATTTTTGGTGGAAAACCTACATTCATGAGAAATAAAAAATAAATATAATAATACAATTAAATTTATTTAAAATTATACTTTTTCGGAATCTTATAATAAGGATTACATACTTAAATTTTTTTTTTTTTAAAATGAATTCATTTGATCCCCCAAAAGGTAAATCAAAAGTGGTTTTTTATCAGCATTTTGAAAGGTGTAAAGGAGACTCTGTTATAGGTATGGTTTAAAACTAGCGAGGTTCTATCCAAGGGGGTTTGATTTAAGGTAGTTTGATCAAACCCTCTTCAATTGGAATTATTTAAATGAAACCTTTTAAGGCTTAAAAATTATATTTTCTAAAAATATGTGATTTCAGCAAAAATTAGTTCCTCCCAGAAATTGTAAACCAGCTTTGTGGGATCACCCGATTTCAAGGGCAGTATTCTAAAGATCTACATAAATTTATTTATGCAAACAACAAGGTTTTTCTACCACTAGATCATAGGTTTAGAAATCACCTGAAGAATCAATTTGATGGAAAAGTTGAAAATAGAGGCCCTCCCATGATTATGGGTCCAGGTGATTGGCTTAAGAAGTATGAAGATGCTGAATTGAAAGCTTGGGAGGATTTTTTTGATCGGGGTGATTCAATTGAAGAGCCAAAACAAATTGTAGTTAATATGCCAGAAGGAATGAAAAGGAAATCCATATTTTATGAGCTCCATTACTAGAAGGATCTATTAATATCTCACCTATTAGATCCTATGGACATCTTAAAAAATGTCCTAGATTCTATATTTCGACACATATCAGGCAAAGAGGACACCTTGTCTTCGAGGAGAGATATTCCTCTTTCACATACCAAATTTGATAGAAAACATTTGTGGCCAAACAGGGAAAATGAAACATATGTAGAAGCTCCATGAATTTTGAAACAAAAAGAGCTAGACCAACTAAAAAATGTCATCCGTTCAATAAGGACACCTAATGGCTATGGGTCATCATTGGCTAAAGCTTTTACAGTTGATGGACATATCACAAGATTTAAAACACATGATTTTTATAATTTAATGAAGGTATTATATATTAGCATTTAACATTTACTGGTAACATTGATTAAGCACTAAATTTATTTTGATATTTTATTGTGTGAGAAAAAATTACTAATGAGCTTTTCATAAATGTGTTTGCTAGCATATCATGCCATTGGAAATTAGGGGGGAGTCCTGTCTAATAGTTGACTTAAGGAATGCCATAAGTCGATTGTCAACATTTACAACGTATGTGGTTATATGAAATGTTCACATGTGAGAGACATAGAGATATTATATTGCATTTTAATTTATGACTAAAGGTTCATACTAATTTACTATTCTTATAGTAGGTGGCTGACCTCCAAGGAGATCCATGAATCTGAAGTGCCAAAGTGGAAGAAGGAAATTGCATAAATTGTATGTGTATTTTAGAAGGAACTCCCTACAGGTTTAATGGACCTACAAGTCCATTTACTTATACAATTAGTTTATGACATTGAATTGGTGGGTGTCGTATCAACGAGGTGGATGTTTTTCTTTGAGAGGTATATGAAAACTCTTAAAAGATATGTTCAACAAAAGGAACATCTAGAGGGCTGCATGGCTAAAGGGTGTGTATTTAATGAAGCATTTTTCTTCCTGTGTGAATTCCTTGGTAAGGATTTTAAAGATGGCACATGCGTCTCGGATGAAGAATGAGCATTATATATTATTGATGGAGAAAAACCACAATATAATGGTGTTGAAGTACAAATTAGTAAGTAAACTCACGATCAGTGTGGTTGTTTTTCTTGCAATCATTAATTTACTTTGTAATTTATTTATCAAATTAAAAACATGACATTTGGAGTTTGAAATAAACATGTTGACATGTAATAGGTGTAGACGAAAGTTCTATACTTGACAAGTTCATTCTGTACCACATGGACTTTATGAACAAATGGATTGATCTGTATGATAAAAAGAGAGAAGTGTTAGAAGCAAGGAGACAATTTAAGAGATCGAACCCAAGGAATACTCCATTTCCCACTCATCTACTTGGGGAATGGGGCAAAGATTTCCCACTAGAATGGGTTACTAAACAAATTCAAAATCAAATAGAAGATGCAGGTACAAATTCAAACATAATAGAAGATGAAATCAACATGTCTAGAGGATGTGAAAGAAAGGTATAGTTGGAATTTTACAAAATGTTGTTCCCTTACATTTTTGACGATCTTAACTATTTTAATATTCATCATTATATTTTTTTTCACTGAAATAAATGGTCTTTCACAGGTGAGGAAATATCCAACAATGTGGGCATATGGTTGACATTATCGTGTAGAAAGTATAGATGTAAAGAGATGATCCTTCGATTGTGTCATCATGGTTGACTTCGAGAAATCCATTCAATCAAGCTCAAAAGATAAGAATATAATTGAAGGGAATCTACAATATGTTGGGAAAATACAAGAAATTATTGAGTTGGGATTATCGCTCTTTTAAATGTTGTATTTTTAAGTGTAGATGGTATGAAGCATTTGAGAGGACACGAAGACATGATACCCGTAGTGGATTGTTTTCTATAGATTCCTCATCATTCCTACCAGAGGATAAGGAGCCTTATGTTCTACCAATTCATTGTGAGTAGGTATTTATTTAACTCAAACAAGAAGCGGTAGTGATCATTAATCTATTAATTCATAGCTTATTGCGAATATATACATGTGTTTATTAATCAATAAAATTGTTATAACATACGTCTAATATATGTATGTCGTTCATGTGCAGGTATTTTTCTATGACGATATTTTGGACCCAAAATGGATATTTGTCATACATTATGATCCAAGATTAAGGCATGTATTTGACAATGCATTAGTGGATACTGAGAAAAACAATGATGACCAACAAAATGAGAGAGAGGGATTAGAGAACATCGAAGAAATTGACATCCGTGATGATGTTGAAGATGGTTATGTTCAGGCACAAGAAGACAACAATATGGATGGTATAGAAAATGATGATCCAAATACATCTGGTAACAATATAGATGGTCTACAGTCAAATTTCAATGCTGATGAAGATGATGCAGGTCAAGATGAGGATGATGACAATATTAAATACTTGAAAGAACATATGAACATTGACAATGATACACTAGATGACATTGTAGCATACAATAATGTTAATGACCAAGACTTCTAAATTTTCAAAATTATTTGCAATCCATGTTTAAAAAAGGATGATTCTTATGGCCTAAACTTTGAAATGCTTCAGTAATATTATGTTGTACTTGGACAATTGAAAACCTATTTTATTATCCTAGCAAGTTTTTTTTATTTTCCATTATAATTCTATATCAAACAACATTTACGGGGATGGCCTTTTACACCAATCTTAATTTGTATGAAGTTCAAAAACCTTTTGTCAAGCAGTAATTCCTTTTGTAGACAAAAAATGTAAAGGCTTCATTTAAGAAAAGGTAAGTAGCCTATTTATAAGGGTAGTCCACATGCAAAAAGTAAAAAGCACATTAAAAAAATGTACAGTAGAAAATAAGATTCAATCAGTTATGTCTTATTTCGCTTGCACACTTATTTGAAAGACATAGGGTATTCACCATACATTTCCCTTTACAAAGAAAACATGTGCTTTCATTTATTTTTACTGTATATCTTAGAAGTGAAATTGTTGTTACATAATGATGCACTGAGAAAATAATATATACAAAAAAATGCAAAGAAAATGTTTGAAATTTAACATGCAACCTACTGTGTTGCGCTGAAAGGAATCAAGATTAATTGGGAAAGAAATAAAAATAAAATTTTGATGATTGTACTTAAAAGTGAATAGGATATGAAAAGTGTGGACAATGATGGTGCTAAAATGGAAAACCCTGATTCTGATGACATTACTATTTTATGTCATTAGATATAAAGAGCACATACAATTTTATATACATAGCAAATGAAGATTTGAAACTAGTAAACTGAAAATGTAAACACTATAAGATTTTTCCTTAAACAATAATTCACATACTCACTTACAAAAAATGGTGAAACATTTTTTTATTGAAACTCTATTTTCTTTAATAGACATAACATTAAAATAATATTTACAAGTACAAGAATATATACACTGTTTCATAGAAAATAAGGAATGTTTCATAGAATATACAAGTACAAGAATATTTACAAGTACAAGAATATATACATTGTTTCATAGACTTCTAAATTTTTAGAGTTATTTGTAATCTGTTGGGTCTCTAAAACATAGGTTTTTAGACCATAAGAGGGTGCCAATCTCTAAGAGGACTTTAATCCTTAATACGAACCAATTAAAGTAAATTATTTGAAAGGACTTTAATTCACACCTAACTAGAAACCAATCAAAGCATCCAAACAGTAACAAAAAATGAGCCCTGATAAATCTTGTAGATTTAAACAACTTGAAAATACCACTTTAGAGACAACAAAGCAATAAATAAGCATGAAAATCAACACAACAATTGAACACTGAAAATGGATTACAAGTTATAATGTATCTGCTCCATTATATTGCTCAAAATATAAACATACATAACATGAGTTCTTTTGATATGAATAAGTGGATGAGATGGTCTAGTATCTATTCTAATGGATTGAAATGATGATGATATGATGATCAAAATCAGACCTTGGTTTCCCTATTTTTACGGGAAGCAACAAGCTTCAGGTCCATTCACAAAAGTTACATCGTTTCTTAACTAAAGCATAATTAACATAACATAGAAACTTAGAAAGAGTTTATTGTTGGATGCACCACAGTCCGTTAATCATCAACAAGCACCCGTGACCGCTTAAGATCTGTTCAAGGCTCAAGCACCATGTTAATGCATCCACAACAACCAAACTCTGACTACCTCCTCATATAGCTTGTGCAAGGGACAAATTAACCTTTGGCATGTGATCAATGTATTTCTCCTGGCATAAGTGTTTGCATTCTGTAGAGTGTCTTTCATTGCATTCTCCAATCCAACAATCCTCTTGAGCTGCTTATGCATTTTCTTGAGTACCTCATCCTCATCATTGATGTCATTAAGGATGCTTGAAAAATATTTTGATATCTCATTTTTCCAAGTTTCCTGATCCTTCAAATCTATTTCTTCAAAGAAATATGGCATGGCCATACATAATGGCTGGTTGAAGTCATTCAACTGTTGTGTTAAGATATTCTGGAAGTTTTCATGTGTATTCATGAGGCTTTGACATTCTTGGAGAAAAGCATTATTATCTCCATCTTTTTCCTTGATATGGGATTACATTTCCTTCATCCTATCAAGAAGACTTCCATGCTCCACAAGGGCCTTGTATGTTCCATTGTGAGCACGCTAGACACCATCTGGATGTTGGAACATATCTTTGAATTTCATACAAATTATCCCTAATGCTACTTCAAAAGAAGTAGCCTTCAATTTTATTTTTAGTTCTTCTTGTTCCTTTTGAGCCTTTTCAAATTTATGCTTCCATTGAGCAGTCTTAGACATTTCCTCTAACACTTTTCTTTCATGTTCAATTAAAGGAGAGTAAATCCTTGGAGAAGCAGGCAACCTATCTTTGTAGTTGGTTAATTCTTGTTTCAACCTGTCATTTTCCTCTATCAACCACTAGTAATCTCTTACTAGATTTTGGATTTTGGCTTTGGTGAATTTGGTTACATTCACATTCAAGTCACCAGTCTCCAAGAGATCTATCTCCCCTACTCTTTGAACCAAGAGATGTCCAAAAATATGATCATGGTCAATGAGAGAAGGCTTCTTTCCTGGGGGGTAAAGAGCCCAAATTTGCAAAGTGGTATTATCAGGATTGTACCCTGACCTTGTATAGACCCTATCACTTGCTTCATCTATTATTTGCAAATTTTTATTCTTTCTCTTCAAAAAGCTATCAAACACAATGGCTGAACTAATATCCCACCCAGGAAGGAGCATAACTCCAACTTCTTGCAATAATTCTCTTCCTCTCTCAGCAGTCATGTTTCTCATTTCCCTATCAACTTCATGTTGCAACTCTTTCAAGGCATAAGCCTCTTTCTTAGGGTCAATGTCCTTTAAACTTTCTCTTATTAATCTTCCTTTATACTCATATATAAAGGACTTAAATTTAGGGGTCTGCACAAAAGTATCATCTGCAAAAAATTCCTAACTTGCACGATGCCTCACATCATCTGATAGCTCATCAGAGGCTTCAAAGGTGATCACACTTCTTTCCAATGGTATCTCATATTGGTGTATAACAGGAGAATTAAACTGTGAGAATTCTTCCTCCTCAATCTTATCTTCTTCCATGGATGGGGAACCAACTGAAAAGCTCACTTCAGTAGTAGGTTGAGGTGATAAGTGATCGAGTGGTGTGATATTTTCTACTTGCCTCCTAGGACCGATGCCCCTTCCTCTTTCAAATGCCACAAGTGGAACATCTCTTATCAGTTCTTCTTCATGGAGGAATAACTATTCAATTCTTTCTATGGGATCTTGTACCTCAGGGAAAGACCCTACATAGCTTGGGTTATTATTCACCTTCCAAGCCTCAACCATCATAACCCTACTGTAGGAATTCATTCTCATCATGTTTTGTTTTTATTCAAAATTTTTGATGACATCTTCTAAAAGGAAACTATGCTCATACCCTTTCAATTTCTGAGAAATTTTGGTATCACAAATGAAGTGTTCATGATAAAACTTTTCCCTTTTGTTTCCAACTAGCAAGCCATAATAATCCAATTTTCCACTAACCAAGTCATAGCTTGAATCAGAGATAATAGTGAAATCACCAAATCATAAAGTGGAAGGCATGAAAGTCTGCCTCCCATAGCTCTTTAAATGCATGAAAGCTGAAAAATGACAATTGCCTTATGATCTCTAAACAAGAAAATTTGTCTGGCACAGTCTTAGGCAACAAATAAGGTGCAACTTCAAATCCATAAACCTTGATAACAATACAATCCCCAAATATGTACCAGTCTCCCCAATTGTGATTTATCCTTGTTTCATGACCCATATATTTTGGTCGGAGAAATCTTAAGATCTTTGGGGAGAGGTTGTAGTCACATTTGTGGCCTAACATCTTGTATAGTGGTTTGACAAAATATTACTCAAAATATAGGTAGTGGGACCTCCCACACCTGCTATCCCACACAAATGTCCACATTTGTACAGGCCTTGAATTCCCATCATTATCTAAGTCTTTTATTCTTAATTCCTCACCCCATATCCCCATCACTTGCCCTTTGTATAATATCATGTGCATGAAAATAGAATAGTGCTTCAAATTAATGGCTTCACTGTCATTCTTGATGATATTGAGGGAATTATTGATGGCCTTCGATAAATACTCTGCATAAACATAGGGTCAGGAATTATGGCTCTGGATGTCTATGGCTAAAACCATGGGAGCAATTGTCATGTTCTCAGGAACATCAATTCCCAGTACTTGACCAATTGAGTAATAAGTGTATTGAAAGTATTCTTCAAACAAAGCCACAGAGAATGGGGGCTTATCTTCACTAGAGAACCTCATAGTTTTGTTACCCATACCTCTAACCCTATGTAGAGGTGATTTTCACCTCTTGTAACTTGTGTCCATGGTGTGGTATTCCTCCAACAAGTCTATGACTCATAATTTTGTTTTATGGGAAGTGTCTAGCTAAAAAATCATGGAAATATAATTTGGCTTTATGAAAATGAATTGTTCTCATCTTCAGATTGTAATTCTTTGCCAACACCTTGATTAACTCTATGTTCACAAAGATGTTGGGTACTACAAGTTTACCTAAATTCATATTCCACGGGTTGGACACCGAGCTGTGCCAGAATTTCTTCCTATAATGATAAATAAAGAGGTCATAACCACTACATGGAGTCCATTCATAAGTCTTGATCCAATTGCCTAGCTTAAGTTTTTTGTCTTTTTTCTTTCTGTTTGCCTGGGGTTTTTTTCATCGCAACCCTAGTCATGCAATGCTTTCATCTACTTACTGAGAAAATACTTTGAGCTAAGTCTAGATCACTTACTTGGATAAATGTTGCAAATTTCTAGCTGCCTACCATCATCCAACTTGGTTCTCCAAATCCTTCAATTACAATTCATAGTGATTTCAACTTCTTTAAGGCCGTCTTTAACAAATTTTAGGATAGTTCATCCAACCCTGGTTCATAAATGGTGCTTGCGCCACCTTTATGATCAAGTTCTTCATTAATAGCAGTAGTCTCATCGATATTTTTGTTAGTCACATCAGTCAGACTAATCATGATTTCATAACTGTCGAAGAGTATTTTAATTAAAATTCCTGTTGTTTCTTTGATATTCTAGTATGGTGGTGTTTTTCCCTTCCCTTCTCCTGTTTACCACACTACCGCCTTTCTCAAAGCTCTTACTGTGGGTTTGCGGTGTATACCTCTCTATTGCATATGTTTCTCACCTTCCCAATGGTATAGCAGTGTATTCTTTTGATCATTACTTGAAGAGTGTCGATGAGACAATCTTATTTGTCCTACCGATATCTCAATGTCTCATCGACATTAGATCTTATTTTCCTCCGATATTGGTTTCCAGTGTCGATGAGAGAAGTTAATGTCTTGCCGATATGCCACTATCTCATCGACAATTACTTTATTATATCCAAGAGTTATGTTTCCTTGAGCACTTGTAGATATACCTTGTCGATGTGACATAAGTGATTCTCCTTGATATGCCCATATCTTGTTGACATTCACTATTTTACATCGTCACTGAGACATATAAATAAGTCTCCTCGACATAGGGGTGTCTCATCTACATTTTTGATATGTGCTTTGTGCTAATGTCAGGGAGACTTTGGAGGGACTCTCATGGACATGGTGTTGTCTTGGAAATATGCTATGAGAAATCATAGGAGTATTTCAAAGGAGGAATACACTTTGATGTTGTGATCAAGGGTTTTATTTGGAAGCTCACGTGAGGGATTTTATTAAATTTAAGTTATTATGACACGAATTCTATGCATATGGTGGATGTAAGAGATGAGTGAAAATGGAAGTATGCAAAAATAATTAGGATGGAATTTTGGCTACAACACAATCCATGTTTAAAAAAGGATGATTCTTATGGCCTAAACTTTGAAATGCTTCAGTAATATTATTTGTGCTAATACAAATTACCTATTGCAATATCCTTAAATTGTTCAATCTTTGGTATGAATTTTTGGTAGAAAATTTTAGGATTACTTGGATGTTTCTTCATTCATTTTGTATCAACATATGTTCGTGAAGACACAAAAGTTAATAGCTCAATTAGGTAGAGATTTTGTGATTTTCAAATGAAGAGTAAGGTACATTTTTATTTCTACTACATTACATTCATGTGCATAAACAAAATCAAAAGATTACATTACTAGATCGCACTTATGTAGATGCATATAATATAGGAAAGATTGCACAATCCTTTAAAAAATGTAGTCTTTATTGATAATGTAAATGTATGTTGTTCCACACAAGTCGTGAAACTGACTATTTGAATGCATATAATAAAAAAACTATACATTTATAGATACAAAAGAGAAAAATGTACATAAAGAGAAAGGGAACAATGACGAATCCTAGCTGCTTTGTTCTGCATCATCTTCAGTCTTCCCGCTTGTCTAAGCCTCCAAGTTGATGTCTTCCTAGATGCTCCTAGGTTCCTTGCATTTGAGTGAGAAGAGTGTTGTTAGAGCAATGCAGGATCACCAATCAAAATATGTGCATACATCTATAAACATATAATTTTATCATGTGCATTCAAATAAATTGCATACCATAGATGTCTAGGAAAACAAGAAAGTTATCAAACATATCTATCATATGCTCGGTTTTATCTAACATGTTTTATCATTGTGCAGGTATAGACAAAATTAGATTGTTTTGTTTATCTGGTTACAACATGTGGGGTGAAATGTGGCTCCCACAAGGGCCGAGCCCAACTTGTTGCCCTATTGTTTCATTTGAGAAGGATAATCACAAGTAAACCATCCACGAAGCATTAAAGATCAATCTTTGCAAGGATAGTGGAGTATATTGGTAAGGAGTAATCTCCTTATTGATAAAGATTTATCCTTATTAATAAGAACATTCCACTATCAACATAACCATGATTCTGAAAAAATTGATCATCAAGGACTCCAAGATAGTTTTCATTAACATTCTGGTTAAAAGTAAGCAGCCCCAAGCATCATAACAATCACAGGAATTGAACATGAGGGGCAGTCATGTAGATTAAAAGCTTACACAATAGTCATCACTTGCAAAGACAGACTAGACATCATGTTTCCACATAACAAATTAAATTGAATGCATGAAAGGTACAATGATGAAGTCCATAATAGTGAATGTTGCTTAAGAGGGATTGAAGGACAACATTTTGTATCAAGGAGAACAAGGTAACCTCAAACTTTGTTGTACCTGAGTATGACAGTACCTAAGCTTTTGGTGTTTCTAGATGGAACCTATTGTAGAAAAGTGTAGTTTCCATCTAAAGGAACCATCTTTGGAGCTCTTCCCTAAAATAAGGGTTGAAAACATTAGAAGAAAAAAAATACCATAATTCTAAAGTAACAATTTGTATTAAGACAAATGTCATAAACTATAATTAAAAAGAAAAATCCTTGCAATTGGACCTCGAATTGGACCATACAGATTTATGATTTTATCTTTAGAATGTAGGAACTTTCTCCGTCGGAGCTTCACGACCTAAAATTGGATCTCCAATTGGACCAATAAAATTTATGATTTTATCTTTAGAATATAGGAACTTTCTCTATTTGATATTCAAGACCTCAAATTAGATCAGAAGTTGGTTAAGCAGATTTATGATTTTATCTTTAGAATGCACAAAATTTCTCTATCAGATATTAAAGATGTAACGTTGGATCAGAAACTGAATAAGAAAATTTATGATTTTATCTTTATAATGTAGGAACTTCCTTTGTTAGATATTTGGAAATTCCTACACACAAGTTCTGCTTTTGAGTGAAAAAACCTGGAAGTGTTTCACATCGGCTCAAGGTACAATCCAACCTGGTTACGACACCGATAGAAATCAAATTTTTCCTGAACCGTCCATACCCGAACGTTGCATCACAATCTATTCTTCCTGCACATAAAAATGCCACATATTAACCCCTTCTAAATAAAACTAAAAATACCATGTAACAATGAGTCCCCTATATTAGTAAGTAGGCAGTCTAGAGGGCATAGTTTGATTTTATACAAGGATGCTCATGAAAGGAATCTTCAAGTGATAGTGAGTGAGTTGTTTGAAATTGTAGCTAATGGTGTAATATCCAGTCTTAAAGGAAGTTAGCAAAGTAGTAAATGTGCAAGAAAAGCAAATTATACACAACAAACAATTCACAATGTTATCTTGCATAATGCCTTAATTTTGAAGACAAAAATCTCATTGTATCTTGATGAAAGTAGTGACCTTAATGGTCAATCACTGGCAACCATGATTTTAAAACATGCTATTGTGCTTATGGAGGAAACATTTTAAGCAAGGCGGTGAGTGGTGGTTTGGAACAATGGCAGGTATGAAGGACTTGCTTTATATGCATCACATTATCTAATCACATGATAATACATCATTTATTTATTTTTTTAAATCAAAATAAATTATTCTAAACCCTATATAGGACACATTGATACTTCAAAAGCATCTGATTTATTTTTTTAAGATTAAAAGAAGTCATTCTAAACCCTATATAGGATACATTGATACTTCAAAAGCAGCTGAAGGAATTTGAGATTATGCAAACATATGTCAATTAAATACCTGGATTACAAATAGTAGCGCGAACATTGTAACCCTTGTTGATCAGAGAAGAAATGAGATAAACAGTAATGAATCCTATGCCTCCTTACCATTCTCTGTCATTCTTTACTAAAAAACTTATCCATTTTGGCAGGCTACGCCTAAAAATAAGGTTTCAACAAAGGTTTTATTGTATGTTTATTAAAATGAAAACTCCATTTTGGCGGGCTATGCTTGAAAATAAGATTTTGATGAAATTTTTAGAGTATGTTTATTAGAGTTTTAGAGTATTTTGGCAGGCTATATTCTTGATTCCTTAAATGATTTATTCGAATGGATTGTGATTGACGTGATTTGCTGCATTTAGTGCTGTAAATTGTAATGATGCCACGATTACCATACTACCACCATCTATTATTATACCCGTTGTGGTATGGCGGGGTTTTTCCCTTCCCTTCTGCTGTTTACTGCACTACCGCCTTGCTCAAGGCTTCTTGTTGTGGGGTTGCGGTGTATACCTCTCTATTGCATATGTTGCTCACCTTCCCGGTGGTATAGCGGTGTATGCTTTTGATCATTACTTGAAGAGTGTCGATGAGACAATCTTATTTGTCTTACTGATATCTCAATGTCTCATCGACACTACTTCGTTATATCCAAGAGTTGCATTTCACCGTTCGAACACTTGTAGATATACCTTGTTGATGTGACGTAGGTGATTCTCTCCTTGATATACCCGTATCTTGTTGAAATTTCATTGTTTTACATCGTCAATGAGACATATAAATAAGTCTGTTCGACATAGGGGTGTCTAAACCAGTACTAAACCTAAAGCTAAAATCGAAGCTAAAGCAGGAGCTAAAACTGGCGTTAAACTCGAAGCTAAAATTGGAGCCAAGGCAACACTAATTGCGGTGCCACACTTAGAGCTAATTTTGGCGCCAATGAGCGCCTTAATTAGTGCTGACTTGTCCTAATTGGTGCAAATAAACACAAAAAATAGTGCCATCTCGATAAATGGCACCACCGTGCTAAAGATGCCGCTAATTTTGGTGTCAATGAGCACCTTAATTAGTGCTGACTTGTCCTGATCGATGCAAATAAATGCCAAAAATAGCACCATCTCGATAAATGGCGCTGACATTTTCAAAAAATTGGCAAAAAATACATTAAAATAGTGGGTGGAAGCAAAAAACAGAGAAAAAAATGGAGCAAATCACAGTTATTTGTTGTAGTGAAATTAAATAATAATTTAATCTTTTGTGGAAGTTGGTTGAGACACATAAGAATAAAGATTGCATGTAAAAGATAAATATTGACATGGATAGAAGATAAGAATAAATTAATTAAATAATTGAAGTTATTTAATTAATAGAGGTTTACACGTAGAAGATAACATATAATCTAGATAACAGACTGATTAACACAAAAAGTCTGTTCATTAAAGATAATCATATACTATCTCACCAAATAACTGAATGATCTAATTATATCTAGACTTAAGTGATAAATGACTAATTAGATAACAAAGAGATTATCTAATTATAGAGGAATATGCCATGGATAAATCTTTTTATGAATTAAATAATGATTTAATTTAGAATTCAAGATTTTGGACTAAATTAAATAAATAAAGATTTATTTAATTAAAGAGAGAAAAGGCTAAAGAATAATTAAATAATAATTTAAAATGATTATTTAATTATAGTTGAAAGTGTTATAGGGATAAATTAAATAATTTAGTTTATTTAATTTTAGAAAGAAGCTAAATTTAATTAGCGACGTAATTAAATAAATAATATTTATTTAAATAATCAAGGAAGAATAAAGGTGAGAATGAATTAATTAAATAATTAAAGTTATTTAATTAATAGAGGACATATGACCTTAGACAATAATTAAATAATTAACATTATTTAATTATAAAGATGAACAAAATATGAAGAAGTTAAGGGTTACAGGCCTAAGACAATTTTCAGTGTCTACATTTTGCCTCTCCTTGACATAATGTCATTTTGACATTTGTGTTGAAGAATAATAAATAAGATTCCTTGGTTATACACCAATGTGAAATAGGTAAGGGTATGTCGCCTCGGGAAAAATGACAATTTTTTGAAAAATTCAGAAAAATTTGGAAATTGTCTTGATTAGGTAATTGGATAGCCAGAAGTTCGATGGTGGTGAAAGAAATTAGTTTTGGTCAGGTTTGGTTTGTGAAATGATAATTGGAAGTCTACAAATAGTGCAACCAATACAATAGGTTTGAAAGAAAACCCTTAAAACTCCTAGGTATAAATAGGAATTTGGGTAAAAATGAATTCATTTTCACCCTTCAAGTTTGAAAACCATTGATTTCGTGCTAGAGCCATCCAACAAAATGTCTCCTGTTCTGTACACTGAGCATCATGAATATCGTGTTAGGACCTTTTGATGGTTGATCGACGCAGGACCCCCGATATGTACCCCAAAACTGACTTTTGAATTTTGATTTTTCATGCATTTTTAGGACATTAAAGTTTATTTTTGCATATGCATCATTTCCCTTTCGCCGCAAATGCATTCCTATGTGACACATTTGCTCACGATACGATGCATTTTTGGAAACACACGGGGGCTAGTTTTTGGTTTATTTTAGATCAACACATTTGTTTAGTTTTTTACCGCATTTGTCCTAGCGAGTCACAATTGATAAAGGCAATGTCGCATTTGTGTTTATGCGCCACATTTGATAACTTTGTAACACATATGCATGATTGGTCACATGTGTTTCCTTGTGTGACACATGTATTGTTTTGTAATGCATTTGAATGGTGCACCACATTTGTCAATAAAACAATGCATTTTCCTGTCAAGTTTTTTGAACTTTTATACTATAAAATTGGCTTCATGTTTCTGATGCAAGGTATTTGTTGTGCATTTGCAGGTTGTTTTAGATCCGATATACACCTGAGAGTCGAGGTTAGTGGTGTACGAGTTGCGGGACTAGTTGCGTAGTGCAGAGAAACGGTTGATATGGAGTCTTGGATTACATCATGTGACATTTATGCCCACCATTTAGGCAAACTGAGGGATGCTCACCGCACTTGTTGAGCGATGGCACTCAAAGACTTCCTCGTTTCATGTTCCCATAGGAGAGGCGACTATTACATTAGAGGATGTCTATAGGATAATTTGATTACCAATCAAGGGTGAGAGGGTCTGCTATGATACCCAAAGGGGTTACAGTGAGATCACTCATTATTATGTGTATGAGGATGTCATACAACTCGGTATCAAGCATTATGAGATCAGATGACATGCAGCTGTGGATAGATATGAGTGGATTGATTGTTTGTTGTGTACTTTGATTGCTAGGATTGTACTACCAGATCATCGAGGGCATGGGTTTCCTATGGGTTGGGGGGAGATGTTAGTAGGGATGTTGGAGAGGCAGGTTGTGTATGCATGGGCCCCCTGTTTACTGGTGATGTTGTACTTCCACTTGCATGTGACATAACTTAAAGGGAGGTGCAGTCCATGAGTTGTGGGACTACCTTATTGATGATATGGGCATGAGAGCACATCGTTATTTTCCATCCACCAGCTGTATATGAGCTAGATGATTGATCTCCTTATGTATTTCAATATGCTAGGACCATCACATAGACTCATGTTGGAGACATAGGATACAAGAGGCCACGATTGATACTCTTGTGTAGTTTATATGGAGACCATACATGGATTGTGCATAGTGGCGGGATGAGGATTGACACTTTCCTTTTTGTCGACAAACATAGTATCTAATTGGGAGGACTGTTTCCAAAGTGCATATCATTAAGAGACACGTACTAGACAGAGTGCTCCAATAGTTTGGTGAGATTCAGGATGTGCCGCGGGGCCGAGCTAAGTTTTCCCGATCTTTGAGGGAGGTTCCTCTATGGGGTCCTATGGTTCCTATAGTGAAAATAGAGGTAGATATAGATGCACTGTAGCTAGTACAATGGGGATAGAGGGGTGGAGCTATGGATGCTGGGATGATAATACCATATGATTCTTAGTGGACACAACATAGGCCTATGCCATATACATATCCTAATTATCCAACACTTGTAGAGCGTCGAGGGACATGCCCATGAGGTTGGCGTGGTGGCAGGGGAGGTGGTAGAGGTGGAGGCAATGATGGCAGAGGAGGAGGTGGGAGGGGTGGTTGATAGGGTTGACAAGGTGGTAGAAGTCGGGGTGGAGATTTGTCACCCATCCGTGAGGGTGAGAGGGAGGGAGAGGACGTCGCCATGGTGGAGGAGAGTGGAGAGGAGGCAATTGGGGAGGAGCCTGTTATCGAGGAGGAAGTTGGGGAGGAGGCTATTACAGAGGAGGCAGTTAGGGAGGAGGCCGTTGGAGAAGAGGGCAAGTTGGATGCCCTTGATCTATTACAGGAAAGATACTAGGATGTAGATGATTTTCCCGAGGGGGAGATGGGGGATTAGGAGAGAGAGCTCTGAGACTGAATTGTTGAGGAGTGGGATGTTGATGAGGGGGAGAGGCCACAACGGGAGGAGGAGGGTCCCATAGATCAGAGGCTGGAAGATTTATAGGCCAAGGTAGAGGCCTTGGAGTTTTAGGTTAGAGCCATATATGTGGAGAGAGATGAGATGTAGTTGGAGAGGGATAGTGCCTACCTAGAGAGAGATCAGGCGGTGGCATAGAGGTAGGAGATGGAGGAAAGATTTATGGATTTCACCACTCTTTGTACTGGACTAGCTGTAGCTTTGGCTCGAGAGTTGGTTAGGGCTAGTGATTGGGAGAGATATTATAGAGATTTGTATGAGCATGAGGTACCTCCTGAGAGACGGGCTCCTAGTGCTTCTCAAGCCCTTAGCAACAAATCACACAACAAGTCTTCCTACAACAGATCCTAGAGCAGTGGTGTTGTCCTAGGACCTCATAGGTCAGGACCTTATGATAGGCCGCCTTCCACACAATAATCATCAGGACCTCCCCATCATTCGCCTCCCCATTCTCCACATTAGAGTAGTGGGAGTTTAACATAGGGATATGTTTATATATTTGTAGACATTGTATTATGATTATAGAGCCTACGAGCTCCATTTTGAGAGATACATTATGACATTGTACTATGACACTCTTTTGAGTGATATATAAATATATATATATAAATTTTGGCGGTGATTATATGATATGCATTATCCTATTTTGCATATGTTATGGATGACAATGTTTATTTTATGATGTTGATGCAGCCTATGATATTGTGTTGATTCTATATGATGTTGTATGCATTTAATTTTATGGTATTATGAATGTCATGTATGCATTCTATGTTTATGATTATGAGATGCAATGTGATTTTTGTATTTATAGTGCCATGTGAATGTATTTATTGTGAGAATATGCTATGTAGTTTATGATGGTGAATGTATGTTATGCCATGGATTCCTAGATGCGATAAATATGTATATATATATATTTTTGTTTTCCAATGCCGCATATATGTATGATTTAATATGTATATATGTATGGTAATGTCTAAATGATGTTTGTAACATGAATGCATATGAAAGATGCTTTATTTTTTTTGCATGTCACAGGGCTCCGTCATAATGCAAGAAAGAAGAAATGTTAGCGCGAAAGATCTAGATGTTAGTGTTAGCAATCTTTAATATTTTTCTGAAACATAATACGCCTTAAATTAAATCATCATTGGGCGTTAAATGATACAAATGGAAAACAAACACCATGACATGAGATAGACCAAGGTGTGCAAGGTCATCCACCTTCTAAAATAGATAGTCACAAACAATGAATGTCCTGACTCATACTAAGGGAAAAGTTGCCCCAGTCTTTTTGTCAAGGAAAACCGCATACAACAATCAAATAAAAGATGAGTCATGAGACATCATATATCCTCTAAATCCTTCATGGGATATCCTCAAGTAAGCTAGTAACCTGAATCAAAGACAAAGCCAAAAAGAAAAGATAAGACAAAACAAGCCACAATGTCAACAACTAGTAAGAATGTTTGCCAAAATTTGATTATGTTTGTTGTCTAATTGTCTAGGGGATTGATAAGATGATTGTTTGATAAAGCCTGGTTTTAGGAATGACACATATTGTATAAGATGTCGAGTTTGGTTTCGATCATTTGACTGCCTGTATAAGGCAATGATAGAGCCTGATTTTAGAAAGAAACATATTGTATAAGACGTCGAGTCTGGTTTCGATCATGTGACCACCTGTATAAGGCAATGATGATTGTTTGAAAAAATGATAATGTCTATTTTCAGGAAGGGCACATCCTGTATAAGACATAGGTTGATTGTTTTGGTTATTGCTTTGGAAATTTGTTTGTTTGACTTGACGACCTTGTTGACTTTTTTGTCTTGTTGATGCGTGACTTGTCTTGCTATTCTAAAAATTGTTTGTGTTTGATGACAATGTCTAACTTATTTTGACTGACACGACGAAACCTAAAGGATTGACCTAGTGTGGCCTCGGGGGCTCATCCATTGATGGCCTTGCCTATGTTATACATACAGAGACCTCGTAGTTCAACCAAAATTTGATTGACAAGACTAAATGAAAAAAGATTTGATTTATTTGAAGATATTCAACGTGTGTGATAGTGAATGTGATGAACCCTAATGGACTGACCTAGTGCAACCTCGAGGGCTCATCGATTGATGGCCTTTCCTACGTTATACACACGTGGACCTCGTAGTTCAACATGACCAATGAATTTATCTTATAAACAAATGATTGAGTCATGATTTTATACTGACAAACCTAAAAAGATTAACCTAATGCCTTGAGGGCACATCGACAAATGGTCTTGCCTACATCCAGTCATAGAGGAAACATAGTTTGACAATAACAAAGATTGATTGGTACGACTGACTCTAACTCTATTTTTGGGTTTTTTTGAAAGTTATTTGGATGTTTTTTTAGGTTTTTGACATGTTTTGAGTTTTTTGTCTTGTTGAAGCTTTTTGATGTTTTTAGATTTTTTCAGGATATTTTGTGATGTTTTTAGATTTTTTGATGTTTTTACGCCCTTAGAATAGCCATTGTAAGAACCAAATGACATAAGTCAAGTGCCTGCCCCTAGTCAGGTATAAGACCAATTTATTATGAATAGGATGGAATGAGGATGTAAAATGTGATCAATGTCAATCATTCCAAGTTATGGAAAAGACAACCATTTATTATGGGTGTAATGATAGGGAAGTTAGATTGGAATGATGGTAGACAAAGGAGCAGAGTTGTCTACACATTGTGCCTATTTTCTAGGTTTTCACCATGGTACTTATCCAAAGCACCACTGAAGTGGTTTTCACTATTGGACGACTTATTTCTCTTTACTATTTTATTGATTTTTTTCATTTTTTTTTATGTTACCAAGATGCTTGTTTGCCAAGTTTTCCCCTAGGTAATGATTTTTTAATTTTTCTATTTTTTTCTATTTTGGTGATTAAGACGAGGCTATTAGAAGCTATGTGTAGAACCTCTTTAGATGAAGGCTATTGATTGGTGCTAATAGTGGTTCTCCTTTAGGGGTAGAGAGTTGGTATGCTCCTGATCCAAAGGCTTGTGTGACAATAAAGGGTCCTTTCTAGTTCGGCTCAAATTTTCTTAGTTTTTCTCTTTCTGCTTGATTCTTTAGATTTTCCATTAAAACTAGGTCACCAATGTCAAAATTTTGATTCAAGAATTTCTTGTTATAGCTATGAAGAAGACAATTTTGATATGCTTGAAGGTGATCTAGTTCCTTTTTCCTTCATTCATCTAGGAACTCTAACTCATGTAGTCTTGAAACACGGTACTCTTCATTGTCAATATGCCCTTTCAGAGATACCCTAAAGGAAGGAATCTCTGCCTCAATAGGCAAGATGGCCTCAGAACCAAATACCAAGGAATATGGAGTGGCACCGGTAGGAGTGCAGATGCTTGTGTGGTAATCCCATAGGGAAGGGTTAAGCTGTAAATGCTAATCATGAACAACATCATTGACACCCTTTTTAAAGATTCTGAGGATTGTTTTGTTAAATGCCTCAGCTTGGCCATTACCCTGTGGGTAGTATGGAGTGGAAAAGTGGTGTTGGATATGGAGTTACTTGTAGAGGTGACATAATTCTTAGTTTTTAATCTATGATTATGGATTGAGGAACACCATACTAACAAATGTTATAGTTAAGGATGAACTTAGAAATCTGTGTGCCAATAATGTAGGTAATAGGAATGGCTTCAATCCACTTGGTAAAGTATTCAGTTGTAGTAATGATGAATTTATGACCATTAGATGATGTAGGATGCATCTTACCTATGAGATCAAGTCCCCATTGGGAAAAGGGCCACAGTGACGTTATTGGACGAAGCTCCTGTGCTTGTGTGTGTATCAAGTCTTTGTGAATCTAGCACTAACGACATTTCTTGACAAAGACATATGAGTCCTTTTCCATCAGAGGCCAATAATAGCCCAGTCTCATAATATTCTTGGCTAAGGTGGGACCGCTAGAGTGGGATCCACATATACCCTCATGTACCCCATGCAAGGTTGCTTGTGCTTCTTCAGTATCAAGACATCTCAATAGGGTATTGTCTAGGGCAAGCCTATAAAGGGTATCTTTGATGATGGTATACTTGGAAGACTTATGGATAAATGTCCTACGTTGGTTGTTTGAGAGGTCATGGGGTAGGATTTTGGCATGGAGGTAGTCATTTATGTCTTTGTACCAAGAGGATTTGGGAACAACAAGTTCACACACCATCTCCGAATCTAGGAGGTCAAAGGCAGGGACCAAAAATTGTTCTACCAAAAAATTGAATTTAGGCATGTTGTTAGGTATGTCCAAGAGTGAACCAATGGTTGCCATGGCATCTACTGCCCTGTTCTAAATGTGAGGTATTTGATGAAAGATGATGTTATCAAAATATTGTTTGAAGCTATCTACCATCTGCTTATATGGGGAAAGCTTTTCATCTTTGGTTTCATAGTCATCATTAACTTGTTGGAATACCGGCTAAGAATCTCCATAAACTTGTAGATGCTTAATATTCCATTTGATTGCAATTCGTAATCTTGTTACAAGAGCCTCATATTCTTCTATATTATTGGTGCATGGAAAAGCAATTCTAAATGACTTAGGAATAGTGTCGCCCTATGGTGTGATAAACAGTATGCCGACCCTTGAACCATGATTTGTGTGGGACCCATCGAAGTATAAATTCCATGTCATTCCTGTGTTAGGGGTGAAGATGAATTCATCAGGAAAATCTAAAACTAGAGGATGATCTGCCTTAATCGGTGCATCTACCAGCTGGTCAACAATAACTTGTCCTTTTATAGCTTTTCTTTCTACATACTGGATATCGTATTCACTGAGTATCATTACCCATTTAGCCAGTCATCTTGTTAATGTTTCTTTACTAAGGAGATACTTCAAAGGATCTATCTTTGTGACCAACATTGTTTGATGGTTTAACACGTAGTGCCTAAGTTTTTGAGTAGCGAAAACTACTGCAAGACAAGCACATTCTATGGGACTATAATTTAGCTCATAACCTACCAAAGTGCGGCTAATATAATAGATTTCCCTTTCATGGCCCTCATTATCATTATGTGCAAGTAAGGCTCCTAGCACTGATGTGGTTGCTGAAATGTAGAGTATCAAAGGTCTTCCATTAGTAGGTGGCATTAACACTAGTGGTGTAAGTAGGTAATCCTTGATTTGTTGAAAATATTCTTGGCATTTACCTGTCCATACAAATGGTACCCCTTTTCTGAGTAGATGCTGGAAGGGATGTATCTTGTCAGCTAACTACACTATGAATCGTCTGATAGACAGCAGTATCCCTTGTAGTGTCCGTAGTTTAATTATATTGGATGGTGGAGGCATGTCCATTATAGATTTCACTTTTGTTGGGTCCACTTCAATGCCTCATCTAGAAATAATGTATCTTAGAAGTTTTCCTAATTGCACGCCAATTACACATATTTTTGGATTTAGCATTACTTTGTATTCTTCTAGTCTTTGAAAAATATTATCTAGGACCCGTAAGTGATTAGCCCTTGTCAATGATTTAGCTATCAGACCATCCACATAATCTTCCATGAGATTGTGTATGAGATCATGGAAAATGGTTGTCATGGTCATTTGGTATGTTGCTCCAAAATTTTTTAAGTCCAAAGGGCATGACATTCCAACAATAAGTTCCCCATGGACAAGTGAAAGCTATCTTATGTTGGTCTTCGGGTGCGATTTTGATTTGATTGTATCCTAAGAAACCATCCATGAGGGATAACATTTCATATCTTGCTGTTAAGTCCACAATCATGTAAATATTTGGCAAAGGAAAGTCATCCTTAGGACAAGATTTGTTTATATCTCGGAAGTCTGTATAGATTTAGATGCCACCTATTGGTTTTGTCACTGGTATGAGATTGGAAATCCATTTTGCATAGTCAATTGATTTGATAAATCTGACATCCAATAGTTTCTTTAGTTCAACTTTGACTAATAAAGCAATTTGTGGGTGCATTTTCCTTAATTTATTCTTCACGGGTTTAACACTTGCTTGTAATGGAAAATGATGTAAAACTAGGTCAGGATCCAGTCCAGGCATGTCAAAATATGACCATGCAAAGTTGATCTATCTTTCTATGAAGAAGTTACAAAATTCAAGCTGCTCTATTTCTGTCAAAGATGCCACAAAATAGATTACCCAAGGATTATCTTTAGTGCCTATGTTGATGTCCACAAATTCCTCAACTGACATTGGTGACTTTTCTTGAGCAACGAGGAGAATGTTCAAACCTCCATCCTTGGGTGCCTCAAAGAGGTTTTCTCCTTTGGATGCGTCCTTATTTTTTGCTTTTTCATCATCCAAAGGTGCCTTTCGGTTTGTACCTAAGGACTTGTCATTTTTAATTTTTTCATTATTTTTCTTATTGTTTATGCTTTTGCAACTAGAGGGGTGAAAAAACTCCCCAAAATAAGCCATGTTATCCAAGTCTATGGTAAATCTAGCCTTATGGTCACCACTAGGTATGCCTTCTTGCAGTCCCATGAACTTAGCTCTTGCTTCATCATTCTCAAAGGTATCTAAGATGGGGATGTCTTATCGATCCCAATCGATAAGTTGGGGATATACTAGGGGCATGTGATCATCAAAATTATCAAAGGTAGAGGCTGATAGGGTGAGGATAGACCTATTGACATGGTCACAAAATTTTCTTATCAAATCCTCCTTATTCTTTTTCTTGGGAATAGGTAGATTCTGAGATTGACCCACTGTAAAGGTTTGGTTATCAGAAGTGGGTTCACTAGGTTCCCAAGAGTCAGGATCAATGGATTCCAAAAAGTAACATTTGAGCCATTCTTCTTTTGTCAAAAACATTTGAGGATAGGAATTGGGTGGATTTTGTGAGGAATTAAGCATTTGGTCAAGTTCCCCAAATAGTTTATCGAGGTTTATGAAAGTGGTTGAGGAGAGGGAATCCAACTCATATTCATTAGAGTCAGGGGAATTGCAGTTGCATTGGTCAAATGGCTCATTGGATGTCTTGATATCTTCAAAAGCATTGAATTCTTCTTGTAAAGGCGATGCGGTACTAGAAACGCCAATCTTAAGCAGTTGAAATCCCAACCCTAGGCCTTTTGGTCATTTAGAGACAATGATGGGTTTAGTTCTCCCATTTTGATGTAGTCCTAGCCCACTATGTTCATCATATCCTTTGTTTTGCATTATCATAAAACCTTTTCCTTATTGATCTATAGGTATTTGAGCGGGCAGGGGAGGTTCTTCATTATCTTCTTTGTATAACCAAGAGGTCACATCTTCTTGATTTATAGATTCTCTACTTAGTTCCCCCCATTTTGTGAAAGTCATTCTGGGAGGGACGTGTAATGTGACAATGGATTGTCTCCTATCTATCATTGGTGGATCATATGATTTAGGAGGAACCAATTCGCTGATACAATAAGATGCTTTCATATGATATTCTCCACAACCCTTATCTTGGATCTCAACCTTAGGAGTGGAAGGTGGTGGTTGGGAATTAGATGTTTCAGAAAGAGTGGATGGATCAATATAAAGGGATGAGTTGGATGATGAAGCCTCCTGATTAACAGACAATTTTTGTTGGGGTATTTTGCATAGGTTAGTGCAATACTAGAAATGATCAGGATCATCATCTATTGTGATCTCGGTGCCATTGTATGGGAATTTAAGGCATTGATGGTAAGTGGAAGGGATGACCTTCATAGCGTGTATCCATGGTCTGCTGAGTAAAAGGTTATATGGGAGGACAAGATCCAATACTTGGAATTGGGTATCCATAACCGCATGACCAATTCTGATGGGGAGTGTTACAACTCCTTTAGATGATTGTTCTTCATCATCATATGCCTTAATGAAAATGCTCTTAGTAGTGTCAACACACACCTCTGAGAAGCCTAATTCCTTAACCAGTTTCAAGGTGCAAAGATTAAACCCTGCTCCTCTGTCTACCAAGACTTGTCTAACTTTTGGTTTATGAACAAGAACTTCTAGGTGCAATGGGTCATTGTGGTGTGTCTTCTCATTTGAGTAATCTTGTTCATAGAAGGTAGCATGATGAGAGTTGGTTAGGTAGCCTACCATCTCTTGGAAGCGATTGACATCAAGGTTGGTGGGGGTGGTCATGCTTTGCAAAGCTTTGTCTAAAATAGCTCTATGATCGGGTGATATACTCAACAGTTCCAAGATATAAATTTGAGCTGGGGTCTTCCCCAATTGGTCAAGTAAATTATACTGAGGCTTGAAGGATTGTGGTTGTTATTGTAATGAAGGGCCTTGGATGGTTATCTTGGTTCAGCGAGTGTTGACAACACATTTGAGGGTTTTCTTTATGGTAATAGTGTTGATATGTTCATTAGCGGCTCAAATGTGATTTATGATTGAGCCGTGGTTATTCATACTTGACATTAACATAGTTGGCCTAGTTATTGGTCTTATTTCCCAAACTAGAGGCTTTTCCTTTTCGATGATCATGTTATGGATCAGTAAAGACTTTGTGATTGCTATTTGAGGATGTCTGTTTCTGTCCATTAACTTCAATAGTTTTGTTTTCCATGAGATCCTATATAATGTTCTTCAGTTATTGACATTGTGGTAGACCGTGCCCCTTAGTTCAATGGAAATCACAAAAAGCATTGTCATCCCACCAAGAGGGTTTAAATTATCCAGGATCATATTGTTTTGGCTTAGGAAGTTGTATGGGTTTGTGTTTTATCAACCCTTTGAAGACTAATTTGATTGTTTCCCCTAGGGGAGTGAACTCATGTTTTGTAAACCTCCTTTGCAGTCATGGTTTTTGCGTATTTTGGAAAATATTGGTAGTTTGGTTGGATTTTTTGGGTGTATCATTAGAGGGGTTGTGTCCTCTAAATGTAATGAATGGTCTTGCATGTAGGGTTTTAGCATTGACAATGCCATCATTGATTATGTTCTTGTTTCGGGACCAAAATTTGTTCTTGTCATTAGGGGTGCTTTGAACATTTGGATTTTTGTTTGAAATCTTGATTTCACCTTTTTCAATGAGTGCCTTTTCAAGTATGATACCCTTTTCTACTAGTTCTACAAAATAAGTGCAACAATGTACTCTTAGGTCACTTCTCAATTTTGAATTAAGATTTTCTAGGAATATAGTGACCTTTTGCTTTTCAGGTATTTCAACATGGCATCGACTAGCTAAACTCCTCCATCTCTGGAAGAAGGTGATAAAGTTCTTTCCTTCATCCTCTGTGGTGTGACATAAGGATACTATTGTGATTTCATTGTCAATGTTAAAGGAAAAATGTTTAATAATTTTTTTAGCAAATTTACTATGCCATATGGAAGTTGAGAAAACCATTCAAGTGCTATTCCAATAAGATTTCGTAGAAAAAGTCTCATGAGATATGTGGGGTCATATGCAACGTCTATGCACATTGTGGAAAATTCCCTTATGTGTTCAATAGGATTACACTTCCCATTATACTTAGGAAAGTTTGGTATATCATATCCTTGTGGGAAGGGTGTGATGTATAAAGTTTTGTCAAAGGGAAACATACATAAGTCTTTTGCTAAATAAGTCTTTTTTCTAGACATTGCCATGTTGTCCATTTGTTGTTGAAGGGCTTGCATTTGTGTTTTTAGAACATCCACTTGTGTCAATGATGTGTTGGTGGCATTGTTGGGGTCTATGTAAGTGTTTTGGAATCCAATGTTGTGTGATGGATTTTGGTTCAATGTAGGAATGAAGGGTGGATTTTGATTTGGAATGTAAGAGAACAAGTTTTGGTTTGATGTTGATTGATTGGGAACGTGAATGTTTTGCGAAGGATCAGGCTAGTTCCCAAATTGTATTTGAGGTATGTTTCCTATTTGTGAAGCCCCTATTTGTGGAATGGTACTAGTGGTGTTGATGTTTGGTATAGAAGTTGTCATGTTTATGCTGACTTTTGGCCTTTTGGTTCCAGTATTGGTGTCGAAGGGATTTGATGATGATTCCCCTATGGTAAAATTAAGGCCTTGTGTCATGCTCAATGTACCAAATGGTGATGCGTGTTCTATTGTGGCACTCTGTGTAGGTACTCCAAGTGGTATAGCCACAGTTACTTGAGGGATAGAGGCACTAGATGTCATTGTGTTTTTCCCTTGGGTAGATGAAGTTTTCAATGTGTGAATGTCAAATCCAGGAGATAATATGGTACCTTCTACTAACAATTTTGCTAGATATCATTGAGGATCTTGTGCCAAGTATTCATTTAAAAAAGAGGCAAATTATGGATCTTGGGCAACAATGTCTAAGTCTTCAACTATAACATGTCCTTGTTGGTCTCTAGAGAAAATTTTTCCAATAAGGTTTTGTGAGGTCTCTATGTCCCTAATGGGGGATTTGAAAATGGATTGATAAAGTCTTGTGGATCAGCCATTTATCTTTCTTTCCTTTTGGACCTTGTTTCGACCATGTAAGATATGCTCAAAATGCAAATGATACAGAACTATGTCTATGAATGATATTATTTGTCTTTTTTTTTTGGATTTTGTTGGATATAAGGAATGAATACTAATGCAACTATGTTTTTGGTCTTTGTTTTGGAAAATAAGGAAATTCTAAAATGATGTCCTAAAATGACTATGTCTAAGTATGCAAAAGTGTAGGAAAACATTTAAAGGTAATCAATTTTGGCAGATTTGAAAAGAAGTTACTAACCATCTAAAGTTTAACCAAGGCTTCAATTTAGTTTGTCAAGGGACCTTTTGTGAGACTAAGACTAAGAGATAAAGTGAGTTTCCAAACTAGACTGATGAGCTAGAAAGAGTCACCAAGATGACAAAAGATAACAAGTGTGACAAGTGACTAGGTTCAATGACAATTTTCGTTGAAGCAAATGTTTATCCAAAGTATGGAAAGTTGGACTATTCTAAAATCTGCAAAGGTGATTGTCCTAAAAGTTTGATTGATCTGAAGGTAACTAGGACTCCTAAAATGTAACTAAGGTTTGCAACTAGTATGTCTATTGCTATGGCTAAATGATACTAAAAGGTACAATGATGAAAATTATGAGCAAATCTTTTTGGTTTCTGTTCAGAGATCATTGTGAAAGGATAATCAGAGACTAGTTTTGACTATTTGACCTCAGACTGTGATAGTAGAATTTGTTTTTTTGGTTATTAGGAAATTGCAGTTCAGGTTAACAAATGCATCACATAAACTAATGAATACGGTTTATAGTATTAGATGAAGTTTACTAGTAAACTATGTCTTAGGTCTATGATAGGAAGATGCATCGTTCAAGACTGCAACTATGGATCATCAGATTACATGCATCACATAGGTTTTCAAATGCGGTTTTCAATCTCAGATGTGTTGTAGGTTTGACACTTGTGACTCAAAATAACAAATGTGGTTTTTTGTGTAACAAATGTGACTCAATATGCTAGATGTGGGCTTTTGTGTAATAAATGCAGTTCACTACAACATATGTGATTCTCTATGGTAGATGCAATTTACTGTAAATTTGTAGGTTTCTTTCAGTTTGATTTTGATCAAATTTTGGAAAATAGAAGACAATAAGAAAAAAATTTGTTCTGGTTTGGTTTTGATGTGAAAATGTTTAAATCCAAACAGACAAGTATGATCCTATGGTTGGATAGGACAATATTTGCTGAGTTCCCACTTGGATTTTTCTAGCTGTGCTTATTCAGAGTGGATGATTAGAAGCTTGATCACACTGGATCCCCTCCATGACACTCACTTCTTTGGGTTGGCCAAGCTTTGAGTTGTCATGAATCTCCCATGAAAAACTCTTCATCTCTACTAAGAACCAAAAGTATGTGGGACGGCTTCAGAGGTCCGACCTCTTGCACCAACAAATAGAAGGATTTTTGTAATTTAAAAAAAAATAGATTTTAATAAGGGCACCCGTTCAGGTGGCTATACGTGAGGCAAGATTAATTTATCGATATAACAAAGCTATACCTGTGATGCTAAGTTTTCCATTAGCATTCACATTTATTACCAGTTGGGAGTAGCTTGGCTTGAGCTTCATTGCTAGTTTGAGTTTCCTTGGGGTGGGTACTTTTTCCAACCAAGGAAGGCCCAATCTAGAGTCAAAAACAAATTCTCTTACACCCAGGATCACACAAGTGCGCAAGGGGAGAGGATACTCTTATTATTGAATCAGGTTTTAAATCTAAATAGAATGTGCGAACACACAAAACACAATAAACAATCATTTATTTTAAGCACCAAATGAAATATGATCTAGGCTAATCAGACAATTGGTTTCAGAATCAATCTTCGACAAACATCATGCATTAGATTTCATTAGTAGTTCAAATCTTTGTCTTTGTCAATCGTCCTGCAAAACAGTTTCTATATTTGTCTTCTACGAATCATCCTACAAAAACTATATTAACTCCACAAGATCACATGCTGCAAAATTTGAATTAGTCATAATGAAAAACCTGTAATTTAAAATGAAAACTTGGAATTTTAGAAATTATAAAATTATTTTTTTACCAGCCAGATGCATTGCAAGAAGCCACAGATGCATCGTGAAAAGTTAGATGCATTGTTTCATTCTTCATATGCGGTTCACGAGGTCAGATGCATCATTTTGTGCCTTAGATGCTTCGATCCATACTTGTTCCTATGTGGTAAATATGTTAATATCAATATAAGATAAACAAAACACACAAATGAAACATTAAACTAAAGAAAGCAAGATAAATTGAAATGAAATCAAAACAAACAAATATTCTTTAGAACCATTCCATTGTCCTCTATCTCTAGGGATTTTCTTGAAGCTGCTGCTCTCAGATTGTGTAAGCTAAGCTTTTCCAAATGGAAACCTGCAGAACGAGTATGCAAAAGGAGTATACTTCTATCCTATATGCTGATGGAGTGAAATGCTGATACGGATATGCACAGGGGCTGCAGATTATGCACAGGGGCAGCAGATTATGGATGCTATGATATGAGGCGAATAAGCCATGATATGAAATACTACTATGCTATGCTATAAAACTATGAATGCTAAAAGGCTATGCTACTGAAAATTGGCTATAGTTTTCTTGTATGCAAGCTTCTATTTTTTTCAAAGACTCGACAGTCCTTTTTATAGATTTTCACAAGCAAGAGCCTGGCTGGCAAAGATCAATGGCTGTGAGATTGTCTGGTATTTTTGAATGGTGAGAGATTGAGAGGTTGAGAGGAAGATGGAAGATGTTGGGAGGTTGGAGAGAAGAATGGAGGCTTGTCTTCAACCCACGGGAACAAGTTTGCATAGGAACAGAGAAATTAATTTTCTATTTTGGAAGTTTGTTTCACGGTTGTTGAAGATAATTCCAAATTAAATAAATAAATTTATTTAATTTTGTGTGAGTTTGATATTTGATTTTAGGACTATAGAAGATTTAATTAAATATTTGAGATATTTAATTATGATGCGACTTTAGAAGAATTTAATTAAATATTTGGAATATTTAATTATGAATGAAATTTAGAAGAAAAGAATATTTAATGATAATTAATATAAATAAATAGTAATGTTTATTTAATTAATTAAGAAATGGATAAGAAAAAGAGATTAAATAAACTTATTTATTTAATCTAAATGAAAGAATGGGCAATATAAATAAATTATTTAGATTTATTTATACGCAAATTGAATTCAGAGATTTAATTAAATATTAAAAATATTTAATTAATTACCAAACTATTGTGATGTGACCATTTTTAGGTGTATACATTTTGCCCCTCTTTGAAGTGATGTGTTTTCGCATTGCTTCAAGGAATTTTGAAATTTTCCCTAGACGCTGATTGTCAAATGTTGACAGGTATATGCCCTTGCAGACGATGAATCGATAAGATTTTGATTTTTGTAGATTATTTGGATTTTTTTTAATTTATTTTTTTGATTTATTTTTAAGATGTCGATTCATCGTTCAAAAATTATGATGTGAATGAAATGATGTGGAAAGATGTGAGATGAAGAATTGATGACCTAGAATGCCCCTGCTATGATAAAATGTGATAAAATGCCCCAATTTTGCTGATGGTTTTTGATTGATTTAGCATTTGTGATGATTGATTGATAATAATTGATAGGATTGATAAAGTGACCTTGTGATGCATGAGCCTCACTAATAGGATAGATTTCCCGTCATGATGATGTGTTTTGATAAATTTGTTCCCAAGGTTGTTGGCAAACAAATAGTAGTCCGATAAATTTTCTTTCAAGGTTGTTGAAAGACAAACAGTTGTTGATAAGTTTGCTTCTAAGGTTCTTCAAAGTTGTTGAAAACAAATAGTAATTGATAAGTTTGCTTTTAAGGTTGTTAAAAACAAACATGATTTTGATAAATTTGCTTTCCATGATGAAAAACAAATAACAGTTGATAAGTTTGCTTTTAAGGTTGTTAAAAACAAACAAGAATTTGATAAATTTGCTTTCCATGATGATGAAAACCAAATAGGTTGATGATATTCAAATTTGATTGATTTTGATAAGTTTGCTTCTAAAGTTGTTAAAAACAAACAATATTGTGATAAATTTGCTTTCCATGATGATGAAAAACAAATGGTGTTGATAAGTTTGCTTCTAAAGTTGTTAAAAATAAACAGGATTTGATATATTTGCTTTCATGATGATGAAAAACAAATAGTTGTTGATTTGATTTGATAGGTTTTGATTGATAAGTTTGCTTCCAAAGTTGTTGAAAACAAACAGTAGATTTGATAAGTTTTCTTTCAAGGTTGTTGAAAGACAAATCATAGTTTGATAAATTTATTTTCAAAGTTGTTCAAAATAAATAGTTGAATCATGTATTTCGATTGGATTGATTTGATTGATTTGATGATCCATTTTGATTTGAATGATGGTCTAATCTTCTGATGTAGGAGTAGGGGGTGTGAGACCAACAACATCCGAGGGTAGCACCTCATAGTTTTTTTCATGTGATCAACTTTGATTTTTTTATTGAGACATTGTATACTTTACCAGCTTTTGGGAAAATCTATAAATGCAAAATGCAGATTCTAGCATGAATGTAATCTATACTAACCATGCAGGTTATCTGTACAATATTGCCATTCTGAGAGCTTATTTATGCTTTTTGTGTCATCATAGAGCATTGAAATGTTGAAAGTTAATACAAGCATCAAAGGGTATGTTAGCACCAGTGATGACCTGAGTATTGCTTTCATGAATTTTGATATAGCAAGTTAATACAAGCATCTAGGTATAATTGAACCGAGATGACCTGAGTATTGCTTGCATACATAGACAAGAGTTAACCCATTTCCCATGCAAATTCTAAAATGTCATCAATGATACTTAGTAGAGCATGTCTCACGACCAATTTGCATAGTACTAATGATTTCCTCACAAATAACAGACAAAGAAAAATCATACTCCTTCCTTGCTTTTCTAGTTCAGTACATCATTGAATTGCTCCAAAGATATGATATAAAATCAAACAACAATTCAAATCTTGCTAAAAGTATTTCAAACATTATTCAGATTAAGATCATCCAAGTTGGTTGTCAATATTGATGTTTGTGTTTTGATTATTGTTGTTTTGACCATATTGTTTGATTTCATTGGCATTGAGTAATCGTTTTGATGTTGTGGTTGATTTGATGTGTCAATATATGTTGCATTTTTGTCAAACTGTCATTTGTCTATTTTAAAAGCTCATTGCCCTTCTCTTGTCTCAGTCTATGTTTTTGCTCCCAGTTTAAACACAACTTGAATATGATGGATATGTACAAATTTCATCAAGCCATGATGAAACACAAGGATTCTCGTTGCATGATATGGATATGATAGATATGTACAAAATGAAAGACATGGATAGATGATGCCGTTATGCGAATGCAAGACATAAGCTAATAGATAAAGGAGCCCATTTTGATCACAAATAGCACCTGTTTGCTAGGTTTTCACCACTTGTTTTTATTGCACTTTTTCAAGACTTTTCTAATTTTTATGGATTTTTTCAGGACTTTTTATGATTTTTTTTGAAAATTTTTCAGGACTTTTTCTGATTTTTATTGATTTTTTCAGGACTTTTTATGATTCAGACATAGAACCTCTTCAAATGAATGCTGTTGATTAGCTCTTCAAATAGGTCCCCTTCTGACGTAGATAACTGATATGCTCCAGAACCGTATGCTCCAATGATGACAAATGGACCAAGCCAATTTGGTTCAAATTTTCCTTTCTTTTCTTTGTCTTGCTGATTGTGTGGATTTTCTCTCAAGACTAAGTCACCCACTTGATATGTCCGTTGTTTAACTCTGTGATTGTAGCTATGGGACATAATCTGTTGATAACCCTTCAAATGATCAGCTACATGTTGACGTCTTTCATCCAACAATTTGAGCTCATGTAGGCGAGATACTCGGTAGTCTTCATCATTTATCAATCCTTTGAGTGAGACCCTAAGCAAAGGTATTTCAACCTCTAGTGGTAAGATCGCTTGTGCTCCATATACCAAGGCATATGGGTTAGCTCCTGTTGGTGTGCAAATGCTAGTTCTGTATGCCCACAAAGCTGGATTTAACTGGACATGCCAATCATGACCGACATCATTTACCGCCTTCTTCAAGATCTTCAAGATTGTTTTGTTTGAAGCTTCTGCTTGACCATTTCCTTGTGGATAGTAAGGTGTAGAGAACTTGTGTTGAATGTGAAATCTTTCACAAAGTTCTTCAACATCCTGATTCTTAAAAGGCCCCCCATTATCAGTAATGATAGAATTAGGAATTCCATATCTACAAATGATGTAATTCAGGATAAATGAAGAGATTTGTTTACCGGTCACGGTCGTCAAAGGAACAACTTTGATCCATTTTGTAAAATACTCTGTAGCTATGATGATGAATTTATGCCCATTTGATGATGAAGGATGAATTTTTCCAATAAGATCTAGTCCCCATTGAGAAAAAGGCCATGTCGGAGTGAAAGGCTATAGTTCCTGTGTAGGTGCATGAATAAGATTTCCATGAATTTGGCATTTAGAACACTTTTTGACAAAAATAAAAGATTCTCTCTCCATGGTAGGCCAATAATATCCCATTCTAATAAGTTTCTTAGCTAAGGTTAAACCGCTTGAATGAGTTCCACAATTACCACCATGAACCTCTTGTAAGGCCTTTTCAGATTCATCACGTTCAAGACATCGAAGGAGCATACCATCAAGACCACGTTGGTAAAGAATATCGGCGACCAAGGTATAACGGGATGATTGGCGTATGAAATTCCTTTTTTGGTTTCAGGATAAATCCGGAGGTAAGATGCTATCTTTCAGGTAGGTATAAATCTTGCCATATAAGGGTGAATTAGAACGGGTTAAATGGTAGATGACTTGGGTCTCAGGATTATCATAGGCGGGAGAAAATAATTGTTCCACCAGGAATTTGTATGATTTCTGATTTTATGATAATTGTAACATGGAAGCAATTGTAGCCATTCCATCTGCAGCTTTATTATCAATCTGTGAGATTTGTGAAAACTTGATTGTCACAAAATACTTTTTAAAATCATCCACCATGTTCTTGTAAGGCAACAACTTATCATCTTTATTTTGATAATTATCATTGATTTGATTAATGAAAAGTTGTGAATCACCATAGACTTGCAATTATGTAACTCGCCAGTCTAATGCTATCTTTATTCCTATGAGAAATGCTTCATATTCAGCCATGTTATTTGTGCAAGGAAACATCAATCGATATGATTTTGGAATGGTATATCCTTCAGGTGTGACAAAAAGAATCCCTATCCCCGAGCCTTGTTGCATGTAGGATCCATCAAAATACAATGTCCATGATTTCTGAATTGTTGCTGTGAAGACATCTGCATCAGGAAATTCAATATGCATTAGGTTTTCTTCTTGTAAAGGTGCTTTGGCCAACTGATATGTGATAACCTATCCTTTTATAGCTCTTCGATCTACATAGTGAATGTCAAACTCACTTAAGATCATTACCCATTTTGCAAGTCTTCCTGTTAAGGTAGCTTTGCTTAAGAGGTATTTTAGTGGATCAATTTTGGTGATCAGCTTAACTGTATGAGCAAGCTTTTTCAATGAAAGTGTAGTTCAATTCATGACTTGTTAAAGTTCTACTGATATAGTATATATCCCTTTCTTTACCTGTAGAATCGTCTTGTGCTAGTAGCGCTCCCAAAGATACTTCTATTGCTGAAATATAAAGTATGAGGGGCTCTCCTGGAACTGGTGGAATTAGGACTGGTGGATTCATAAGATATTGCTTGATTTGATTAAATGCTGCTTCACACTTTTCCTCCCATTTGAATGGGACATTTATATGCAATAGATGTGTAAATGGTAAGCTTTTGTCTGCCAGTTGAGCTATAAATCTCCTGATGGATTGTAGGTGTCCTTGTAGAGATCGAAGCTGACTGATATTCTGAGGTGGCGGTATGTCCATTATAGCTTATACTTTTTTTGGATCAACCTCTATGCCCTTTTCTAAAATAATGTATCCCAGGAGTTTTCCAGATTTAACACCGAAGACACATTTATTTGGATTGAGTCGAACATTGAACTTCTCCATTCTGACAAAGATTTTTGACAAGATTTCAAGATGTTCTTCTCTTGTGTGAGATTTTTCCAATAAGTCATCCACATAGTCTTCCATGAAGGTGTGCATCATGTCATAGAAAATAGTTGTCATTGCTCTTTGATAAGTCACTCCTGCATTCTTTAACCCAAATGGCATTACATTCCAATAGTAGGTACCCCAAGGACATGTGAACGCTGTTTTATCTTGATCCTCTGGTGCAATATTTATCTGGTTATATCCTAAAAATCCATCCATCAATGAATACATTGCATGGCCAGTAGTTAAATCAACAATCATATCTATGTTTGGCAAAGGAAAGTCATCTTTGGGACATGTTTTATTCAAATCCTTGAAATCTGTACAAATTCTAATCCTTCCATCTGGCTTTGAAACAGGTACGATATTGGAAATCCATTCTGCATAGTCAATAGACCGAATCAATCCAACATCTAAGAGCTTCTTTAATTCATCTTTAACCAATAATGCAACATGTGGATGCATTTTTTTGAGTTTTTGCTTCATAGGTTTTGTCCCTGCGTTTATTGATAGATGATGCATTATCAGATTAGGATCCAATCCTGGCATATCAGCATATGACCAAGCGAAATTGATTTGATTCTCCTTCAAAAAGCCTATGAATTTTTGTACTTCTTCCACTGTTAATGATGCTGCTAGTTGCAAGATTTTTGGCTGCTCTTTTGTACTTATGTTGATTGATTCTGTAGGCTCAATCAAAATAGAAGATCTTTCTTGATAATGTTTGGGAAGAGTGTCAAGTTTCTCATCCTTTAGTGCCTCAAAAGGTTTTCACCGTTGGATTCGCTCTTTATTTTTTTCTTGTTGTGATCTACCACTGCCGTTTTTCAGTTTTCACTAATAGATCCATCTTTTATTTCATTTATTTTGTATCTAAGAGACTTGACACCCTCCCTATCAAAATCTTGAGTATGAGATTCTTGGATGAAACAATTGTTTTTTTGACTAGATGAACAAAGGAAATTTACAATATCTTCATCATCGTGGAATGTAGGGATATGGATAAAAGCATCGTCATCCCAATCAATAAGTTCTGGATAGACTAAAGGCATGGAATCATTAGGTTGAGTAAGGTCTTGAGCTATCAAAGTCATGATATGGTTGTCATTTTCATGAGGGACAAGGTTTATGATGGTATTTTCCTGTCGATTATCAATCCCATTAAAATCTGAATCATCCTCACTTGAGTCATCGTCATATTGTGGTTCAAATTCAAGTGATTGTGTTCTCGAGCTTTCTCCTTGTATGAGAATGGGTGCATACTTGTGTATGGTATCAACTTGTTTGTCTCTCCAAAATTCATTGTTATAAATGGTGTCCCATTCATATTCATTAGAATCAGTATCTGAATTGTTCTGCAATTGAAACACTGATTCATAAAATTTCTGTACAGCAACATCTCCATGGGGTTTATCTGAAATTGGTTCTACTTCATGAGTTTGCTGTGTTTGCTGTGAAGTTGACTCCTTTTTATCTTTGCCATATCCAAGTCTTGTTTTATCATTTGGATGTATTGAAATAGGTTGAATTGGCTCAATGATTCCTTCTTTTCTTTTCCCTATAGGACCATTTCCTTCATAGCCCATTTGTTGCATGATAGTATACCCTTTGACGTATTGTTCAGTAGGTAACTTGATATGCAAGAGAGATTCATCTTCATCTTTGTATAACCAGCTTAAGATGTCCCTATCTTCAGCTTCTTCCTTAGTATTGTTAGCTTTAATGAATTGTCTATCAAACTTTGTGATTGGCACAGAAGCTTGGGATGTAGAGGCTATTGTGATCTTCTGATTTGATAGAGTTGGTTGACCATGTGACCTTGGAGAAGGAGGTAAGGTAGAAAGGGATAACGGATATTTGCCTACTCCTTTGTCTTTAAAATGTAACTTGGTGTCAAGATTCTTATTCAATTCTTGCAATTGGCCTTGTAGATTGGAAGAAGAAGCAGTAAGAGCCTCCCTATTGTGTGGCACAAAGGTATCTTGAGTTGCTCAAATATTTGAACAAGTTTGAGTGCTATTGTAATCATCTTGTATAGTTATTTCCTGTCCATCATACAGAAACTTGATGCATTGATGATACGTTGATGGTACTGCTTGCATATCATGAATCCACGAGAGACCCAAAAGTATGTTATAGGAAAGATCACGATCTAGAACTTGACAAAATGTATTCTTCACAATAGGTCCCACTCTAATTGGTAGCATTATTAGTCCTTTAGAAGCTCTTTCTTCATCATCATATGCCTTGATAGTTATTTTCCTGTGTGGATCGATGGAGTTTTTTGATATTCCTAAGGCATGTATTAGCTTTAAGGTACAAATGTTTAAACCGGCTCCTCCATCTATCAAGACACGTCTGATTCGGTGTTTATGGATCATAACTTCAAGATAAAGCAATGAATTATGTGGATGTGTCATGGAAGCATCATCTTTTTTGGAGAATGAAAGACAAGTGGGGGAAGAAAAATGTCCCACCATGGCTTGAAATTTGTTTACATCCAGATCAGTGTCAACAGTTGTGTTTACAAGAGCTTCTTCTAAAATATTCTTGTGTATGGGGGATATTTTGAGAAGTTCAAGGATGGAGATTTGAGCTGATGTTTTTCTCAATTGATTAACTATATTATAATGACTTGGAGAAGGAATAGTTGCCTTAGATGAACTACCTTTTAAAAAAACTTTTGCTTGTCCTCTCGTAGTCACATTAACCTATTGATACTCTTGTTTTTCCTTGATTTTAATAACATTAACTCGTTGATCATCTGCATAGATGTGGTGGATTATGTTGTCTTCAACATTATTTATGACTTTCACTTTGGTATCTGATGCTTCTCCCTTTTGATAGTTTGGTAAAGGATCTTTGAATGCTTGATGATCGTCATTGGTATGATGTCCTTCAATTGTAATAGTGCCATTTTCAATTAAATCTTGTACTAGATTTCGCAAGGCTTGATAGTTATTTGTTCTATGACCCTTACATTGATGATAATTGCAATAATATGAATCATTCCATGATGGTGGTTTGACTCGTGGCTCATAATCTCTTTGCGGTGGTAAGGTAATAACCTTATTATCGAGAAGCTCCTTGAGAGAAAACTCAAGAGATTGACCCAACATGGTAAAATTCCATCGATTTGAAGAAAAGAATGGAGGTCTGGATGGATTTGATGTTTGGGTATTGCCAAGATTGTTATTGAAATTACCACGATTATCCTTGGTATTTTGATTGGTCATGCTTTCTTGATTGGAGTTTGTCCTTGTTGATTGGTAGTTCTTTGTTGGTTGGTATTTCCTTGTTGGTTGTTTCGTGGAGCACTTGATAAGTTGAAGATAGATGATCGTGTTCGTAAATTGTTTGCATCCACTATACCATCATTGACCACATTTTTATTTCTATTCCAAAACCTTGTTTTATCATTGTTGTTTTGATTAGATGAACTTGGATTATCAAGTTTTATCACTTCTCTTTTAACCAAAGCCCCTTCAATGGTGATTGCGTTCTCAATCAATTTTTCAAAGTTAGGATAATGAAGATTAAGCCTGTAGCTTAATTCTTGATCAAGGATATTGATGAAGATATCCATCTTTTCCTTTTCAGGAATAGGACGGGAATGTCGTGTAAACAATCTTCTCCACCTTTGCAAAAACGTAGTGAAAGATTCCCCTACTTTTTGTTTCACTTTACAAAGATCAAGCATGGTTATCTAGTGTTGGATATTTTATGTGTATTGTGATATAAACTGATTTATTAACTCCTCAAAAGTTTTGATGGGGGGAGTGATCTTGGAAAGCCACTCCATGGACTGTCCACCCAAACTTCATGGAAACAATCGCATTAAGTAGGTGGCTTCATAAGCAAATTCAAGACTCATATTTCGGAAATCCCTCACATGTTCAATGGGGTCACTTTTTCCATTGTACCTATCAAATTTAGGGATTTCACAAATGTTTTGGAAAAGGGATAATTTGAAGACTCCTATCAAATAGATAAGGAGATATGTCATCCAAAACATACTTCTTTGTTGAACCTCCTTGCATTTCCTTTATTTTCCCTTGTAATTCTTTTATCTATTGAGTAAGGGCACTAAGATCATTAGGAGGAGTTTCAGAATTTTCTTTAATCCCTTCTATATCAAAATTAGAAGTAACTTAGCTCCTTGATTAGCTAATGAAAGAAAATATCTTTCTTTGTTTTGTTCTAAAATCTTTTCCATAAGAGTATGGAATTGGGGATCTTGTTCTGCTTCTTGAAGCTTTTTTTTTGTTAACTCTTCTATATGAAGTGCATTCTCTTCTTTCTCATTATTATCACCCATTTTGCTTGTGGTAGTTTCTCCTTCATCTTTTTCCATGTGTTTTCGAGATCTCATGACAACAAGCATAAGCTTTGTTCCAAATTCTACTAACTTTTGATCAAAAGAATGGAATGGTGAAATTTTTGATAGATATGAAAGTCAGAATAGAATGAAGATTCTATGACTTGAAAGATTTCTAATCTTTACCTTGTGTTATTCCCTAATTGAAAGGATGAAAATCCTGTTGGTGGGAATTTAAGAAAAAGATCAAGAAAAGTATGATTTTGCACTTTATGAAGTTTGATCGTAGCTTCGTAAAAGGATGGATTTGTGATAAATGCCTAATGTGATTGAGTTCTCTATTGTAGAAATTGATTTGGACGAGTAGAATATTCAATTGCAGGTTGGGGAATATAACAAAAATGAATACGCTGACTATGGTTGTGCCTTTGAGAAAGGGCTCTTCTTTGAAAGAAAGCTTGTGAGTATAATGGTTCTATAGCATAATCATCAGTGAAACCCCTAACACAATCATGATATCGATGTATAAAGGTTCTATGTTTAAGTAAAACCTTTCAGCTTTGGTACAAGAATCATCTTTTCTTCAATAGTTTCTTGTAGCTAAGTGATTTCTTCGATTTTTTGATTCGTTTGAGAATGGATTTTTTAACAAAGGTTGTGGATTTCCAATCTCTTAACATGGGAGTAATCAATGTGATTGTGAGTTTTGGATGATCTTTACTGAATTAATGTATTGAAAACACATCAAGCAAATTGTAGAATAGTTGTGTTTAAGTCCTATACTAAACATCAAGTGTATGATCAATTTTTTTTTCAAAAATTGTTGTCACAGGTTTTACACATGATAGATAGATCAAATAGACTCACTCTTAGTACTCAAGTAGGTCATCATACTAATCAACAACCCACATCTTAGAACTGCGTTGACTCACACAACCGTGTCACCCCCAAAAGAGCGCTTGTATTTTTGTCTTTTCCAGGTGCGTACTCAGAGTGACAGAAGTGGATACCGGATCCCCTGAGCAAACAGTCCTTGGCAGTTATATGGTGAGTATCTTGGGGGTAGATTCTTCCCTCCCCTGCACTGTGATTATTATGATGTTCAGAAACTGACAAGTTAGCCACTACACTAAGTTTGTAATAAGGGTTTCCATTCGGTGCGACAAATGATATACTCCCTCAAGAGACCTCCCTACCTTTAGAATAAAGGCTTTGGGGATGGTTATCAATGCACACTACCGTCAAAAGAGGGTTTCCCCAATTTTGTTTTAAATTTTATAGTGGGGTGGAATAGCCTGGCTTTGGCTTGAACCCACTTGAGTCATTCCTCCTGGGTGAGTACTTTTTCCCACAAGAGCAAGCTCTCTAAAGGATGTAATCAAAACAGTAAATTTGCATGAAATTGAAAAGGTAAGTTTGGTATTTTGATCACCCAGTTAAGGGGAGAGCATAGACCTATTGCCACAAACAAAGAAAACAAATGTTCTTTTTAAAACCCAAATCATAATTGATCTGCTCTAAGTGAAGATATTGCTTCACAAAAGCAAATTGTTCAATTTTTAATTGCAAGATCATTGTGTAGTGACTACCCTAGATTGATTCATTTTGATTAAGTGACTATCCTAGGATTTGTTCATTCCAATTAAGTTCCTACTAGCCGCGGTCGCGTCGGATCTAGTCAAATCTCTACCTAATTTACAAATTACAATTTGCAGATTCTGTAAAAAAATCTAAAACAGACTTAAAAGGCGCTATATAAAATAGCATTGTAAAATTAGTAAAGGGTGCTATGAAATTGCTGATGGGCGCTGTGAATTTATTAACTGGCGCTATGAAATGGTGAATGAGTGCTGCGAAATGATGAATCAGTGATTCGAAATGGAGAACGGGTGCTGCGAAATGATGAATTGGCACTATGAAATGGAGAACGGGCACTACAAAATGGAGAACAAGCACTACAAAATGGATAATGGGTGCTACAAAATAGATAATGGGCGCTGCGAAATGGATAATGGGCGCTATAACAATGTTAAAGAGCACTGTAATATAGTGAACGGGCGCTGAAACGTGTTTAATGCGCTGAATCGCTCTTCTAGCCGTAACTTGTCAGAAAAATCTACAAAAAGATGTTAAAATTTGGGGCAAAGGCCCCACAATGGGCGCCAAAAATGTGTGGTAAATATGTTAATATCAATATAAGATAAACAAAACACACAAATGAAACATTAAACTAATTAAAGCAAGATAAATTGAAATGAAATGAAAAAAAACAAAGCTTCTTCAGAACCGTTCCATTGTCCTCTATCTCCAGGGATTTTCTTGAAGCTGCTGCTCTCAGATTGTGTAAGCAAAGCTTTTCCAAATGGCAACCTGCAGAACGAGTATGCAAAAGGAGTATACTTCTATCCTATATGCCGATGGAGTGAAATACTGATACGGATATGCACAGGGGCTATAGATTATGGATGCTATGATATGAGGTGGATAAGCCATGATATGAAATACTACTATGCTATGCTATAAAGCTATGAATGCTAAAAGGCTATGCTACCAAAAATTGGCTATAGTTTTCCTGTATGCAAGCTTCTATTTTTTTCAAAGACTCGGTAGTCCTTTTTATAGATTTTCACAGGCAAGAGCCTGGCTGGAAAAGATCAATGGCTGTGAGATTGTCTGGTATTTTTGAATGGTGAGAGATTGAGAGGTTGAGAGGAAGATGGAAGATGTTGGGAGGTTGGAGAGAAGAATGGAGGCTTGTCTTCAACCCACGGGAACAAGTTTGCATAGGAACAGAGAAATTAATTTTCTATTTTGGAAGTTTGTTTCACGGTTGTTGAAGATAATTCCAAATTAAATAAATAAATTTATTTAATTTTGTGTGAGTTTGATATTTGATTTTAGGACTATAGAAGATTTAATTAAATATTTGAGATATTTAATTATGATGTGACTTTAGAAGAATTTAATTAAATATTTGGAATATTTAATTATGAATGAAATTTAGAAGAAAAGAATATTTAATGATAATTAATATAAATAAATCGTAATGTTTATTTAATTAATTAAGAAATGGATAAGAAAAAGAGATTAAATAAACTTATTTATTTAATCTAAATGAAAGAATGAACAATATAAATAAATTATTTACATTTATTTATACGCAGATTGAATTCAAAGATTTAATTAAATATTAAAAATATTTAATTAATTACCAAACTATTGTGATGTGACCATTTTTAGGTGTATACAGTTCCTACAAAAAATCAAATTTTCTATGATTTTTTTTTAAAGATTGTGTATTCACGTTGGGTTCACTAGATGTAGCACAGGGAAAATTCACAGGTTAAGCAAATTAGAGCATAATTTAAACTAAACCTAAGCTAAATAATTGAGAACAATGGAAAACAATAAAAACATGCATAAACAAAGGATTTTACCAAACACACATTCGGTTCCATGAATAACCTCCATTATCTTTCTCCATTTCATTCTAGTATGATACTTGCCCTCAAATTTTCATTAAGAATGCAAGTATGGCCTCATGATCATGATAATAGAAAAACATTGAAGATTCTAAAGTTGCTTCCAAAACTCATAAGATTTTGGGAGGAGTAATAATGATAGAGGTAAAGCCAATTTATAGAAAATATGATTTTTGAATGACAAACTAAGATTGAAGATAATTAATTGACGATTTAGATTAAAAGATGTGACATGCAATAGGGTTAGGGTTGAATTAGTGTGAGTGATAAAGCATAAAAGGTGGGGATTAAATTAAATAATAATTTAATATTTAGTGGAAACTGGTCGAGACAAAGAAGAATAAAGATTGCATGTAACAGATAATGGTTGACATGGATAAAAGATAAGAATAAATTAATTAAATAATTAAAAATATTTAATTAATAGAGGTTTGCACATAGAAGATAAGATATAATCTAGATAATAGACTGATTAACATAGAAAGTTTGTTTGTTAAAGATAATCAAATATTATCTCACTAGATAACTGAATGATCTAATTATATCTAGGCTTAAGTGATAAATGACTAATTAGATAACAAAGAGATTCTCTAATTATAGAGGAATATTCTATGGATAAATCTTTTTATGAATTAAATAATGATTTAATTCAACATTCAAGATTTTGGATTAATTTAAATAAATAAAGATTTATTTAATTAGAGAGAGAAAAGGCTAAAGAATAATTAAATAATAATTTAAAATGATTATTTAATTATAGTTAAAAGTGTCATAGGGATAAATTAAATAATAGTTTATTAATTTTAGAAAGAAGATAGATTTAATTAGCGACATAATTAAATAAACAATATTTATTTAATTAATCAAGGAAGAATAAAGGTAAGAATGAATTAATTAAATAATTAAAGTTATTTAATTAATAGAGGACATATGACCTTAGACAATAATTAAATAATTAACATAATTTAATTATAAAGATGAACAAAATATGAAGAAGTTAAGGGTCACAGGCCTAAGACAATTTTTAGTGTCTACACCTTCATTTTTCTCCTTCTCCTTCTCCTTCTCCAGGGGGCTTTCCTTTTCTTATTTTTCTAAATTAGTAGAAGTAGGTTCACCCTTAATTGCCAAGAACAAGAATTCATTGTCATCTAGATCTTCATATTCTAAATCTTCATATGAAATACTAGCATTCTCATTCACATAGTACTAAGCTATGTTAATCTTCTTTCCTTTCTTTTCCTTCTCATATCTTTGTTTATTTCTTTTAGCTCTTTCTAGACATCTTGTAGCATAATGACCTATTTCTCCACAACTAAGGCATTTAAAGGGAAACTTACCTTCATACTTACCAAAACCTTTTCTCATTATTCTTACAAAGTTAGCTTCTATTTCATCAAATTTCTCTTCATCCGGATCTTCAACTTTTGTAGCTTAAAAATCAGTCTCTATTTTACATCTATTTCTTAGAATCGACTTCCTCATCTCATAAGATGTCAAAAATCCTAACAGATCCTTAGTACAAGTCTTATAATCTATAGTTTGCTTAATAACACTCACCTTCTCATTGTAAGCATTAGGAAGATTTTTGAGAATCTTCTTTACAATCATGGTTTCATCTATAGTAGTGCTAAGTGATCGCATTCCAGCCACTACCTCATCTAATCTTTGTACGTAAGATTTAACATTTTCATCTTCGGACATATGTAAAAGATCAAATTGTGTTTCCAAATTATGTAATTACACCTCTTTAACTCTTTCATCACTATCATGTGCTCTTTCTAAAGCATCCTAGACTTCCTTATCTATCTTCAAATTCTAAACCTTAATCAACTCAAAATGTACCAGACTATTCTTCAAGATGAACTTCGCCTTATTATTCACTTAATGTGCTATGATCTCTTCAGGTTTACTCAGACCATTAGTAGGAGGAGTGTAGGGATTATTGTAAGCTTTCTCCACATCATAGCCACAATACTCCAGATATTATTCCATCAATACTTTCGAGATACCATAATTATTTCCATCAAACCTCGGATAATCAAAGACCATTTTTCCAACCATCCTAGACCTTTCTCAAGTGATTAAGCTCTTCACCAAGGAACCAAGCTCTAATATCAATTGTTGAATGGGATAACTGAGAGGGGGATGGGGTGAATCAATTGTCATAGATTTTAACCTTTAATTCAATTACCAAAAATTATACTTAAAACTACTTAAGTGATTAATCATCAAATTGAAATGTAGAAAATCAAATCCAACACATAAACAAAATAACACCAGATTTATGTGGAAAACCTAATAAGGGAAAAACCACGATGAGGATTAACTCACACTATAGAGAATGCCAAAACCGATTCTAGAAAAAATCACTTCCTAAAACAAGGCTCACTGCCGAAGATAAGGTTCACGGTCTAAAAATAAGGACTCACTGTCCAATAGGGCTACAAACTAGAGGGCTCACTTCCAAAAAGATACAAAGAAAACAAAGAAGACTTGTTACAAAGAGACTAAAATCCCAATGCAACAAAGGATTCCACCATAACCACTTGATCAACATGCATGAATGATAGAGTTCACCTTCTTCTCATTGCATTTGGAAACTCAACATTAAGCTTTGCATTGATCTTCCACACACAACTCACACACACTTTATGAATAGAATCAAAGTTGTGTCTAATCTTTCACTTATCTTCCTTCTCTTAGACTCTTGTATATTTTTCATTACTAGCTCATCCTGTATTTATACTATCTCCAACCTTGAAAAAGATACAAAGTCATCCATCCAACTTCAAATTCAAATTAGGCCAGTACCAGAACATCCTATGGTGGAATTAGTATGAGGGAAACCCAAGCACACACTTCACTGGGACCCAAAATAGATCTAACACGCTTCATCAAATTTGAAGATAGTGCTTGACACACAGTTGGCCAAACTAGTGTAAAACATAGAAAAATTAAGCTTGAAACTTCTAGAACCAAAAATATCTTCATCAATCAGAACATCTTAACTCTAGAACTGCAAGTCAAAATAATTCATGAAAGATAAGTATGGACCAAAATTTTTTCTCTCGGACCTCAACCAAAACATAGAAAAACATAGTTCACAACTGGTGAAAAAAATTGAACTTCACAACAAACCAACCACCAAAATTCTAGATATAGCAACCTTCAACACCCATGGACAACATATCTAAACCACATGAACATAGGGGAAAATACCAGATCATTAATTAGAGCAACAACTGAATACCTATAGACTTCCTTTAATACAATTTTCTCAATATCTCAACATATACAACCTACAACAACTAGATAGCCAATTGACCAATTGACATCAATGACAACACCTTCATTCATTTCTTCATTCCTGCAACAAATCCTAATTTTATTTCACCTAAAACAAAACTCTTAGGTGATGATTGGGGGCCGTTAGATTTTACACCTTGTTTCAAAGAAGAGTCCAAAATCTCACCCTCAAAGTCTAAAGAGTCATATACAAATGATTCATCTTCAAATACATGTTTTAGGGATGATTGGTGTTCATTATATTTTACACCCTCCTTTATGGGAGAGTACAAAATATCACAATGTAAACCAAACCTCCTTGTGTTTTAGTTTCTTAACTTGGTTCCACATCAACATCACCCCATGGTGGTGATGGGGGCTCTTCAACTCCCATCCCTCATGAGAGGAAGATACATAACTTTACAAAATCTAACAAGGATTTGTGTGCTTGTGAAGAAGCCAACCCTTCTTCATCTGAGTTTGGAAGCATGTTATGTCCTTGGATACAAAATCCTTTCTAAACATGGATATAATGAAAACATGTTGCAAAATGATAAAGAAAAAGTGAAGTCTATATCACACTTTTTCAAGAAAGATCTAGGTTTACCACCTTTATTTCCATCTTCATTTAATTCCTTATTATCTAGTATGTGTATGAAATCTTGTGATAAGAAAGAATTGACCCCCACTATTGATCAAGAGACTATCTTGTTGAGGCTTCTCCAAGCTCGCTTGATATCACTCCCTCCAAGAACACGAAATGAATTTTACAACAAATGTTCATTTTATGCATATCATAGAGTTCATGGTCATTCTACTAATGAACTTAAAGCTTTGAGTAATAAAATAAAACACCTTAAGGATTGTGGTGCTCTTCCTTGTGTTGATGCACCTATTTACTCTAATTGTTACTTATTTTCACCCTATCATGTTTCTCATCACTATGTGGAATTTTTTCTCATAGCCATTCATGGTGGTACAATTTTAGGTGCAACCATATCTATCTTGGCAGAAAAATGATAGTTCTTGGTGGTTGTCTTTGCCTCTATGATTTGGGGGAAAGAATAACTAGTTTTTTGAGGTGTGCATTCCTTTCAAAGATCACCTCTTCCTCTCTTTCTACTTAAAATACCAACATAGCAAGCATGTCGACATTTTAAGTGGGGGCATATTGTCCCCCGTTCATTGTCTACATGTTCCATTCTTAGTGATGATATTATACATCTCCTATGAAGTATGAAATTTTTATTCAAAGTGTGGTATTCTCAATTCATGTGATGTGTCTTCTTCTTGGTGGCATTGGTTTTGATATCCTTCAAGATTGCAACCTTTCTTGGAATATGGAATTCCTTTTTCTGGTGATGCTACACATGCATTCCCTAAGTTGTGAATCTTTTATACTTGACTTGTCCTCTCTTGGAGAAATTAGGCACAATGTCCCCTGAGGTGAGACCTTTCATGAACTAAACAAAACCTCTTTGAACACACCTTATCTTATTTTCATTTCTTTCATGAGTTCTTAGCATAACACAACTTGCTAGCCTTATGAAGCTCGAAGTTCATATTGTGTGATGCCTTATCAAATATATCAGGAGGTATAAATTTGGTATGGTTTGTTCAATGGGAGCCTAATAATATTCTCTCATTTGCCACTCTCTAGGGGCTCACCTAGTGGACAACATATTTCACTAGCCTGTGTGAGCACATTGTTATTTGCATAGTGGACAATGAGTTCCACTTGTAAACAATTTGGAAAAATAGCTAAGGCTTAATTCACATCAAGTTGGATAAATTGTCGAGGCTTGATCCACCCATTTATTTCTCTTGTTATTTTTCTTTCCTTTTAGTCTTTGACATTGTATGTTTGTGTATCTTGTCTTGCTATTGCATATCATACATCTTGTGTGTGTTCCTTTGTGCTTATGTTGGTTTTCCATGGGATATTGATCTTGAGGGCTTGGAAACCTTCTTGATCCTTGTCATCCTATCCCATCAACATTTGTGCAATTGGACCCCCTCTTGACATATAATTTTCTACTTTAGTGTGAGTTTGCGCTTGTGCTCATCCTCTCATTGAAGTAGAGGCTAAATGTAGTGTAGAAAAATGTACCCCTTTACATTTTCACACTTTGTTTGGGCCCTATTAATTAAATTGGACTTAATTATGCTTTAATAAGCCGTATTTTACATCTACAAGCCTAATAAATTACATTTTATGAAGGGGAAACTCGACAATAATTAATGTGAACATATAATAAACCACCTTGAGCAATGTGTGTTCCAAGAATAGGGACTTGGGACCCATTCAACCATGGGCGAATGGGTCCTCCATAGGCCATGGAGCCCATTTTTAAAACATGTTTTGGTGGTATTTTTATCATCCTAAATTTAAATTTCAAATTTCGGCTTGTAATGTTTAATTTTTGGGATATCAAGGATAAATGTCTATAAATACAAGGTTATTTTATCAAATTAACATTAGATTTCAAGAGCACAATTGAGATAACTTATTCAAGAAAAAATATTATTTTCAAGAGCATTCAAGAGTAGATTTATCAAGAATATGTTGCAACAATCAAGATCCAAGCATTATGTCAAAGTTATGTTCATTCATGCATGTTTTTGGAGCTAACATTATGATGTAGGTTTCAAGATCTAATCCAAGCATTCAAGTCAAAGATTCAACGAAAGATTCAAACATCAAGATCCACATCCATTGAATCCATCTAATACAATATTTCAGTCTTTCCAAGGTTTATTCAAGGGTTTGTTGAATTACAACATTGCATTTTTTATTCATCATTCCTTTCATGCTTTCATTATTTCAATTCAAGGTTTCATTACCAAAACAGGGTTTGTCTAGGGAAAACCCCCATTCACCAAAAAAAAACAATTTCTCCCTCTTGAGTTTGTGTTGCAGATTTTAGGTTGAAGAAAAATTGAAGATTGGATATCTCTAAAGTGCAAAAATATTGCAAGAAAAGTTTTCAAGATCACAAAAACTTAGATCCGGAGCTCTTTTTTCATCATTTTTTCATGAAACTAGTGGGAAATTGCATCTCAAATCTATCTTCAGAGGCTCACAAAAATTCAATTCAAAAATTCATCTCAAGACCCATTCGCCATTTCTGGACAAGGGGGTCTTGGAAACTCTGCAACCAAGTGGGAAACTCTACAACTATTTTTGAGGTTAGTTTTAAGTATCCTCCACTCATCCAATTTTCACAAAATAGACTATTTATGTTAGAGTTATGATTCATCTACATGAATTAGGTTTTAGGTTACAGATTTGAGGTCATTTTCTATTTTATTTTCATCTCCCAAAAGTGTTGTTTAAACTTTACCCCCTCATCCACACACACATAAAGGAAATTGCTATATCTTCCATATAATTGATCCACCTAAGGGCTGAAAGTTAGTTCTATCTGGGAGGATTTCATTTTTTGAATGAAATAGAAAATAGGTAGGTTCATTACACCCCATTTTTCCCTTTCTATTTATAGTAAGTTTGGTGACACATTCCAAATTTAGTATAAAACCCTATGTTTTGTGTATACACCTAAAATTGGTCAAGAGAAAATTAATTAAATACTAGTTATTTAATTAATAAATCTTTAATTCTTCTACTTATAAATAAATTGCAAAATTTATTTATATAGTTCACCTTCTTTACTTCTTCATACCTTAAATTATCATTTTCATCATGTTTTAATTAAATAAACAACTTTAATTAGTTAGTTTTATTTAATTAACTCCCTTTTATTAAATTTGAATTTGAGCACATTTCTACTAACTTCTCACCTTCCACCTCATCATGTGTCTCATGAAATTAAATATACTTAATATTTAATTGGCATTTTATCTCAACAAATTATAACCAATTTGAGACACTTGGCTTCCTCCTCCATTTGATTCTCTTCTACACTTGGCAATTTGTTCTACTAAAGGGAACACTCTCCTTGATTCTCTCTAACCTCTTCACTTTTGACCATTCATCTCTCTAGATCAAATCCGGACCATTGAATCCTACCACATCAGCCTATGCCTTGGAGAAATCTATAAATATAGCCTCATTTAGAACATTTTCATATAGATAATTGAGCATAAGTACATTATGCAAAAAATTCAGTGTGATCTTAGCATTAGCATTAATATTTTAACATTTTCCTCTTAGATTCATTTAGTTAAATCATGGCTTTAACATTAGCTACATCTTAATTTCTGTAATTGCATCATAGTATTTCCATTATCAATATCATAGCATTATCATAATATTTACACAATCATCTACAACATATCATTTAGCAATCAATCATTTAGAAAGGTTTATTGCATTTCCAACATCTCGTTCTTCAAGTTGTCATTTGACAAGTTTTGTGCATATACAAAATCTGAGAGCCATAATGACTTGAAAAATCCTTGGAGATAGAGGACAATGGGATGAATTTAGAGAGTTTGTTTGTTTCAATTCGATTAGATTTAGTATTTGAATTCTCTAATATAATGTTTCATTGATTGTGTTGTATTACTGTTACACTCACATATTTTATACACCACAATAAATTTTGGCGCCCACCATAGGGCATAGCCCCATTTTTAACATTTTATGCCAAGTTTTCATTCATAGGTTTGGTCATGAATTTAAATGTAGCACACCCAAAGCATCTTTTAGCTTGTCTGATTGATATTTTGGTGCATTCAATCTCTGTTCCAGTGCACTTGGGTGTTCTTTTGGCGCATCCGGTCTCTATTTCAGCACATCCATGGGATCTTTCGACGCATCTGCATTATCTTCTGGTACATACAAGACTTTGGTTTTCATTTTCCACTTTCCAGATTAACACATTTAGTCTATTTTGTAGCACATCTAGTGCGTCTTCTAGCGCATATGGTTTCTGTTTTAGCACATCTAGCTTTATTTGCAAGAACTTAAAATTCAGGAAACTAATTTATATCTTTATTTTGCAGGTGATTTAAATGCTATCAAAGACAATTATCTGAAACTACTAATGGTGTTTGTAGGGGCGGGAGTTATTTTTGTCTTCCTTTATTAAATTAGGCATCTAGTTTAATAAAGAGGTCAATGAACGCCATGTATATTGTGCTTGTAAAGTGATAGGCCTATGCTCTCCCCTTCACTGGGTGACTAGAATGCCAGACTCACTCTTTTGTTTATTGTAATAACACCTTTAGAAGGCCTGCTGTAGTGGGAAAAAGTACTCACCCTATAGGAACAACCTAAAGCCAAGTATTCCAACCCACTATAATCAAATGTGATTGCGAGGAAACTCCCAATCAATGATAGTGTGCATTGATAACCATCCCCAAAGCCTTTGTTCTAAAGGTTTGGAGTTATCCTGAGGGAGTTTATCATTTTGCCGCACCAAATGAAAACCCTTACTAAGAACTTTAAGTGTAGTAGCTAGTCGAGTCATTTTATGAACATTTTTAATATTCATAGTGCAAGGGGAGGGAAGAATCTACCCCCAAGATACTGACCATATAACTACCAGGGATTACTAGCCAAAAGTGGAGGATTCGACTTTGGTTAAGACTTGGGAAAGGAAAAAACACAGGCACCCTCTAGGGGGTGTCATGACTGTGTGAGCTGACATAGTTCTAAGATGTGGGTTGTGATATTATAAATGATCTTGACATTAGAAAAGTGTCTGATCTGTTTGCTATTGTTGAATACCTATGGAAATCAAAGGGATCAGACTAGATCCTTGAACATACACTTAATGTTTAGCTCATAGGGTGACACAACTGTTTTACAATTTGCTGTTGTGTTTGAAATCATTTTTCAAGAGATCATCCGTTAAAAACACTTAATTCACATGCTTCACAAGCAAGAAAATTAGGAAAGTTTACTAGTAAGATCACTCACTAGAAACATTCAAATTCATTGATCCAAAAGAAAAAAAACCAGACAAACCTTTCAAAACCAGTGACCATTTCTAGTTTAGTGCATCAATCTCATATTCTAGCACATTTACCTCATTTTCTAGTGCATCTAGTTTCTGTTTTAGCGCATCCATCACACATTTTAGCACATTTAGACCATATTTTTGTGCATTCATTCCATCTTCTAGTGCAATTGCAATCTATTTAGCAGATCTAAGTTTGAACATCTGTCAGATAGCTTGAACCATCTTTAGGGGTAGTATAACACATATCTGGCTTGTTTTAGTGCATTTAGTCCATCTTCCAGCACATCTTGGGTCTTTTCTAGCCCATTGCCTTCATCTTTCAGTGCAATTAGCCCAATATGTGGCACATTTACCTCATTTTTCCAACATATCAAATTTCTATTCTAGCACATATAGAGGGGTAGTCTAGTGCATCTGGGTACCTTTCTAGTGTAGTTAGATTATCTTCCAGTGCATCTAGATTCTTTTCTGGCACATTCAACAGATCTTTTAGGGAATCATTTTCCTATCCTGGCACATCTAGGGAAAAATTTAGCACATCCAGTCTCTATTTTAGTGCATCTGCGCCATATTTTAGTGTATTTGGTTTTTGTTTTAGTACATCCATCTGATTCACAAACAAAGAGCTAATTTGAACGTCTGTCAGACAATTAACACCAGATTTAGGGATTCTTTCCATAATATAGATCATTCCTTATCATTGTAGTAGGTTGAACTTGAAGAAACTAGATTTGGCAAGTGAATTCCTTTAACTAAACTTGGATCAAACCATCTTAAAGTGCCTAAATCATCAAACCTATCATCTAATTGTTAGCTAAGTTTCATCATCAGGATCTATCATCCTTCATCATGAAACAAAACATTGTCATCAAATTTGTCACCTTAGTCTCATCAATAGAATCCATCATTCTATTTAACTTAGGAAATCTCTTTGGCACTCCTCAACAAAGATCAAAGTATAGTAAATCTTTATCACTTGTATGCTTCTTTTAACAAGATCTCAAAAGAAAAAACTCAAGGAAAAGGAAATTGAAACTCAAAACATCATGGCTAAAGCAGAAGAAAATCCCTTTCATAGATTCCACCAACCTGAAAATGATGAAATCACTAATGAAGACATTCAACATGCTCAACAAGACCCCAAATTTCACAAATTCATGGAAAAGATTTAAAAAAAATAATGAAAATTATTTTATGATGTTGGATAACCAAGGTGTCAAATTACCAACTAATTTTGATGTCAATCAGTTAAAAGGAAGCCCCAAGAGTATAGAGGTTGATTCACAAAATATTGATCCAATGAATGCTTTGACCCAACAAATACAAAATCTTCAAACACAGATTCAAGACATGCAAAGAGGAACCACAAAAAGATATTTGCTGCAAGACATCTGCCCATATCCTTTTGACAGAAGTCTAAATATGATACCATTTCCACCAAACTGTGATCTTCCACAATATGACAAGTGAAATGGAAAATATGATCCTATAGATCATGTGAGAGAATTTTGTACCATGAGCTTGGAGTTTTCACATGGAGATACTTATTTTATGATATTGTTTCCATGAAGTTTGGGTGGCCATTGCATGGAATGGTTTTCAAAACTCCCACCCAGAATTAGATCCTTTGAAGAGTTGGTCAATATCCAACATGAGATAACCATGAAGGATATTTGCAACAAAAAACGTAAAAAGGGTGAATCATTCCTCATATTTTTACAAAGATGGAGAAGACTATTTGCTAGATAAGCTTGTCCTATACTTGAAAAGGAAAAGATGGAAATATTCATTGACAATCTGAATGATGATATGAGCTATAGACTCGAATTGCAATGTCCACCCAACTTTGAGAAAATAATTGAAAATGGACTCAAAATTGAGGAAGCCTTGGTTAAGAGAGGAGTCTTAAAAATCTACAATGAAGGAAACAACTTAGCAAACTCCTCCAATCATTATAACAACAATGAGAAAACTAAATTCTAGAAAAGAAACAAGAATGCTGGTAATGATGGTGTAGCTGAAACACATAATGCAAAACCAGTCTTTAATCTATTAGGAATTACACCCAAGAACAACCAAAACACTAATCAAAACACCAATAAAAATGACAATCAAAACAATACCAAATCTAAACCACCACCATATTGTACACCATCAAATCAAAGAAGATTTACACCCTTGGGACAACCACTTGAATTAAAATTAAACAAACTTATTGCAACAAAACTTATAACATTACCAGAGGCATGAGATTGGGAACCACGAGTTAAATCATCATGGTGGAATGATGCACATTATTGTGATTTTCACATAAACAAGGGCCATAAAACAAATGATTGCATGCAACTGAAACATTTGGTGCAAGATTTAATAGATAGAAAGGAAATATCAATAGGACCTCAAACAAATGTTAATCATGGAGCATTCAAGAACCATTTACCCAACTACGAAAAAGGAGTCTTCTTCAACAAACACCAAAGGGAAAAATGTGAGTTCTATGTTTATGATTCTACCATTCTTCATATTTTAGAAGTTTATGATCAAACTAATGACATTGAAATCAATGACGAACAAATTTTTTTTGCAACTGATAATAAAATTAATGACATCACAATTGAGCATGAACAAGACACTGCTACAATTGAAAATCAACTCAATGATATCAAATCAAATCAATGACATCACACAAGACATAGCTGCAAATGATAATCAAATAAATGTCATCAAAATCAAAGATAAACAAGATACCATGCTAGTAAACAAAACCACAAGAGCTCAGTCTAAGTATGTATTGAAGGGAAGTACTTCTAAAACATTTGTTGCTCTGTCAAATCAATACAACATTGTAGACTAATTGTAAAAGATCCCAACTCAAATATCCATACTAGACCTTCTCAAAATTTCACTAGCTCATAAGGATATTCTGGAAAAGGCTCTAGTGGACACTACAATACCTACCAATTTGGAAGTTTGTCAATTCCGAGCCATGGTGGGACATTTGACCGCACCTCATTGCCTATCATTCTTTGAAAATGATGATGCATCTCTTACTCATCCACACGACACATCACTTCACATTGAGGTTATAATCCATAAACATCAGGTCAAACGTGTTCTAATGGATGGAGGAGCTAGTCTAAATATCTATACTTTAAAGCTTGTTTGTGCACTAGGATTTTTAGAAAATGCCATTGATGCTAGAAGAAAGATCACTATAAAAGCCTATGATGATGAAGAAAGATCCTCCCAAGGAATGATTATCTTACCAATCCAAGTGGGACCAATCCAAAAAGATATATTTTGCAAATTTTTGGACAAATATTTGACATACAACATACTCTTGGGTCGACCTTTGATCCATGAAATGCAAGCAGTGCCATCAATGTAACATTAGTGCTTGAAATTCTCGTTCAATGGACAAGAGATCACCATTTCAGCTGATTCCAACAATCCTCAATATTGTAATACTCTTAATATGGTTCAAGATACTTTTGTACCACATGACAGGGAAGCTATCACTTCTAGTTCATCAAACAATGAAGGTCAAATCAGTTCTTTGTCAAATCAGCTTGAGAAAAAGGTCCAGTCAAAAGATAAAGGCATTGGTGATTCTATTTCCTCTAACAATGAAAGTCAACTAAATTCTTTGTCAAAACTATTTGAGAAAAAAAATCAGCTGAAAGTCAAAGGCATGGGCGAATATTCTTTTGAGTAGTTCTTATGTCTCTCACATCTGCTACCTTCTCCTAAGTCATATGGAAAGCCATCAACATTGAGACAATAATCCTCACAACCTATTTCACTCTTTGATGGTACTTGTAAAAGCAAAAACCCTAGTGGATGAACCTGAGGACAAGGATGTTTTAAATTGGTTGTACAAAGATGAAGAAGCATCACAAGCATCAACTTCCAATGTACTAATAGAGCCATATGGAAAAGGGTTTACAATCCTAGAAAAGATGGGATATGAAGGAAAAGGTCCTACCAACAAAAGAAAAGAAGGCATTGTGGAATCGATTCAGCCTACCATGACCAATACAAAGGACAAGAAAGGGCTAGGATACAAAGAAGAGTCAAAAGAAGAAACCAATCAACAAATTTGTGAGCGAATCCTCTAATTGTGAGATAGTTCTGAAATAGACTCCAATGAATATGAATGGGACTCGCTCTCTGAAGAATCTTGTCAAGACAAAGAAATTGATGTGATACAAAGGTATGTACCCAAACATATGGAGGGATAAATTTCAAGGTCTAGACCACTTGAATTTGGATCATTACATATCGATGACTCTAGTGAAGATGATCAAAATTTGAGCAAGATAGATCATTCAGAGGAGAGTAACATCATAGACCTTGAAATTTATATCGAACACTTTTATGACGTTTCCATCATGAAACTCACCCCTTTTGACCTTAACCCATCAGACGATTCTTTACCATTGTTACACCTCAAACTTATTGAATGGGAACAAACTAAGTTGCTTGATAACCCTATCTTTCCAAATGATGATGCCAATGTTTTGAACTTCCTTTGCTATGATAATCTTGAAACATGTTCCACCAAAAAATATCATAATGAAGCTTCTGACAAGGGGAGTTCCAAATCTCTTAGCTACAAAATGAATATAAAAAAAATGATCTAATGGTGAAAACCATTTAATGGCAGTATTAGATCATGAAAAAGTAAAAATAAAGAGTGTATCCAATGGTGAAAACCTCTTTGAGGCACCAAAGGATGGGATATTTGACACTCTTCCCAAGAATTATCATGAGATATGTTCAAAATTAGTGGAACTTACACAATCTATAAACATTGGTACTGTAGAAATAGTGAAGACCTGGTGCAAGAGCACCAATCCTTTTAGGATTTCTCTTTAGTTGTCCTAAGCAAGGTTGAGTCTAGTTGTTAGATTTTTGAGTCAAATTTGTGTAACAAGGCCATGATGAAGGCCATCCATGTTGATTTGGAGTCTTTTGAGTAATAAGCAACGAGGAAGTTGCAAAATATGAAAAAATGTAAAAATTGCTAGTCATTGTCAAGTTTGACAAAGTTGTCATGGTCAAGGTTTTTGTTGATTTTCAAATATGGGGTCTTGTTAGATGTTAAATAAGGTCTAAATAGACCATTTATGATGTTTTAGGGGTCTAGGTGAGTCAAGGGGAGCAATATTTCAAATATGCAAAAAAGGGTGTTAAGTGTAAGTTTGTAAAATGCAAAAATTGTAAGGGCATGGAAGCCCAACGATCACCATGAGTTTGTAAGGTAGTTGGAAGGTGGTTGGTCAGTTTCTCGAGTGGGAAAAAATTTAAAGGGGATGATGAACTAATTGTAATGTTTTTTGAAGAAAACCCCTTGTGAATAATCAATAATATCATTGTTTCTCTTGCAAAAATTGTTGTTTTTTTTTTTAGAATTTTTTGAGTTTTCTTAGGCTGTGAGGCCTTTGTACAACAAACTGATGATTAATTATGGTGTTAAATTAGTGGGAAGAATGCTTGAATATCCATATAGCTTGGTTTGATAGGTTTTCATTCAACTTTGTGAGTTTTATTGTGAATTTTCTCTAGGCGGGTTACTATACCTTGATTTCATATTTTGAAGAAAACATGATCTTTTAAGGCCCCCCACCTACTATTTTCTTCTTTTGGCTTAGTGGAGAGGCTTAATACAACATGAAATGAGTATGTGTATGATTTTTTTATGCAGGGGAAGTAAGGAATGGTGTTTGTGGTTGTTGTCCTATACTTTTTGATGTCAAATTTGGAAGAAAATAAAGCTTTTTCTCTAGGGTTTGTTGGACATGGTGAGGGAAGTGGTATGTATTTAAATATTAATCATATTTAAGTATAAAGATAGGTTTTTGAGTTGGTGACAAGGTCTAGGAAGGTGTGCTAATAGTATTTTCAATAAGCCCTAGGGTAAACTAGGAAAAAAGAGGGTTTTATGTTTAAGTGTTTTGGAAAGGGTGAATGTCCAAAAAAATTGTGAAATCAGGGGTTGTTTTGGTAGGGTGGTGCTGCCCCATAGGTTTCTTGAGCCACTTGTACAATTAAAGAGGGGTCTCTTTTTAAATTTGGCCTAATTGAGGCCTTTTATAGCGAGAAATCCAAGATTAGGAAGAGTTGCTCCAAAGGAGTCTAATTTGATATTGATGTATGTTGTGTAATCCATTAATGGGTATCTAAATCAATCATTTAGTTGGAGAGTCTTTTGGGAAGTCTAGGAGAAAAAGTCCAAAAATAGGGACTGCTATGCTACTTGACAAGGTAGACTAAAAAGTGAAAATTAAGGAGTTCAAGTGTTATTGTTTGAATCTCTATTTATCACTCCTTCTTTGAGGTTTTGTGAAGATTGGCATCCACATTTTGCATCAGAGTGATATCAGAGCAAGGGAGTGGATCTCTCGATAAATAAGGTTAAGATTTTGTGTGCAAGGAGAAGGTGCATTTGGAGGAATTAAAATGCCTCCTAAGGGAAGTGTTGTTACAAAAAAAGTTGACAACCAAGGTAAGAAGATATAAGACTTGGAGAGGGAAATTTCTATGTTGAAGGGTAAAGGTAGGGCTCACTTGGAGGAGAGCGAAATAGAGGAAGAATCCATTAGTGATGAAGAGGATATGGACCCAAATGATGTAAGGATGCTGAAGCTTTTGCAGGCTGTGAGGAAATATGGACATAGAAAAATGGATGTTCCCATGTATGGAGGAAAATTAGATGGAGAAGAAATCTTGGATTGGATAGGGGCTTTGGAGAACTATTTTGAAAGTGAGGAGGTAGGTGAAGAGCACAAGGTGAAGAAGGCAAAAACCAAGTTGAAGGGACATGCTTTGTTGTGGTGGAATTTTGTGCAAGATGAGAGGGAGAAACAAGGAAAGAAAAAGATCACTTCTTGGGAGAGAATGAAGACAAAAATAAAAGGTAAGTTCCTTCCTAAAGATTATAATGTTCAATTGCTTAAAAGAATTCAAAATATTAGGCAAACGGATCTAGATGTGCAAATATATACTCAAGAGTTTTATAGGTTAAGTATAAGAGAAAAACATGAAGAAGATGAAGAAGAGAAGGTGGCTAGGTATCTCAATGGTTTGAGATATAATATTCAAGATGAGATCAATGTATTGGAACCAAAAACATTGGAGGGATTTTTTCAAATGGCTGTTAAGATTGAAGAAAAACTCAAGAGGAGACAAGAGAAGGAAAAAAGAGGAAGAGGTAGCATTTCTAGGGGCAGAGGTGCAACTTCAACATCAAAACAGACCAAGGAAGACCTTGAAGATGATGATAAGAAGAAAGAACAAGCACCCAAAGCAAGAGGATGATGGAGAGGTGGAAGGAAAAACTTCAGGCAAAGAAGAGATTTCAGTGAGTTTTTAGGTAGGTGTTATAGATGCAATGAATTTGGACACCCATCTTTCAAGTGTGTTCAAAACCAAGGTTCAACATCAAGTGTTGATAGGAAGAGTGAAAGAATAACACAACTAGTCCAAGAGGAAGAATGTGAAAGTTTAAGTACTCCTACATACCCAAAGGTGGGAGAAGAACTTATGATAAGAGGAACTTTGTTGCAGACACCTAAGGAGGAAGACATGAGTCAAAGAAGGAGTCTATTCAAAACTTCATGCAAGTGTAGAGGTAAGGTATGTCAAGTGGTCATTGATTCAAGTTCTCAAGATAATATGGTGTCTAGGGAGATGGTAGATAAGCTAAAACTAGAGAAAATACCTCATGTACTACCATACAAAGCCTCTTGGGTAAATGATAGCCAAAATCTAGTGGTGAATGAACAGGCATATGTAGATTTTCAAATTGGGGAGTACAAGGACCAAGTCTTATGTGATGTGCTACCAATGGACGGTTGCCATTTTCTATTGGGGAGACCATGGAAATTTGATAGAAGGTCTATGTATGATGGTAGAGAAAACACTTGTACTATCAAGAAGGATGACAAGAGCTTTAAGCTAACTCCTTTGCAGGGAAGGGGGAAAGATAAGGGTAAGTCTAAGGTTGTCATTTTTGGAAAAAGGGAGCTTTTAAGGCTTGAGGATAGCAAGTCTAGTGTATTTATAGGTATGGAGAGGGTTAATGATGCTGGAACAATAGGAAAGGAACCATGAAATGATGCAATGACAACTAGGAGTTTAAAGGTGGAAGATGGACCTATGGATAAGTCTAAAATAGATCAAAGGAAGTGTGTTTCTATTTTGAAGAATGAGGGTAGCATGTTGATGCCACAAATAGGTAAAGGAAAGGGTAATGTGTAGATGCAGGTTGAGAGTAAGTGTGATGACACCATCCTTGTAGGGATTGTGAGTTGTCCTATAATAGTGAATAAGATTGGAAGGTAGTTTGGAACTGTCAAGGTAGAGTTTTCTGAGATTGATGGACTTGACAAGAGTAGGGAAGTGGTGGAAAAAGGTAAAGGTATGTGTGGTAATATTTTGTGTATAGGTCTAGGGATAGTTAGGGCACCATTTATAGGTGTAAACAACATTCAAGAATATGGAGCAGATCTATTGGCAGAAGACAAGCTGAGGCAAAGAGAGGACAAAGCAAAGTATGAGAAAAGGATAGCATGCACACCACCCTAGAGGAGAATATTAGTTGATAAAGCCTATGGGAGATATGATGTTTATAAGAGGAAGAAAAGAACAAGTTGCTACTGCCATTCATGGGGTATGAATCTTTTTATGCCCAGGTGTATGGTGTAGGAGCACCAATCCTTTTAAGATTTCTCTTTAGATGTCCTAAGAAAGGTTGAGTCTAGTTGTTAAATTTTTGAGTCAAATTTGTGTAATAAGGCCATGATTAAGGCCAACCATGATGATTTGGAGTCTTTTGAGTAATAAGCAATGAGGAAGTTGCAAAATATGAAAAAATATAAAAATTGCTAGTCATTGTCAAGTTTGACAAAGTTGTCATGGTCAAGGTTTTTGTTGATTTTCAACTATGGGGTCTTGTTAGATGTTAAATAAGGTCTAAATAGACAATTTATGATGTTTTAGGGGTCTAGGTGAGTCAAGGGGAGCAATATTTCAAATATGCAAAAAAAGGTGTCAAGTGTAAGTTTGTAAAATGGAAAAAATGTAAGGGAATGGAAGCCCAACGATCACCATGAGTTTGTAAGGTAGTTGGAAGGTGGTTGGTAAATTTCTTGAGTGGGAAAAAATTTAAAGGGGATGATGAACTAGTTGGAATGGTTGTTGAAGAAAAAACCTTGTGAATAATCAATAATATCATTGTTTCTCTTGCAATTTTTTTTTTTTTTTTTCAGAATTTTTGAGTTTTCTCAAGCTATGAGGCCTTCGTACAGAAAAGTGATGATTAATTATGGTGTGAAATGAGTGGGAAGAAAGCTTGAATATCCTATAACTTGGTTTAATAGTTTTTCATTCAACTTTGTGAGTTTTATTGTGAATTTTCTCTAGGCGGGTTACTATACCTTGATTTTGTATTTTGAAGAAAACATGACCTTTTAAGGCCCTCCACCTACTATTTTCTTCTTGTGGCTCAAGGGAGAGGATTAATACAACATGAAATGAGTTTGTGCAGGCTTTGGTGATGCAGGGGAAGTAAGGAATGGTGCTTGTGGTTGTTTTCCTATACATTTTGATGTCAAATTTGGATGAAAATAAAGCTTTTGCTCTAGGGTTTGTTGGAAACTATGAGGAAAGTGGTATGCCTTTAACTCTTAAGAATATTTAAGTAAAAAATAGGTGTTTGAGTTGGTAGAAAGGTTTAGGAAGGTGTGATAATGGGATTTTCAATAAGCCCTAGGGTAAACTAGGAAAAAAGAGGGTTTTATGTTTAAGTGTTTTGGAAAGGGTGAATGTCTAAAAAAATTATGAAATTAGGGGTTTTGTTGGTAGGGTGGTGCTGCCCGATAGGTTTCTTGAGCCAATTACACAATTAAAGAGGGGTCTCTTTGTAAATTTGGCCTAATTGAGGCCTTGTACAATGAGAAATCCAAGATTAGGAAGAGTTTCTCCAAAGGAGTCTAATTTTATACTGATGTATGTTGTGTAACCCATTAATGGGCATATAAATCAATCATTTAGTTGGAGAGTCTTGTGGGAAGTCTAGGAGAAAAATTCCAAAAATTGGGACTGCTGTGCTACTTGACAAGGCAAATTGAAAAGTGAAAATTGAGGAGTTCAAGTGTTATTGTTTGAATCTCTGTTTATCACTCCTTATTTGAGGTTTTTTGAAGATTGGCATCCCCATTTTGCATCAAGGCCCTACATCTAGTTGCATCCATGACAGAGGAAGAAAAACCAGGCTTCACCAAATTCTTTGAAGAGAGACAAATCAACTTTGCTTGGTCCTATGCTGCCATTCCAGGGATATATCCAAATCTTATAATGCACCATTTATCTCTACCACCTAGAGTAAAACTAGTAAAGAAAAAATTGAGAAAAACGCATCCACACATTGCACTACTGGTGAAGGTAGAATTGAAGAAATTATTAGATGCAAGATTCATGTAACCAATTGATTATGTTGAATGGATCTCAAACATTGTACCAGTTTCTAAACTAGATAACAATACCAGGATATGTACAAATTTTAGAGATCTTAACAAGGCTTGTCTAAAGGATGAATTTACTTTGCTTAACATTGACATCATTGTGGATTTGACAATAGGTCATGCAATGATTTCAAGAAGTACTTTGTTGAAATAAAATTTGAACAAATTCCAAGAGTGAACAACAAAGCTATAGATGCCATGGAAACCATTGCTTCTCTTCTACAGATACCAAAGAAACAAACTCATTATGAATTCATGGTGGAACAATTGTTTAACCTTGCCTATGATAACCTTGAATCCCAAGTTGTGTACCATCTAATCGAGGCTAAGGCTTCAATCTATGGGAAGATATACACCTATCTAAAAGAAAATATCCTACCACTGGATCTATCTCCAAAAATGAAACTTTATCCGCCAAGCAACTCGACATACCCTGATAGCCGATGTACTTTATCGACGAGGTCTTGATGGTACTCTCCTATGATGTCTTGAACGTAATGAATCTGAAACCAATTTACAAGAGGTTCATGAAGGTATCTATGGCACTCATTCAAGTGGACATACTCTCCCTAAGAAACTCCTACACTTGGGGTAATACTGGCAGAACATCCAGAGAAATAATCTTTTCAATATGTCAAGAAGTGCAGGAAATGTCAAGTCCATGTAAACCTCATATATGCACTAGCATAGGAACTGCAACCAGTCACATCAACTTGGCTTTTCTATCAATGGGGACTTGATCTTGTGGGAAAAATTCATCCATCTTCCTCCAATGGTCACAAATTCATAATCACAACCACAAAGTATTTCACAAAGTGGATTGAAGCCATACCATTGACCACCATCACTGGCAAACAATTTCCTGTTTCATCCTAAATTACATTATCTGTCGGTATGGCATCCCTAGTTCCATTGTCACTAACAATGGTAGACCTTTCAAAAATAAAGCTGTTTAGGAATTTTGTGAAAAATTCCACATCCAACATTGATTTTCCACACCATAATACCCTCAAGGGAATGGCCAAGTAGAAAAATCAAACATAACCATCTTGAAAATCTTGAAGAAAACCGTCAACGATGCTAGATGTGACTGACATGTTCAATGAAACCCTACTTTGTTGGCATATCGTACTAGCATCCGCACCCCTACAGGAGCCACACCATATGCTCTTGTTTATGGATTAGAGGCCATTTTACCTATTGAGGTTGAGATACCTTCCCTATGGGTGTCTTTGAAGGGAATCATTTCAGAGGAAGATTATAGAGTATCCAGGCTACAAGAGTTGGAACTATTGGATGAGCATCGTCAACATGCAGTTGATCACTTGAAAGACTATCAATAAAGAATGTCTAGAAGCTATAATCATAAGGTCAAACCGAGAACATTTTAGGTTGGTGACTTGGTCCTAAAAGAAAATCCTCATAATTAGCAAGATAGGGAAAAGAAAGGAAAATAATTAGAACCAATTTGGCTAGGTCCCTTTGTCGTTGTATCAATCTTTGAATCTGGAGCATATTAGTTGTCTACACCTGAAGGGGACCTGTTTGAAAAACCCATAAATAGCCTTCATCTCAAGAATTTCTACACCTAACTCATCCAGTGCACGGTCAAAAATTCAAAAAATCCAAAAAAATCAGAAAAAGCCAAAAACAAAAAAAGTAAAAAATACAAAAAAAATAAAAAAAGAAGAAAAATACAAAAAAATCAGAAAAAGGAGAAAATACAAAAAAAGTGAAAAATAAAAAAATTCATTACCTTGATGAAAACCTAGCAAACATGCATCTTGGTGACAACAAAAAAATCATATAATTTGAAAAAGTGCAATAAAAACTAGTGAAAACCTAGAAACATGCGCTATTTGTGATAGATTAGCTTTTCCATCTATTATCACATGTTTCAGCCATCTGCTTTTTTCCATCACTATGCTTGATCATCGAAGGAGCCTCATGTACATATCTAGGTGTCACGGTCGTGTCTCATCCTGGCTTGGTTATCATTGTACATATCCACAATAAATGGTTGGTTTCTCATTGGGGGAAAAATCCTGAACTCACTGGGGGCAACCTACTTTGAGCCTAAAACAACAGACAAGCAAACAGTAACACAACGCAGTAAACACAACAATCACGATAAAAAATCAACATTGAACATTGATCACAAACTTTAAACATCAACCATCCAAATCAACAACAAAATTAGTCAAAATGAATCTAATTTAATGATACTCTTTTGAAGCATGGTTTTATCACTTTGGCATGACTGTTCAACTATTGTATTTTAATTTTTTTTATCATTTATCTGGAGCAACTCAATGGTGTCATGGACTAGAGGAGATAGAAAGGAGAAGGATATTTTTCTTTGTCCGTTGTTTGTGAGTTAATCATTACTACTATGAAAATTATCATAGGACATTCTCTAGAAAGTATCATTGATGACATTCCGAATTTGTATAGGAAAAAGATTAACTCTTGTCTGTTTTACGCAAGCAATACTTAGGTTATCTTGGTTCAATTATGCCTAGATGCTTGTGTTACCTTGAAATATCAAAAATCAATGGAAGTTGTACTCAGGTCATCATGGTCTAATTATACCATTGATGTTTGTACCAAATTTCAACATATTAAAAGGCTCAATGATGATACCAAGCATGAAGAATTAGTTGACAATGACAACATTGCATATTTAGATTGCATGGTTAAGAAAGATTGCATCCATATAAGTTTTGCATCTGCATTTTAGATTTCTCCAAGGCTGGAAAATTTTAAAATAACTCTATCTCTCTTATTCATGGATTGAGTACATTTGACATTGACAAAAAAAAAAGATCCTTCACATATAGTTGCATAAGCATATCATACATTAGAAAGCATTATCAAATAATACATGCATTAGAAATCATATTATACATCCATCCATGGACCATACATTTGCATTCGAACAATACAAAAAAATAAAATGCATTACATCTCATTTGCATAAATAAATTCATCTCATATAGCATATAGCATCATTCATAAAGCACATAGAATCATAATCCATGTATCATCATCTCATTATTGCATCCATACATAACCATGTAATAATCATATAAAAACATCACACATCATATAGAAGTGTAAATCAAATGCATTCATCATAGGAATCCATCATAAAAGCATATAGACAACATATAGATCAATAAATATCAGCTACATCTCATATATAATCTCAAAACAAATGTAAAGTGTACAAAGATATCATAAAATGTCAAGAGATAGATCATCAAAATATGGAAAAATAATCATCATTTCTTTGACTGAATCAAAGTATAGATCAAGTCTCAATAAATCATCAAATGTCAATACATCAAAGGTGAACATCAGGAGCTCTGTGCTACTCCCCCAGACAATGTTGGCCCCACTACACCTCTTGTTGCACCACCTAATGGTCCTGCACCTGGATCTTTGGGAGGTGGCCCAGTCACACCCCTGCTTGTGGTCCGTGAGTGGCTTTGACCTAATTTGGCACTGGAAGACTCTGCATAATTGACACACTAATCTGTAAACACTACCTCATGATACCATAACCTGTAATACTCAACCTCCCTGGTAGAATGTTGAACCTCTCTAGGCATATCTGCTATACTGGTCCCATCAGCAACTCACTATAACCTCTTTGATAAGGCCTCCACATGCTCACATCTCTACCTCAGGGTATCTCTCTCTACTACGAGAGTAGTAATTTGTGCCTGTGCCTGAGCCTATGCTTGTATTTGTGCCTAGGTTTGTGTCAGTTGTGCTTGTAAAGTTTGCACCTATGTTTGTAAAGTAGCTATTTGTTCCTGCTACTGATGTGATGGCAAACAAACTTTAATCTACTATGGTCCTGCAGACACCGTGGATCTCTTCCTCTAAGACACTCTCACATCCAATACCAACCCACCACCTCCATCACCCCCATCTCCACCACCTACATCATCTTCATCTCCTCCATCTCCATCCCCTCCATCACCTCCATCTCCCTCCTCCTCATCTCCATCTCCTCCATCTCTCCTCTTTCTAGGTGCATGTGGTGCCACCCTCTCAACATCATCCATGGCTGGCACTGGCTCCTCTAGGTTAGATATCCTTGGGAAAGGATGTGCAAAGAAGTACTGGGCATAATCATTTGTCATTAGTGCATTGGTGATCTCTAAATGGTAATGCCATATCCATGGCTATAATCCGAAGTACTCCTGACATGCTACATCATAGGATAAGGAGGGACCCCACTCTGGAATGTCTTGTCATTGCTACACATACAATGCCACTCCCTAGGGCATAACTTGAGCTCTACCATACTGCCGAAGCACCATCATAACCAAGAATCTCTTGATCACATATGGTGTCCACCCAATCAAGTATCTGGAATTGAAAAAAATGACATATTAGTATCATCCTCTGGCCACTTCTCATAGTCCAAGTATGGCTGCCATGTGGCCGTCTCTAGATCATCTAATACATGTCCCAAATACTCTAATTTTCCTAGCTTGTGCTGGAAAACTGGACCTATGTATCTGAAAACATAGGGCCTCCCAATTAGATGATCTCTATCTACAATGGGCCAAGTGACAACTATGTGCTCCCATGCCCAAATCTATAACAATGTAACCCCAACCAATAGACTAGCCAGTTCAAGGTATACCACTTGATGGAGATCATGATACAAATGAGCCAACATGCAAGGACCCCAGGCATATCTGATCCCTTGCAGGATCATGCTCTCTAGAATCTGACCCCATCCAACTGAGAGTCCCTTCGACCTATGGTCGAGACATAGAAAACCTCCAATGAATCCAACTAAAACACAAGGTAATGGCTAAAACAACACAACCATCTCCTGCCATGGGATCTCATATCCACTAACCTCATCATCATGGAATATCCTCCTCAGGGCATCCGTCCTTCCCTACTCCATGTGGTCATAAACAACCAACTTACCGACAACAGGAATCCCCAAGATATGATACACATCCTCTTGTGTGACTTTCATCTCACCAATGGCTAAGTGAAAGGTGTTGTGGTCACTATGCCACCTCTCAGCCAAAGTAGTTAAAAGTCTCGTATTGATCCTATACTAGGGAATATCCATCAAAGAATTCAATCGCATCGCCTAATCAAATCTAAATCAGCCTGCACCAGTTGTGGAATCATGTCCCAGGTCTTAGGAAATCACTCTCGAGATTGAAGAATCCTAAAATCCTCCTATAATCATAACATATCACAAATCAACATATTATCAAGCAACCTAATCAGCTCTAATGACATTTCGATCAAATCTCATTGAGCATCTATCATTGACCCTCACCTATCATGAGGTCAATCATCATCTATCCTATCATTGATTCTCACCTATCAGGAGATCAATCAATCAACATCATCAAACATCATCAAAACAATGCCTGACGCGATCATTAAACATCAAATTCAAGGAGATCAATAAAAAAAATTCAACTCTACTGTAAATGTGCTAAAACAATGCTTCTATGCGCTGAAATCATAGATGCTCTAGAAAAGTTTATCAATGCGCCAAAATATTCTATCAATGCACTAAAAGTCTATATGTGCCAAAATATTCATCAAATGCATTATTCCAATACCCAATGAACTAAGCAAATTACTCAATTCGCTATTCTATGACCTATTTGCGCTAAATCATCCTATGTGCCAAAACACATCATGAATGCGTGAAATCCTAACATATATGGATAATTCTTTGGATGCACTAAACAATCAATCAATGCGCTAAAAAGTGGCTTCTATGTGCTAGATAACCCTATGCGTTAAAATAACAACCTAATGTGCTATATCAGAGACCCTATACACTAAAATGCAAGAATATAATTCAACACATGAAAAAACATGGGAAAACGCATTTCAATTTCAACAAGAGGTTTCTTGGGGTACGTACCAGAGGTCCATACATGGTTGGGCAGTTGTGACATCGAACTCATTCGAATTGATGGGTTTGCAACAAGATCACCATTTTTCTCAATTGCTCCAATCAACTCAAATCTTCAAATGCAAATGAATCAAATGAGCTCTTTTTCACATCTTTTAACCTTTTAAGGGGTAATTAAGTGGGATTTATTTTATTTTTCAAAGGAATCAATTAATCAATTAATCAAGTTGGCAGGATCATTCTTCATTGTCAGGAGATAAATCATTTGAACACCATAAAATTTGAACATCATTAGAAAATCATGAAAATCATCAAAAATTCAGACAATTCTAAAAATTCAAAAATTCCCTGATTTATCTCACAAGGGGGCATATATCCAACATCACTCGAATATCAATGTCTGGGGCATATTGAAATTTTTATCAGCACTATCAATTTTTTCTTTGAATCAATGTGTCACAAACACATCACTTCAAAGAGGGGAAAAATGTATAAACCTAAAATTGGTCTGGAGAAAATTAATTAAATACTAGTTATTTAATTAATAAATCTTTAATTCTTCTACTTATAAATAAATTGCAAAATTTATTTATATAGTTCACCTTCTTTAATTCTTCATACCTTAAATCATTTTCTTCATGTTTTAATTAAATAAACAACTTTAATTAGTTAGTTTTATTTAATTAACTCCCTTTTATTAAATTCAAATTTTATATTTGAATTTGAGCACATTTCTACTAACTTCTCACATTCCACCTCATCATGTGTCTCATGAAATTAAATATTCATAATATTTAATTGGTGTTTTATCTCAGCAAATTATAACCAATTTGAGACACTTGGCTTCCTCCTCCATTTGATTCTCCTCCACACTTGGCAATTTTTTCTACTAAAGGGAACACTCTCCTTGATTCTCTCTAACCTCTTCACTTTCAACCATTAATCTCTCTAGATCAAATTCAGACTGTTGAATCCTACCACATCAGCCTATGCCTTGGAGAAATCTATAAATACAACCTCATTTACAACATTTTCATATAGAGAATTGAACATAAGTACATTCTGCAAAAAATTCATTGTGATCTTAGCATTAGCATTGTTATTTTAGCATTTGCCTCTTAGCTTCATTTAGTTAAATCATGGCTTTATCATTAGCTACATCTTAATTTCTGTAATTTCATCATAGTATTTCCATTATCAATATCATAGCATTATCATAATCTTTACACAATCATTTACAACATATCATTTAGCAATCAATCATGTAGAAAGGTTTATTGCATTTCCAACATCTCGTTCTCCAAGTTGTCATTTGACAAGTCTTGTGCATACACAAAATTTGAGTGCCATAATGACTTGAAAAATCCTTGGAGATAGAGGACAATGGGATGACTTTAGAGAGTTTGTTTGTTTCAATTTGATTAGATTTGGTTTTTTAATTCTCTAATATAATGTTTCATTGATTGTGTTATATTACTGTTACACTCACATATTTTATACACCACAATACATTTTGAACCCCTAACCTATTTTTATATGTTTCAGTAGGTAACTATTATACAAAAGAAAGAGCACACTTGGACACCTAGAATCCATGACCATTTGTTGAAGATGAATCCCTCACCTCTTTCAATGAAGTAGCAACAAAATTTGTTTTCACAAAGTACTATTACACTCGACAAATCACACATCAATCTTATATAACGTGTCATATTTTACACCTCTAGTAATCACCATATCACCTCTGACCATCTTGCATCTCACATAAAAAAAGACTACCTGCACACCTGTATCTTTTAGTTTTCTCATAGATACAAAATTCATGCTAATCCAGGGATATACAACAAACCATTAATCCTTTTTATTCTACCATCAAGAAACTTGATTCTAACTTTTCCATGACCAACAATATTTAAACAAGAATCATCACCCAAGTACATATTACCTCCATCAAATTCTTCATATTCAAAAAACCAATTTCTCTATTAGAGGTCATATAGAAATATGCACTTGAGTCAATTAACCATGCATCATAATTACCTGCACAAATTTATAAAGCTACAATGAATGCATTGCCACCTTCCTTCTTGGAATCAAAGTCAAAAGTAATTTTCTTCTTTTATTCTTTGCACTCCTTATGGAAATGTCTATGCTTACCGCAATTCCAACAAATAACTTTGAAATTTCTAGGAGATTTGGATCTCACTTTGGACTTGGATTATCACTCTTCTCATTCTTTCCTTTTTCCTTAGGTCTTCCATGAACATCTAGGCCCTCCCTGGCACTGATGGTTACTTTCCTCCCCATCTCTTTAGAAAGTAAAAAAACCCACCACATATTTAGTCTTTAAAATAACAGAAGTAATCCAAATAGCCTTACTAAGAGAATTCCATGAATCAGGCATAGAACAAAGCAAGATCTAAAATTTCTCCTCGTCATCCATTTTGAAACCAACTAATGACAATTGAGGAACCAACATATTGAATTCTTCCAAGTGGTCTGTAATTCATCCACCGTCCTCCATTATCAAGGAATACAATTTCTTCCTTAAGAAAATATTATTCACTAAATATTTTACTTGATACATCTCACCAAGTTTCTTCCATAGTTTTTGTATAAAGGTCTCTTCATTACAATTTATTAAAATAGTATTTTATGCATAATCTAATTAGACCTTTGGCTTTATGGTCCATAATATCATATTGAGAAGCCAAAGTAGGATCTGTGGGTATTAAAAAATTCTCATCAACAACATCCTACATGTATCTTGATCTATCAACAAATCCTCCATCTTCAATTTCCACATCTCAAAATTATTTCTAGAAAATTTATCCACCTCTATTCTCCTTGATGAACTTACCATCTAAAAATTATTACAACAAGATCACAAATTATCTTTTGCACAAGCTCCCTCTCAAATCTGGATTAGTTCAATAAAACCCAACAACCCATAACTGAAACTAAAGATAATTAGGATTTGATACCACTTTTAAGGAAGCTAAGGTAGTGGAACGGCTTTGTACACTAATCTTCAGATGGGGGTAATGCACAAATTTGTAAATTTTTACAATAGTTTATAAAAACTTAAAAAAAAACATAAATATCATGCATACCACAACACATTGATTTACATGGGGAAGACCCTTTCAGGAGAAAAACCCAATACATAGGGAGTGGAACAAATTTTTACACTAACATTGAGAGAGGGGAAATGCTTGAATTTTTTGAGATCTTTACAATAATTACATAATTTTTTTTTAAAAAGAATATAAACATTATGTATACCACAACACAATTTTTTACGCGGGGAAAACCCTTTTAGGAGAAAAACCCCACTCCAAAATCCACCCAATAAATTATTCAAAAATTATGAATATTACAATATACTTGCAGAGCAAGCTTCTGACATGAGTATCAAAAAATAGAGATCCAAAGGAAACACAACTATTAGAATCTTAGAATACATCATAATACATAGTCATAATATAATTCCCTCATAGAATAAAGTTTCTTGCTAGGGAAAGACAAGCCAATAAAATATCTAACATCAAATCTAGCATAAAAACATACATCACTTGAAACACTCACATTGAGGGATCCATATGCTTGGGGTTTGTAAAAATATTAAAGCAATCATAGTTATGTGTATCATAAATGAAAGGATGTAATTTCATCATTCCCCAAGCCTTATAGAAAATTCTACAAGTGCAAAGGAAGGACACATAATTTTTTTTCAGGTCAACATGGAAGAGGCCTAAATGGCTCAACACTTTGCATCATTCCCAAAATTTTAAATATTTATATAAAAAAGAAGAATGTAGATAAAAATAGAATAATTTCACAACATTTTCATTTTCCTTGTACCTATGTACCTACAAGGATATCATGCGTACCTATGTACCTACAAGGATATCATGCGCCCTCTAGGAGAGATTAATAAGCATAAAAAAGCATATACAAGGATCACAAAATAAACATGAAAACATATAAATTATAAAGATATGAAGGTACTAATCTAAATGTCCTCATTAAAAATGCATCGATCTCCTAATCTTGATCATACAAAGATGGAGAATGAGCCTATAAAGGAGTAAATTTTAAGGCAACTGATTTGTTGAAAAAAGTTGCTCTATGTTTGGGAGATAGATCAACACTTTTATCCAAATATCATTCAAGGAATCCCTAGAGATCTCAATCCAATGATGGAATGGGGGAAAGAGATCTTCAAAATGTGTCCTAGGGTATGTTTAGAAACTAAAAAGTAGTTCACCACCTAGCTAGGGCTTAGAAAAACAAGAAATGTAAATGACATGCAAAGTACCATGCAAAACCTAACTAAATGACCTAGAAATGAAATTGAAATACAGGATAACAAAATGAGAATGAACATAAATGTACTTGGAGGAAAGATGATGTCAAAAAAAGCTCCAAACCTTGAAATCTTGTTGTTTAATGCCAACTAGGACTCATACACTAGTATGGGCAATTTAGTCCCAGACTAGGGTTTCTGTTCCAAAGTTGGAATCTCATAGTAGTTGATCTAAATTCACTAAATTATGAAAAATGTGTTGTACTAGGATTCATATTCCACAAGTGGTGTATCAGTCCCACTCTACTTTTCAGAGGGTTAAGACTTGAATCTACTCTCCTATCTTTGTTCTTCCTTCTACACTTCATTTTTGGGCCTAAAACCCTAATTTGCAACTTGTAGGTGACTTTTTGTGAAGATAGCAACCTTGTGACGACTTGATGGAACCAAGAAAAATGGGGGATAGATTGATCAAGTGCTATCACACCCAATTTCAAAGATATTCCACTCAAGGACAACCCTAGATATCTCAATGAAAAAGAGAAAGAGATATTGCAATAGGGCTGTCCTAGGGTTTGGATATGATCTAATGAGGGGTTCACCACCAAGCTTAAACTTGGAAAAGACAATGAAATGCAAGATGAAATGTAAAACCCTAATTGAATGCAGTGACCTACAAAATGACCTAGAAAAGTGTGTAAAACAAAACAAAAAGTTGCAAAAAAGAATATGTGCACCTAGAAACTTGTAGAGACTTGAATGGAGATTAGAAATTTTGAAAATCCTAAAATTGTGGCCTACTAGGACTCATTCACCATTTTGGGAAAATCAGCCCCAAATATGGATTTCTGCACAAGAACAGGTTTAAGGAAAATAGGTATCCAATTATGCAAAGATCTCTGAAAAAAACCTATAGTGGGACTCATTCGCCACTTGTGGCGAATGAGTCCAATTTGGATTTTTTGGAAATTCAAAGTCTAAATCTGCTCAATTTGTTCCTCTAGGTTCCTGGATCCAAAACTCTAATTTCGAGGAGCTATAGATGACATTTTAGTGAAGATTACGACCTTGCAAATGGGGAGACAAATCCAACAAGCTTGTAACCTAATCTTCAAGGATATTCAAGTCTCCAAAGCACCTAGACTTGAAATTACACAAAGAAAGAGATCAAAAGTGTTGATTGTTAGGGAATGGGGGTTTGCCTTGGTCAAACCCCTCTTAGGTAATTAAACCAAATGATGACAAAATGAAACAAGGACATGAAACATGAAACATAAGATATGAAACATGAAAAATAATACCTTGAATGATATATTATGAATGATGTCTTATAAATCTACAACTCAACATGAAATAGCCATGAAGGATGTAGATCTTGATATTGACAATAGGTGTAGAACAATGCTTGATCTTGGATCTTTAATGCTACATCAAAATACTAGCTCAATAACATGCTTGATGCTTGATATTATTGACATGATGATGGATCTTGGATTTCTGCAACAATTGATGGAGAATTCTACCCTTGAATGCCTTAGAAATGATCTTGAATGCTCTCTTGATGCTCTTGCGAAGTCTTGGAATCCTTAAATCTTGAATGCTTGACTTTCTAATATGATGCTTGATGAAATAATGATTTGGAAGCTTGTTTATATAGGAAATGCACTCAAATGATTGTTGATTTGATCCCCAAGGCTGACATGGAAGAAATTTGAATTAAAAACCCACCTTTCTTGCTTGGAACCTTAAAAATAGGCCAAATGGGACTCATTCGCCATCTTGGATGAATGAGTCCCACCTAGATGGGAATCAATTTACCAAGATGGCAAATGAATCCTAGAGGGGCTATTTTTAGTCCTAAAGTGTCGGGGAGTGAAGAAATTAAGTTTATATGTTGATCTTGTTGGGTTTTTGATTAAAATATGCCTTGGGATGCACAATATGGGGTCATAGGGGCATACTAATTATGATATAAAGGTAATAAATGTAAGGGATCCCAAAATACAATGTGAAAGTGTAAATAAATACACTTTACTACACTAAATTAAGGAAAAATTGGGTCTATTTAGCTTAGAAGGGACCTAAATCCCATGTGAATGTGTAAAACACATTACAACACTAGATTAGGTCCACCTTAGTTTACAAGCCTTCTATATTTAATGTTAAAGTGTAAATAAATACATTTTACAACATTAAATTAACAAAAATTTAAGTTAATTTAGCTTAAAAAGGGACCAAGTCTTAATGTGGATGTTTAAAACACCTCATAACACTAGATAAAGGTGATATAAAGTCCAATTTATCATTAATTATTCTTGAATTAAGCAAGGAAAATTTTTTGGTGACTCCACTTGATAACTTTCACCAATCTTGTATCCTAATCTTCAAAGATCCTTCAAGCTCCAGGACACCTAGATCTATAATTACACATGTAGAGAGAGAAAAACTTGTTGGTTTGTTAGGGAATAGGGGTTTTCCTAGGTCAAACCTCATTTAGGTAGTTAAACCTTGTGATGAGAGAATGAAATATGAACATGAAACATGAAATATAAAACATGAACAATGATATCTTGAATGATGTCTTGAGATACAAATCAACAATCTAACATAAAGTGGCCATGTAGAATGTAGATTTTGATCCTGAATTAGATGTAGAATAATGCTTAATCTTGGATCTTGAATACCACATCATAACATTAGCTCAATAATATGCTTGATGTTTTACGATCTTGACATGATAATGGATCTTGAATTGCTGCAACAAATGATGAAGAAATATTCCCTTGAATGCCTTAGAAATGCTCTTGTAAACTCTCTTGACACTCTTGTGAAGTCTTGGAATGCTCTTGTGAACTCAAATTTTCTATAAGGAATTCTCTCATTAAAGTTAGGTGAAAATGAGTGAAATAACCTTGTATTTATACTTGTTTATGCTAAATTCTTTAAAATTACAACACTATAAGCCAACATCAAATTTAGGAGAATAAAATCCCACCAAGAATTTGAATTTAATTTTATTTTAAGCCACACATGACTCATACGCCAGAAGTGGCATATGAGTCCCATTAGGCTAGTCTTTGGGGCACATTTTTTAAGAAATGCTTAGATTGATGTGAAATCTAGATCGAGGCCCCAAAAATTAGGCGGTACTCATATGCACAAGGTGGCGTATGAGTCCTAGATCACTAAATATAGGCCATACAATCCAAAAAGATTAATTTTTTATTGGCTACTTGATGTATGTCGAGATTATCCTTGAAAAGATGCATTAATTAAGGCTTGTGGATGCAAAATAAGGCCAAATAAGGCATAAAGAAGCCCAATTTATTAATGAATCCCTAGATTAGTGTGAAAGTGTTAGGATACACTTTACAACACCCTAAATAAGGCACCATTAAGTCCATTTAGTTTACAAGGGCCCTGAATTTAATGTGAAGGTGTAAATGAATACACTTTACAACACTAAATTAAGGAAAAGTTACATTCATTTAGCTTAAAAGGACCCTAAACCAAATGTGAATGCATATAAAACATTACAACACTAGATCACGGTGACATTAGGTTAATTTTAACATTAATTATTCCAAAATTAGGTGCGAAAATGTAAACGACAATATTTTTCTACACTACATTTAGCCCCCACTTTAGTAAGAGGATGAACTTGCTTCAAACTCACACTAAAGTAGACATTCAAGAGGGGTTTGAGTGTACCAATGTGAACAAAAAAGGATGAAAAGGATCAAAGGAGGTGGCCAAGCCCCCGGGATTCAAGATCCTATGCCAAACCAACATAAGCACAAAGGGACACACACAAGGTGTATGATAAATAAAAAACAAGATACAAAAGCATGCAATGTCAAAAAGATGGAAGGAAAAGAAAGAAAAGGTGGATCAAGCTTCGACCATTTGTCTTGCATGTTGTGGATTAGATCTAAGCTATAAATGTCCAAAGATGCATGCTCACTTTGAGGCAACAAAACTTCAGGTCATTTGCTAGGTGAGTATCTGAAAAGGGTGGCTTAGTGAGAAAGTCATGCCTTTGTATTGACTTCTCATCACATAATGAGAAATTGATGCCCACATTTAGGCTTATCATACACTAACCATACCAAAGCTATACCTCCTTAGAAATTTGACATGGTTCCACATAATATGAACAATGAGATCCATAAGGAAAGAAAAAATTTGTATGCTTGACACCCATGAACAAGCAGAATGGCTCCACAGGCAAGCAAAGTGTATTATGCAAGGTGTCCATATAACTAATATTGCAAATGCAAAAGTAGTGTAAGGTATGTTCAAGAGGATTTTTCTTAGTTCATGTAAGGTCTCTTCTTAGGGAACATTGTGCTTAATGTCTCCAAGAGAGGACAAGTCAAAGAAATATCATGCTCTCGGAGGATATCAAACCCAATGACACCACCAATAAAAGGATGCATCACAAGAAGAAAGAAAATCGTACAATGAAAATGAGTGTTGATGTATGCCCCCACTTTAAAGTGGTTGCTAACACCATTAGTATGATAAATTGATTTAAAGTAGAAGAAAATATGAGATTTTACTTAGAAATCCCTATACCAAGTCATATGTTTCCAATAAGCTACGTCATGGAAAGGAAAGGGGTTGCCCCCAAAATGTATAACTCAATATGTCACATGTGAGCCAACTTAAGGCATGTCTTCCACATCCCAAGGTTTCTCTTATATGTGCATGAAAGGTAGTCAACTAGCCAAAAGAGAAAATGACAAGTGACATACAAGGACAAGGATATCTAACCCCTTGCCCCCACTTAGTGCTCGATAATGATGAGCTAAGATGATTGATGAGAAACATGCGAGAGTGAAAATCAGTATCGATTAGAGGAATTAGGTTCCTCAACACAAGGAAGAGTACCACACTCTTTAAGATGTTGAATTCTATCACTTAAAGCCTTACATTCATTAGTAGAATGACCATTAACTCTATGATATGCACAAAATGAAGTATTGTAGTAGAATTTCTTTCATGTTATTGGAGGGAGAGATATCAAATGATCTTGGAGGAGTCTCAACAAGATACCTTCTTGATCAATAGTAGAAGTGTTGCTTTATTTTGTGACAAAGAACTCTCTTGCTTAGTATAAGATGTCATAATTACACAAGGCTCTTTATCTTGCTATATTTTGTTCTCTCCTTGAGAGGAAGATGTAAAATCCATTGAACTTTGATAGTTAGTGTTTTGTGTGATGACATTAATATTAAGTGAAGATTTCTTTATTTCTTTTATTTCTTTTGAAGGACAATATTCAAGACCACTAGTGTCTATTAGCTAAGGATGCACTAATGTTAAAGTTATCTTAGAATATATTTTTTTAAGAGTATTGATATTGAGTGAAGGCTTGCTTATTTCTTTTGAAAGACAATAACCAAGACCACTAGTCTTTTCTTGCGTATTAGGCTCTATAGGGACACATATACCTTGTTCTCTAGAACCACATACTTTTACATTATAATTGAGTTGTTTCATAAGTTCATAACCTCTTCCATAACAAATTTTCATTACTTTTGGATTTAGTGGTTGTTCATAGTCAAGTTCATCAAAGTTTGTTGTCTAATTTGTTGTTTCTTGTAAAGTGTTTTAGGTGGATGCTTTCGAGGGGTCTTCTAAATTTTGTGTTGAAATTACTGCTTTTTCTTTTCTATTTTTAGAGTCTTTGTTTATGATTGTGTATTCACCCATGAATGATGTGAAATCTAAGGAGCCCTAATCATCTTCTAATAGCTTTGTGACTTCCTCAATACTTTTTTCTTTGTCTTTTTATTACATGGGTTCTAATTGTGTAGTTGGTGTCAATGTTTTCATAGGATTTTCCATATTCTTCTCAATGTTTAAACAACTTTTTAGTTCAGGGTTAGCTTCAAGTGTGTACACTTTGTTGTTGTAGACATACTTCATTACATGATGAAGATTAGAAGGCACCCCATTCATTTCATGAATCCATGGTTTTCCTAAAAGAAGATTATATGAAAATTTTTGAGGCATAACATGGATTAGTGTTTCTAATGTGGACTTTCCAACTTTAATAGGTAAAGTGATCACACCAAGTGGTTGTTTTCCTACATTTTTGAATCCATGAATAGATAAAGAATCAGGTTGATTTTTAATTTATCTACACCAATCCTATCCAAAAGGTTTACTCTACACACATTAAGAGTGGAGCCATTGTCGACGAGGGTTCACTTTATTCTTGTTCTATTGTATCTAGCTATTATCATGAAAGAATCATGTTGTTTTTACACTTCCAAAGGAGGGAGCTCACTTTGGTGGAAAACAATGCCAACATTTCATTCCTTGAATCATGGCTCAAGAAACCCTAAAAGCGCATTAGAAGGGATAGGAAGTGTGCACAAAGGATTTTAAATCATGTTATGATAATGAGGGGAGGATTGAACAAGGTCCTATAATGATATCTTAGCAAAAGTATTCTTTAGTTGTTCAACAAGATTGTACTCCTTTTCACTTTGTAAAGGTAACAAGGAGGACTAGGAAAGATAGGGTTAGGCAATGGGAGGGATGTTGAAGGTGTTTTTCTTTGTTGCAAATTGTTTCTAGTGTTATACATGTATGACCAACGGTATTGTAACTCAACTACTGTAAAACATTATTCTTAGGTGGGTAAAGGATAAGTTTGGGTTTGTGGTTATTGTGACGGTGGCTAAATAATTAGAGGATTCTTAGGATGTCCCATAGGGTATGTAGGAGGTCCATTAATCAAGGGGGATCTAATGGACACTTGTGCATTCATAACCTCAGTGGTTTTGGTTTGATTTCTTTATAATGAAGGGGAGTCTAATGTCATGTTTTCACCATCATCTAAGGAAGCCAAAATGTTGTCATTTTATTCCACCATGATATCTTCCCTAGGAGGAGTGTTTTTAGGAGAACTACAAACTAGATATTCATGAAATTCAAAGGTTGGCTCTTCTAAAATGACTTCACCACAAGTAAGGGAGTTATCCATGGTTGTGTTGTCTTGTTCAATAAGGTTTTCCCTAGGGGAAGAGAGGCAACTAAGATTCTCATGGCTTTCATTGATTGTATTTTATAACATCATTAGTATCTTCTTCAAAACTAGGAGAGATACTAGGAAAAGAACCATTGTGATTGTCATTATTTTCCATACTTTCATTCCTTTGTCCCATAATGTCTTCTAAAATAGGATAGGTAGGGGAAGAAATATAATAAGGGTTTCCATATACCTTAAATATTTGATCATCTAACACCAATATATCTTCCTCACTTAAAATTTCATCTTCTAAAACATTATCACAAGAGGGGAGGGTGTTCAGAGATGAATGCAAACTTATTGAAGTTTTAATGGTCTGTTGTTGTGTTATGTGATCATCATGATTACCCATGGTTGTGTCCTCTTTTTCATCAATTTCTTGTCCACTAAGAGAGGTAAGAGGAGAGAAACAACTAGGACTCTCAAAAATCTCTATTGACGTGTTTGATGGCACAACAACATGCAAACATAATATTGCTACTTTGTTTCTCCTGAAAGATAAAGACAACACATGGATGTCTTAGCTCCCAAGGTCTTTATAGTTGGTTCTCAACTGTGCTGATGTTGCTCAATGGTCAATGTAATAGTAATATTCAAGGGGCCTACTGGTGTTGAGCTCCTAGATTGTTCTGAGATCAAACATAAACTTTAAACCTACTCTAACCAGGGTTTTTAAAGAAACATAAAAAAGATAGATCATAACTTTGGAATAGAAAAGAATGTTAATTCATCCAAATTAACCATACTTGTTACCTTTTCAAGGAATTCCTAACTAAAACTGTAGAACAAAATTAACTTGTGACTAACACACAGTTTCATTCATTCATAGTGCTGATTTCGACAGTAGGTTGCAAATCACTATTTAAACAAAACACAAGATAAAAATTCATTCCTTGAAAGCTTTTGAAATCAAATGATTAACTCAAGACAAACACCATTCTGGAACATAACATGAAGTAGATCTTAATCTAGTTGCTTCTACTGTTAGTGACATAGATAAGCAACATTTACAAATCTGGCACAATCACCAGTGTACATAAAATCCATGACTCCAAATTGCTTCCATCTACACTAAGAAAACTGGAAAGATACATCTACTCTATTCTCCTCATAACTAACTCCTATCCAAGAAGATGAAAGAAGCTCCCATTACAAAGAACCAGGATGCAACTCTGTGTCCTCTATCTCTATGTATTCTAAAACTTCTACCTCTTCTAACCCTACAACCTCTAACCTTTACAAAGAGGCAAGAATGCCATATATACAAAATGTACCCAAAAAGAATGTGCTGGCCCCTGTTTTAGGGTTTACAAAATATCTCACGTTAGAAGGGTTGGCTCTCAGATCTTTTGAATAAAGTTGGTTGCATTAAATGAAAATCCCTGCTGTCCATGTCGGTGACGGATTATCCCAGGGGAAACCTTCAGATATTTTGTAGTTGTAACATTAACTTTATGCCTCCATGTCCATCCTCAAACTCCTTTGCAAAGCTACATTGAATTCTCTAAAATATCATCATTAATACCGACCTCTCCCTTGCCAGTAGCAATTCCAACTGGCACTGTGACTCACGACTTCCTTCTTCTTCCTTCGGCCCTCTTCCCGCTCCAGATCTATCCTTCTACAAGTTGTCGATGTAACATACGACAGTTGGCAAGACCTCCCATCAAGCCTCTCTTTCTTTGGAGAGCACATTCCATCTCGGGGAGAATCCTTCGTGTTGGGAAGACCTCACCTTAAACTCACACCCCATCGCCAAGGCATCCCTGGGTCGGCGAGACCTTTCATCAAGCGCATTCCTCTACACTGAAGGGAGAAAACATGTCGGCAAGACCCTATCAGGTTGGCAAGACCTTTCACCGAAGTCACCTCCCTTCGCCGAGATTCCTTGAGTCAGCAAGACCTTTATTCTTTCGGCCAGACATCATGGAAAACTTACATCTTTTGGTGAGACTTTAGTTGGTCACCAAGACTTCTTTCCAAACTCAAACTGCTACGCTGATACCGCCTCACCTTTTGGCAAGACTTCTCGAGAAATATCCTCATGCACATGACTTGATCCTACAAAAAAAGGTCTTCGTTAGTCTTCTAAATCATAAAAATATCATCCTCGAACTTACCCATAATACCTCTCATTTTATTACACTTCGCAAGAAAAGACTTCCTTCTGGTGGAGGTGGAACCAAATCCAAACCGAGAACATACTTCCTTTTTAAAACTGGCTCAGGTGGAACCAAATCGGGACTAGGACCGAGACGAAAGGAAAAATTAGACGAATCCTGGCGAAACCAAGATCAGGACAAAATACGACCCAGAAATGACACCCCTCCAAAATTAGTGAGGGCGGGGCCAAAAAGAAATCAGAACTGGGACCAGAGTCAGGATGGGAACAAGCCATGGGAATGACCATCATGTCCTAGTTTAGACCCCATCCTAGCTCCATGCTCACAAAAGAAACCAAACGCAAGGGATAGATGGAAACAAACGCAGGCGGGATCAGAGCAAAAATTGATCCCGGGCAAAACATAATGGGGGCGGGGGTAGAACTAAATCCGAAATTGAAACTTCTTCAAAGTTTTAGTTTCAGATTCCATCTCGATCCCGCCTCTGACAACATACAAAGAAGAAAAAAGAACGAAAAAGAAAAGGGGAAAGGAAGAAAAACACCCCACGACCAAACAATCAGAACGAGGGTAAAACACGCGAACACAGCAGAACCGGGACCAGAACCAAACCCGAACCAATTTTTTTTTCAAGTTTTAGGTTCAGATTCCATTCCGAATCCGCCTCCAACAACACCCAAAAAAGATAGAATAAAGGACAAGGAATAGAAGGAGGAAGGGGAGGGAAAACCCCAAGACAAAACAAAAGGAACAAAAGCAAAAGAACAAGACACGTGGAACTAGGATCGAAATGAAACACGAACTTGAAACTTTTGAAAGTTTCAGGGTTCGGTTCTAGTTCCAGTTCTGGGTCCACCAAAGAAAAATGCCCAAGGCCAAAAAGAAAACACCTAAGGCACAGGACACAAAACCAAAGAGGAAAACTACTGACCACAAAAGAAATAAAGGGAAAGGCAGAGTCGGGGCCGGGATGGAACATGGATTGGGAACCTTGAAGAGTTCAATGTTTCGATTCAGATCTGGGCCCGGCTCCGACATAACAAAAGACACTAAAAGAGGAAAACAAAGAGTTGTCAGGACCGGGACTGGGGATGGAACAAGACTAGAACTTGGATGTAATTCCAAGCCTAATATTGGTCTTGATTCCGCTTCTGGAAGAACAAAGGAAAATGCCTAAGGCATGAAACCAGAGGCCCAAAAAAAGACAAAAGAAAAAGGGGGACCCATTTTGTTCCAGAATAAAATGGGGTGGTTATGCAAGACATAACACTCTCATTGATTGGTTCCTCTAACACAAAAAAATATTCTTCACAAATAGGAGAGATATTAGTAGAAGAGCGAATATGATTGTTATGATTTCCCAAGATTGTGTTCTCTTATGCTAAAGCATTCTCATAGGGAGGGGACATGAAATTTTTCTTAGCATGCCTAGATAGGTAAGATACTAACATTGTTTGAACAAGAATGAAAAGTACTTCTAACCATCTCATGCAATGCTTCAATAATGTAAACAATGTATATGCAAAGATGAAAAATACTTTTATCCAATGTATGAAAATATTTAAGAATGCAAACAATGTGTATCCAAAAATTAAAAGCACTTTTATCAAACTTATACAAAGCTTCATGAATGTAAACATTGTGTATGCAAAAGTGAAAAGTACTTTTATCCATATTATGAAAAGTTTTAGAAATGTGAATAGTCATAGATCTGATGATTTTTGTTACTGAAATGATTTAGGAAGAATTCAAAAATGACTACCCTAAATTGATGTTTTTGACCTAGATGTATAAAACAAAAGTTACTGAAACTTTCCAAACTGATACTATAGGTTACTAGCAAGCTTAGGAAGTACAAAAATAAGGTTTTCAATGTTGTTAAAGGCAATTTTAGGCTTGATCTAGGACTAAATCTCCCAGAGGGGTGTATGATTCCTAGTTAGGGTTTTTGGAAGGGTTTCCTAGTTAGGGTTTTTGGAAGGGTCAAATTCTAGAAAATGCACAACACATAAATCCTAGAAAGTAGGCAAAACAACTTGTACTAGGACTAAATCGTCTAGAGGGGCGTATGAATCCCAAATTAGGGTTTTTGCACCAATTTCTACAAATTATGAGTTGTTTCTAAGGTTCCTAACTTGTATGATGTTTGGACTATTTGTAATTACAAAATTTCAATAAAATTTAATGATCTAAGATGCAAAAATGCAACCTATATGCACTTTCACTAATGCAAGACTTAGAAACCCTAGATGCCAATTAACTAATGCAAAACCTAATGCAAAGTAAATACAAGATAGACCTAGGATTTTAATGCACTCATAATTAGAAAAGAAGGTGTTCGAAAGGCTAGGTTCACCAAAATGATTTGTCAAAAAATGTTGCTCTATGTTTGGGAGATAGATCAACACTTTTCTCCAAATATCATTCAAGGAAACCCTAGAGATCTCAATCCAAGGATAGAATGAGGGAATGAGATCTACTAAAGGTGTCCTAGGGTATGTTTAGAAAATAAAAAGGGGTTCACCACCAAGCTAGGTCTTGGAAAGACAAGAAATGTAATTATGACATGCAAAGTAAAATGCAAAATCTAACTCAATGACCTAGAAATGAAACTAAAATACATGATAACAAACTGAGAATGAACAAAAAGGTACTTGGAGGAAAGATGATATCAAAAAAAATATCCAAAACCCTAAAATCTTGTTTTTAATGCCCACTAGGACTCATACACCAGTCTAGGTGATTTAATCCTAGACTAGGGTTTTTGTGCTAAAATTGGAATCTCACAGGAGTTGATCTAAATTCATTGAAATATGGAAAATGTGTTGTACTAGGAATCATACGCCACAAGTGGCATATCAATCCCACTCTACTTTTTTGGAGGGTCAAGACCTGAATCTGCTCTCCTATATCTATTCTTCCTTCCACACTTCATTTTTGGGTCTGAAACTCTAATTTACAACCTGTAGGTGACTTTTCATGAAGATAGCAACCTTGTGATGACTTGATAACTTTCACCAATCTTGTAACCTAATCTTCAAAGATCCTTCAAGCTCCAAGACACCTAGATCTTATATTACACATGTAGAGAGAGAAAAACTTGTTCTTTTAGGGAATAGGGGTTTTCCTACATCAAATCCTACTTAGGTAATTAAACCTTGTGATGAAACAATGAAATATGAACACAAAACATGAAATATGAAACATGAAAAATGATACCTTGAATGATGTATTGAGATGAAAATCAACAATATAACATGAAGTGGCCATGTAGAATGTAGATCTTGATCTTGAATTAGATGTAGAATAATGCTTAATCTTGGATCTTGAATACCATATCATAACATTAGCTCAACAACATGCTTGATGCTTTACGATCTTGACATGATCATGGAACTTGAATTGGTGCATTAACAAATGATGAAGAAATTTTCCCTTTAATTCCTTAGAAATTATCTTTTAAACTCTCTCAACACTCCTTGGAATTCTCTTGTGAACTCAAATTTTCTATAAGGAATGCTCTCATGAAAGTATTAGGTGAAAATGAGTGAAATAACCTTGTATTTATACTTGTTTATGCCAAATTCCTTGAAATTACAACACTACAAGCCAACATCAGATCTAGGAGAATAAAATCCCACCAATAATTTTAATTTAATTTAATTTTAAGCCACAAAGGACTCATATGCTAGAAGTGGCGTATGAGTCCCATTAGGCTAGGCTTTGGGACACATTTTTCAAGAAATGCATATATTGATGTGAAATATAGATTAGGGCCTCAAAAATTAGGTGGGAATCATATGCCCAAGGTGGCATATGAGTCCTAGATAACTAAATATAGGCCATACAATCCAAAAACATTAATTTTTGATTGGCTACTTGATGTACATGTCAAGATTATCCTCAGAAAGATGCATTAATTAAGGCTTGTGGATGCAAAATAAGGCATACAAAATCTCAATTTATTAATGAAGCCATAGATTAGTGTGCAAGTGTTAGGATACACTTTACAACACCCTAAATAAGGCACCATTAAGTCCATTTAGTTTACAAGGGCCCTAAATTTAATGTGAAGGTGTAAATGAACACTTTACAATGCTAAATTAAGGAAAAGTTAGGATCATTTAGCTTAAAAGTACACTAAACCCAATGTGAATGTGTAAAACACATTAAAAAAATAGATCAAGGTGATATTATGTTCGTTTTAACATTAATTATTCTGAAATTAGGTGTGAAAATGTAAATGATGACATTTTTCTACACTACAACTTACTAGGAATCTCACTTGCATCAAGAGATAAAGAATTAACTACAAGTAAAGTGTCCTCTTGGATATCTTATGAGAAAAGTGTCAATATTCTTGTGAAGATTGAGGAAAAAGTTGAAATATCTATGAAGGACTCAAACCAATGCTCCGCATGAGAGGAGATAGGTGAGTCACTATCAGGATAGGTAACAAGGTGAATATCACTACTTACACCTCAATGGGAGAAAAAATAGGTTTAGAAGAGGGTGGAGAATTTTTTTAAGAACTAATGGGAAGTGATTTGGAGGTGGTAGAGAAGGTAGATTAAGCTTTGTTTATGATATGGTGGAGTGGGGGTAATTCTCAAGTTTTCTTTTGGGAGGTGGGTAGGGGATATTGATATTAATGGTGGAAAGACAAAGAATGTCGAGAATGAATTTATGGTGGGTGCATTGGAATGAGATAAGGGAAGCAAGGGTGGCATCAAAGATCATAATTTTTTTGGCATTTATAGTTGCATCTATTGATGGAAAAACCTTGACAAAAATTAAAGGTTTAATATTCTATTATATGTAGTAAATCTCAATGTGACACAATGAAAAGGGAAAACTTAGATATGCAATAAGTATAAGCCAAATTATAATAAATTATATACATTCATATATATAAAACCCTATTAAATCATATATTAATATAATTAAATGGATTACACGTATCTTGTAATTAATTCCTCATGCTTTACTCTCTCTTATCATTTTCCTTATTCTCAAATACAATTTGTTCATATGATTCCATGCTCTTATCTCCCAATTTTTACTTCTTTACATAGCTTCTCAATGCATTTTCATAATTTCTTTCCATCATATCATTTCATAAAACACTTAAAATTATCTTATTCTCACAAATTTTTCTTTTTCCTTTATGATATTTTACACTTAGATATAGCTTATTTAGGGCTATTTTAGTGGTATAGTTATATGTGTTGATTATCCAGAATACTAAGAGGGGGGGTGAATCAGTATTCTATTAAACCATTAAGTTGTAAACCACCCAATTATTAAATCACATATAACTACAAACCAAAATGAAGACATTGAAATGAACATGATACCAAAAAACACATCAACACCAGATTTTTATGTGGAAAAAGTAAAATGGGAAAAACCACAGTGAGGATTAGCTCAATATAATATATCTATATATATAATATTATAAGGCTCACTGCTAGGACTCATTGTCCTTAAAAGGATCACATCCAGATTACAAAATGAAATGGCTAACCACCAGGATACAAAAAGATATGGCTCATTGCCAAAAGTATGAACTGATGGAATGCACCTTCTATGTGTCATGTTTAGTTCCAATAAGGATCTGAATGTGAAGTAATTCTTTTCATAGTAGTCACATAACAATTCTACTACGATCCTTGATTTCTCCCACAATATATCACTCACATTAGATAAATCATTTAAGCTCACACAATACCATACCAATCTTCCACCACTCACTCTCACTCATTTCAACTCCAAAGAGTCTCATATATATATATACAAGTATATTTCATACATCAATTAGGTTGGCCTAATTAGATGTAAACAAACCAATCAAAATAGCTCTTATCAACACCATATAAGATTTCAAACATTTTCATCCATATGATGCATCATATCAAGTCAGTGTAGATTTATAAGGGATCCAACTAACTTCCACAAAGTATAATTAATCTTCTTAATATATGTCATATATTAGGTCAGCCAAGAATAGAACCTAATCATAAAAACTCCAAACCAACACACACTTCTCAATGTAAAAACCTTCCAAATATGATATTACTTCAGTTTCTCCTCGCATTAAAATCAAAGAGACTATCATTAGAATCACAACATCAAAATGTTCTGCTTAAGAAAATGTAGAGTCTCCCACACAAATATACTAAAAATAGAAACAATTGTAGTGTGGAGAGTTAAACTCTATCATTGATAACTTTATGTTGTCAACACAAAAATTCTCAAGATCCTAGATGTAGCTATCTGAACAAGTCATAATAGTATGATTAAGAGAGTAGAGACATATCTCTTCATGCGGTAAATTATGGACTCAAAAACTAACGCACTAGATCATTAATAAAGAACACTTCAGGTATAGATCAACTTTTGGTATACTAAATATGCTTTCCACAATGTTGACATCAATGACAACACTAGAACAACCATATCAACCTATATACACTTCATGCTTATGTTGTTGGGATCCCATATTTCCAACAATCTCCCCCTTTGGCATTGATGGTAACATGCATATCAAAAATATTTTTATCCCAATATAAAGCACATAAATACTCCCCCTTTCAAGGTTAGTGCTCCTCACAAAATTATTCTTGAAAAAAAAATGTTTTTCCTATATCTATCTCTCTCCCCCTTTGACATCAATGGAAAAGGTTATGAAGGGGTTTGGTATAATTCCTCAAATATGTATATGCACAAAAAATTGATCAAACATGATAAAAATGTATTAAATTGAAGAAGAAGATGCTTTGAGGTTCTTTAGGGTATCCTCTCATGTAGCTTTGCCTTCTTCTCATGATCCTTTTGCACTTGCAAGAGTCTTGTATAGTAGTTCAAGCTTAGTCAAAGACTCTATACCTTCTTTCATAGTGCTGGGATTGAGATTAATTTCTCATAGATTACCAACATTGTCAAGGGCACTAAATACAAAAATATGCTCGAGTTTTACCATATCTCTGAGTGCCACACATTTCTTAATTACTTTTGTTCTTTGATCATGTAAGGAGAAGAATTTTTCCTGTAGCTACACAATGTATGACCATCTCTGATTGTCCCTATCATCTACCAAGCTATACACATCTTCTTGAGTACTCATTCGAGTTTCACTCTTCCCTATTTCATCTCTTACATTTAATGTCCTATTGGACCAATTCAAGTAGAAAGATAGCAACTCATAAGCTTCTTTTTCACAAACCTAAATGGCCTTTAATTCCTTCTCAACTATGTGATGTGCATCTACAAATTTCTTCTTGATTTCTTCTATATTTTCTTCTGCAGAACTATTTCCAGTTTGTACTTCTAGTCCAAAGATGTATGCTTTCAGAGATTTGATCATAATCTTGAGATTTTCCACAATGGATATAGATGAGCTAAAGCTGGCACCAGGGATCAATTTTTGTAACTCTTTTAATGCTTCTGTAATATTTGCACTTTCATGCTCATGTTGAGCTCTCTCTAATTCACTTCCTTCTAGTTTTGTAACACCTTTTGTCTTCTTTCCGGTTCCTGTTGCACTACTAGAGGCTTTAGTCATAGAAATTTCTTCTACATTAGGGTTCTTAGGGCTTTCTAGAAGCACTTTTGCATAATGATCAATTTCTACCTCAATTACTTCATAATCCAATCTATAAATCCACACAAGTCTGTATTCCACTACTTCCATATAACAAAAATCTATAGAGACCAGGAAATTAATATTTCTGGAGTAATTTCCAACCATATTTTTTGGAATTTTTGTTCTTTTGTTCATTCTCATTTGAAATGTTCCAAAGAATGCAACAAGAGCAATTTCTTGAGCATCCAAACCACCAAGATTTGTCATGAAATTCCTAATTTGATGAGCTATTGGTTTTTTGTTTGTCCATTCTACCCTTCCAATTACCGGTAACTCTTTCATAAAGTAAAAGAGTAAAAAAACTGTTAAGGTACCATATCATAATGTACTTTTCTTGTTCTTTTTGATTTCTTTCAAGTTCTTCAATAGATGCAATCAAAGCAACTCACAAAGGTCATAATCCATACCATTCCTAACCATATGAAGTGAAATATATGTGGAATTAGTAGAAACTATGTTGTCATTTCTTGGTAGGAAAATTTTGTGTCCAATAATCATTGCAACATATTGAATGACTGGATCATCAATTATTCTCAAAACAAGTTCTTTTCCTTCAAGAGTCACACCAGCCATCTCAATTATCTCTTGATCTTTGCAATCTTTCATCTGGGAATTGGTCCAGAAAAACACAAATGAATCACATCTCTTATAGCTTCTTTGGTTATCAGGTGTGTTTCATCGATCCAAATAGATTCACCATGAATCCTACTTAAATCCATCCATATGTATTTCTTGTCGAATTCAAACAACAAAAAATTCCACCATACATCCAATTTATTTTCAACTAATATTTTATATACATCATAATTTTCTTCCAACTCATTCTTCCACAAAACATTTAATCTAATTGATGAAATTTCCTTAATTTTCCCATAAGATATGCATAAATGTCTTCAATAGGTAATAATCTAGGAGGAATGCTAGAAAATACACCCACAGATTCTTCCAATTTTTTTTATAGAATACTTCCTTAATTTGATTTGCAATTTGTTTGGAACATTCACTACCTTTGAATTATCCATTGCATAAGATTGCAAGATTGTTTAAGCATAATACCTTAGTAATTTTCTCAATGAAGAGTAGGGTTATATGTTAGCACACTTCAAATCCACTTTAATTTCCTATTCCTTTCTCACTAAATCCTAAAATTCTACTATATGGAATTGCTCTAATTTATTTAAAATTCCTCTACATGCTTCTCCTTCTTCACAAATTCCTTTTGTTGCATGTGTTTTCCTTTACATTTTTGAATTTATTTCCTTAATTTGAATTGATTCTGCAATAAATGCTTCAAATTGCAAGTATATCACCTTGAAATTCATGTACACTTCCATCCTTTCAAATTATGTGAACTTCATTCTTCACACATGTTTCTGAAAATTCCTTTCACACAAAATTTTGAATTTGTAACCTTATTAAATACACTTCTATCATGACATGAAATCATATATCAATGAGGGGTTTATTAATTTTTTTGATTATTGCTCCCCCTTAGGCATTGCCTAACTTAAATTTTGACAGGTGTATCTGCATCAGAGGGTGGCATAGATAAAACTGATGATTCTGACCCACTTTGCTTAAATTCTCCTTCCTTTCTCCAAATTCTTTTCATTTCCTTTCTGATTTCTTCTAGATCCATGATCAATTCATATCTCTTTTCCAGATAGTCATTTTTCAACCTTCTGTTTCTGCAGTCTCTGGCAAAATGTTATGGATTGCTGCAATCATAGCAAACAAAATTCTTTGATCCAGATCTTCTTTTATTCAATCTATATTCGCATTGATTAGCCTTGTGTCCAAATAAGTTGCAGTGATAATAGTATCCATTAAATGAATAAAATTCCTTGTTCAACTTCTAAGTTTTACATTCCATAACCTTATGTTCAATCTTCTTGCATTCAAAACATTGACCAGAGAATGATAAAGTATCATTCATTCTACTTTTGCAATCATTTTCCCTATGTCCAAATCTATTGAAAAAATAACATACACCATTAAAAAGTAAGTACCTTTGAGCATTAGGTTGAATGATAGGAGTCCTTCCAGTATTGCTTCTTAGATCCTTGAATTTTCCACCATTGCATTTAGTCTTCATGTTAGGGGTTTGATTTTCCTTTGAAAATTTTCCTTGTTCAAATCCTAAACCACTTTTATCCATATCAGGTCTTTGAGAAGTAATCAACTCATCAAGCATTGCAATGCCTTCCTTGAATTTATCCTCATGTCTTTTTTCCTTTTCTAGATCTGATTTCAGAATTACCACTTCTTTCTCAAGCTTTGTACATTCATCCATCTTCCTTTGAATTTTAGTTTTTTGACAATATTCAATTCTTTTATTTTCTTCCAATTGTTCTAGCAATCCGGTGATATCATCAGATGCCTTCTTTAATTGATTACTTACCTCACATTAATTTTATTTTAGCTTCTTAATGCATTTATATGTTTCTTTTATCCTATCATTCAAATCATCATTTTATTCTGTATGCTCAGTCTAGAGATCTCTTTTGAAGGAATATGAAATATTTTATCTTCCATGTGTTCAAATTCTAGGACCTTCCTCAAGTTGTTAAACTTCTTCAGAGGAACCAGAGTCTAATATCAATTGTTGATTATCCGAAACACTGAGAGGGGGGGCATGAATTAGTATTCTATTAAACCATTCAGTTGTAGACCACCCAATTATTAAAGCACATATAAATACAAACCAAAATCAAGACATTGAAATGAACATGATATGAAAAAACACATCAACACTAGATTTTTACGTGGAAAACCCAAAATGGGAAAAACCATAGTGAGGATTAGATCACAATATATTATATCTAGATATAGATATTATAGGGCTCATTGTGCCCAGGACTCACTGTACTTAAAAGGCTCACAACCATATTACAAAATGAAATGGCTAACTACCAAGATACAAAAAGATATGGCTCACTGCTAAAAGTATGAACTGATGGAATGCACCTTCTATGTGTTGTGTTTAGTTCCAATGAGGCTCTGAATCTGAAGTACTACTTTGCATAGCAGTCACATAACAATTCTACTCTGATCCTTGACTTCTCCCACAATATATCACTCACATCAGATAAATCATTTAAGCTTGCACAATACCATACACATCTTTCACCACTCAATCCCACTCACTTCAACTCCAAAGAGTCTCATATAAATATATCTACAAGTATATTTCATACATCAATTAGGTTGGCCTAATTAGATGTAAAAAAACTAATCAAAATAGCTCTTGTCGGCACCATATAAGATTTAAAAGATTTTTATCCATGTGATGCATCATATCAAGTTGACGTAGATCTATAAGGGATCCAACTAATTTCCACAAACTATAATTAATATTCTTAATATATGCCATACATTAGGTCAACCAAGAATAGAACCTAATCATAAAAAATCCAAACCAACACACACTTCTCAATGTAAACACCTTCCAGATCCAATATTACTTTATTTTATCCTCACATTAACATTAGAGAGACTACCATTAGAACCGTAGAATCAAAATGTTCTTAAGAAAATGTGGAGTCTCCCACACATATATACTAAACATAGAAACAACTGTAGTATACAAAGTTAAACTCTGTTATTGATAACTTTCTGTTTTCACACAAAACTTCTCAAGATCCTAGTTATAATTGTATCAATGAGTCATAATAGTATGCTTAAGAGAGAAAAGACATATCTCTTCCTATGGTAAATTCTAGACTAAAAAACCAACGCATTGGATCATCAATAAAGAACACTTCCGGTATAGAAGAGCTTCTGGTATATCAAATATGCTTCCCACAATGTTTCCACAATGTTGACATCAATGACGACACTAGAACAACCATACCAACCTATATATACTTCATGCTCATGTTACTGGGATCTCATATTTCCAACAATATGTATCTAGAAAAGACCCAAATTACATTTGTGGTGCCTTACAACCTTGTATATCTTATAAAAATTCTCCCTAAGCTTGAAAAATTGTATTTTCCTCAAGATAACTTGGTGAAATCACTCATAACGTTCAAGAGTTAATCATGATTTCTATTCGTGCATTGGTTCTTCATGTATGTGAGTTGAAATTTGTAGTACACCTCTTTATTATTATGACATGCTTCTATTTTATTTGTGTGTCTTCACCCTTATTCTTTAGTTATGAGGTTATATTCTATGAAACCCCTTTATTCAACTACTTATTCTACTTCCATGTTAAGGGAAGTATCTTCTTCTTTACCTTGATCCTCTCTATGAATCTTAGTTGATGTGGTCTTATCTTTGCAAGCATATTTTTTAATTTAATTACTTATTTATGATATGTCCTTTTCATTATCATTTACCTTTATTTCTTCAATAGAACTTAATGGTAATGGTATTTTCCTTTTAGGTATATATTCCTCTTTAATTTTGTTTTCTCAATAGACCTTAGTTGGTATTGTCTTATCCTTTGATGATTTATATATTTATTAATCAATAATATTTATTCTTCCTCCTCTCTTAATTTTATGGTGGTGGATTTTTTTTCTACTACTTCAACCTTTATTATTTCATTATGTACATTGTGGATAGCCATGGGTAATAGTGCATCCATCTCCTATGGTTGTTCTCTTTTTTACTCTTTCTTCATATTCTATTTCTCATTTATTACCTTGATTTCCAACTTTTTCTAGTAGTTTCTTGTGTGAAGTTTCATCGGAGGGTGGTAATAGTATTCAACAATATGTAGCTTCCTCTTAGTTCTTTTTATTTTTTTCTTGGGTTAAATTCTATTTCTTTTCATTTTTAGCATGCTTTAGTGACTTTGGTATTTTACTAATCCTTACCATTCTTCTTATTTGGATATGTATTGTAGGGTGGGTCCCTTACTTGATTTATCTGTCTTGCTCACAAAGTTTTAAGATTAAGAAGATTTTTATTCTTTCTTCATTGAATCCCCTTCTTTTCTTTGATCTTCTTGTAAATTACAAGAATAAGGAATACATTGCTCCTCTATCTTTAGTTTATCTTCTTGAGGAATATGTCGTTCCTATGTATTTCTTTGGTCTTCTTATTGTAAAATCCAAGAACAAGTAATACATTGTTCCTCTATCTTTCTTTGATCTTCTTGTTGTAAAATACAAGAACAAGGACTAGTTGATTTCTTATGATGAATCTCAATATTTTCTCTATTTTTTATCTCAAGTCTTTGGTGTGATATCACATTAGTGCTTGTAGTACTATTTTTTGTAATTTTTCTCATGTTCCTTACTTTTCTCTCTTGTCCTTTTTGATTTACAAATTATCTTTTCAAGTCCTTTATTTGAAGTATTCTCTTGTTAATGTTGCATAAGTGACATAGGGGATGAAATGTGATCAGGGAGGGTCATTTATTCATAGGGTCTCTTCATTGGAGGATCATATCCTTTGGAATTTTTTTCTTTTTCTCTTTTAATCTTAATTAACTATATTACTATTTTTTCCTTTATTTAAACTTTTTGTCTCTCACTTACTTTTCTCTTTCCAATTTTATAACATAAACTCACATATTTAATATATAAGTTGTTGCCTCTTTTTAGGGTTTCTCTATAGTTTCCTCATGATCCATCAATTGTAGGGAACTTTAATTTTCTCTACCTCCATTTAGCTACAACCCCTTTAGCACACTCTAACTTTTCCTCCATATATTTCTTAGTCATAACCCTCCTGGTGTGTTGTAAGTCAATTCTCAAATACTTATTCATCTTCTATAGGTCCTTGTAGTATGAACTCAATGATTTTACCAACTAATGATCTCCCAATTTTTTTGATAACTACTTCATTCCTTTTCTCTCTATCTAATTTATTCTCTACATCTCATTATTTTTATGAATTTATTCATCCTAAATCTCTTATTCATTTAATTCCCCAATAATTTTCTCTAATTTGTCTTAGAAATCATGTCTTTTTGTATCTCTTCCCTTATCTATTCTATCACTTTAGTGACTTGTTCCCTAAGGGATAATTCTTATTGTGTATTGCCACACCTCTTCATAATAAATATTTTCACCATGTATAGTTTTATTTATTTATCTTTTAAATCCAAGTTTTTCACTTCTCTAATTTTGTTGGGTAGTTGGGTAGAAGAAAATGTTTCCATGGATATTATTCAGCTTACTCTTACCTTCTATAGCAATTTTGTAATTATCTATTATGATTATTAATATAATATATAGGCACCTAGCCTCTTGCTTAAAAAAAAGTTTTTCACTTCTCAAAATTTAACACTAATTTTTCTTTCTTTGGTCTAGTCTCCCTCCTTATGCACAATAACAACCAAGGTTTTGGTAATGGAACCAAATATTGATAGAAAAACCTTGACCAAAGTCAAATATTTAATATTATGTAATATGTAGTAAACCTCAATGTGATGCAATAAAAATGAAGAACTTAGATATGAAATAAGTATAAACCAAATTATTGTAAATTGTATACATTCAAATATATACACCTATTAAATAATATATATTAATATAATTTAATGGAATATACTCTCATTTGTCGTCTTCCTTATTCTCATATATATTTTATTCATATGATTTCACTCTTATCTCCCACTTTTCACTTATTTATATAGCCTCTTAATGTCTTTTCATAATTTCTTTTCATCATATCATTTCATAATAACATTTAGTTATCTTACCCTCATGAATCTACCTTATCCTTTATGATATTTTACACTTTTATAGCTTATTTAGGTATATTAGATATGTTTTAGGACTATTTAATTGGTATATAATGAATATATTTTTTTAGAAACTACCCAAATTACAACTATGGTGCATCATATCCTTCTATATCTTACCAATAGCACCAAAAAATGATTTTAGGAAGGTTAGGAATAACAGGTGGATCTATCGAAGGATCCAAGACAACCTACACTTTTTTGGGGTGAGGTTCATCTAGGGCCTAATGAGGGACATAAGGGGCTGCAATAATAACATGAGGATGTGGAGAAGGAGGATATGGAGGCATGAAAATATTAGGAAATGGTCACATGAGAGGAGGATTCTCAATATCAAGCATCTCCATAACAACTTTATTTCTAGCCACAACATGTCGATGACACTTTCATTCTTACACAAGCTACTTGCAACAATGACATGATTAAAATTGAGCTATAGGATGAGGGAAATGATATCTCTTCTATATTTATAGAATGTTCCTCATTTATGGAACAATAGGATGAATAGTCCTAGTAGGTAGAGTTCAAGATACCTAGGGTGCATGTGTTGGGACCTACATTGTGGGTGTATTTCTTCTTTCTATCACAGAGATAGGTGGATGAATACGAGGTACCACTAAAGAGTGAGGTACAATTGATGCACACACGGGTTAATTTAATATATGTTTATTTTCCTTTTCTACTAGATAGTTAGGTCTAGGAATAACCTGAACCATAGGGAGACAAAAAAAAGGGGAGAATATTTATGCAACAAGGGAACCTTTCCTCTTTCTATTGTAGAGGCAGGTTGAGGAATAGAAGGAACCATTGAAGGCTATGATACCTTGGAGGGAATAAAAGATCATCCTAATAAAGAGTGATTTTACTTAGCTACTATGAGGGTAGGCATAGGAACATGAGTATACTGCGATGGTTGGGTGACCAAAAGGGAAGCAATTTTATGGGAAGAAGATGATGATGTAGAGGTAGAGGACCCCGAATGAGTCACCTTTATTTTTTAATATGATTTGAATAAAATTTTTAGTGTAAGGTAGTAAGGACCTCCTAAAGGTGAAGGCCATAAATAATCTAGAGAAGATCTTTGACAAAATGTGAGTGGCTTGTATTCAATGTATTAGATAGTATGCACTACATAGTTACCAAGCAAAAAATTAAGGCACTTGTGAATAATTGAGGTTATTGCTTCCATAGAAGTAAGCCATGGAATGAAAAAATTCACACAAAATTAATTTGAGGTAGGATGATAGAAAGGAGGGTATCCAAGCATGTGGGCCTGACTTAGAAAAAGTGATAAAATCCATGTTAGAAAGAGACAAGCCATAATGTGTGGGTATCAAAATTGTTGAATCGTCACATTTGTATCAATATAGTTGGTTGACACATATAATTTCCTCTATGGTGATGTTAATCCTACTTGGGTCGACAAGAAACCTATTGATGGTTCTTTTATTGAATTGAGTAGGTATGTATAGGGATCCACCCTCTACACAAGTAGGAACTATTGGCATCTATATATTTGATGTATTTATAAGGCTTTACATTGTCACTTTATGCTATCCCTTCATGATTATCATTATTTATAATTAACCTGAGAAATATTAATGGTGTATCATGTTTAAGTCCCTCTATTAGTTGTATCTAACCTTTGTAGTCAAAAAACCATTTGCAAAAAACCTAAAAAATGGTTGTATATAATTTTGGTGTTTCATACTTTTAGTTGTTTTCCTGAGCTTACTTTCCATTTGTATCACTTTGGAACTTATTCCTCTTTTACCCTTATTTTAATCACTTTCCTAGATTTTTTTAGGTTTTATTCATTGAATTTAACCCTTGACCTTTGCCACCTTTTTTGTGAAGCCTTACACCTTCATTTTGATTGCTAAAGCTCCAATAATCTCTTTAAACTTGACATATTTTATGTTTTTGGGTTTTGGGGATTGTCCCTTCTCCCTAAATCTTTCCATCACTTCATCATAGGGAATAAGCCTTCTGACCAACCCTCAATCCCCAATGTCTTTCCTTTAGCTTTCAAAGATGAGATTCTTCCTCTAACTTTTGGTTTATCTTTGTGATAAGACATAAGCCTTCTTTGTTACCCCATATCCTCAACGTTGTAAGTATTCAACCTTTCAAGGGTTAGACTTTGTCTTACCCTTTACCACATTCCACGATAAGATGTAAGTATTCCTCTAAACTCTTGACAACTTCTTCCCTTTCACATTCCTTCAAATCTTTCCATATCCTTTTCCTTGCTCCTTTCTTTCAGAAAGCAATAGAACTCACACTTGATGTTTGATAGAAGTCCTTTTTGGGGAGTCAATGTTTCAGTGCTCTTGGTATCATTGTTTCTATTAGGAAATATGCTACAAGCCTGATGCCCATATTTAACGAAAAATGGTTTCTTAGCCTTGTGAACATTTTAACATTTGAACTAAGTATTGCTTCAAGCTCAAAACTTCGGCGATGTTATTGATTGATGCATTTTTAGCCATAAACTCCATTAATACTATAACTACCCTCTCAACTACAAGATTTTATTTTTAAGGCTAAAAGAGTGATGTTTAATGCATTCTTCAATGATGTAAGTAAGGAAATAAAACACCCATGCTTCCTTATGGTTCAAAGACATCCTTTTTGACAAAAATAATCCTTGGCAGATATTTTTTGTAGATTTCATGGGGGTTTTCTTCCCCATTCACATGCTCATTAATACTAAGGCATGTGAAGATGATGCCATTTGACATGATAACCCAATTTAGTCTCTCAAACTCTTGGTTCTTTCTACTAGTGTTTTTGGGTGGTGAAAAGGGATGTATATAAGTTTCAAAAGAGAAAGAAGAGGAGAAGAGGAGAAGAGGATAACATTTCTATTTAAGAGAAGTAGTTGTAGAGCTAGTAAAAGAAATATATTCATAGGAAACCCCAGGCTTTGATTTTCAGTTTTGGGTGTAGCTATTTTTATATTGTAATGATTTGGGTTTTCTCCCAAACCTATAAGAATATTTGTACAATCTTTGAAGATTGATTGATTAAAGGCATAATCAACCTTAGTTTAGTGTCTCCTTATGTATGGTATGTATTTCTGAATGTAATTTGAATAGTTTTTCAGCCAAAATTCTGTAAAATCCTTGCAAAGCCTTTGCATGATATCTTTTAAATATAATAAAGGAAATATGTGGGTATGCTTGAGGATTACTAATAGATTCTCTTAATATTCTACAAATATCTATTGTCCTTCTAAATGAATACATAGAGTCCATCTTGCTTGTTCATTTTGAAAGGCATAGCCTTTTGTGGTGAATTGATTAATCCATCACCTTGTTTTCAGTTGTTGCTTGTTTGATTAAACCTAGATTTTTTTTTCCCCAATGGATAAAGGCACTAGTCTCTGATTTTCTTTCTCTCCCATCATCCTCAACACACTCCAAATACATCAACTCAAAAAACCTTTAAAGTTTTACTTTTGGTGTTTTTTTTTGTCATGTATGAATGAATACAACAATACACTTGGGTGTATCATAAAATCATTCTCAGAAACTTATATGGTAAATTATTTGTTAATAAGGTTCCCATCCTTACTTTTCCAAACTAACACATAGGCATATTATGACACCAATATTGGGATACACTGTACAATGGGTATAGTTTGTTGTAAGGTATTTTTAAGTGTTTCAATCATCAATTTGACACTTTAGGGAGAACCTCCCTTGGTCTTATAGGGCCAAAAGTGAAGGAGGTATTACCCACATGAACCATTGGTCCTTAAATACCCAACCTAAAGATAGGTTTGTGGTAATTCTCCTAGGTTTGACACTCTTGACACTTGGAAGATTATCAGACCTTAGGGATTTGGGGCCTACAACTCTAGTCAATGATAAATTTGTTCCATTTTCAAGGATATCAAAGATAAAAGAATATTTTCAAAAGCTTTGGTGACAGGCTAGGAAAGTGTTGGGTTTTGGTTAGAAATTAGAAGTTTGTTAGTTTCAAGTATTTTCTCCTTCAAGGAGTGGCGACTGTGTCAAGGAAGATCTAGAAGCTTGTGTCATAATATAAATAATGGAAAAAGATTAGTGTTTCAAAGGTTAAGAAATTTCTGTAGCTAGTTCTACCCACACAAGAAGATGACAAGAACACTAAAAAGATAAAAATCCAAGTAAGTCTCCTTTACATAGTTCAAGAAACACTAAAAATGTAAGTACGTTAGGTAGAAGAAATGCTTCTGAATATTTTGATCAATACACATGAGATGATTCACCTGATACTAGGGTTAGAACTACTAGAATAAATTTCAAATGTGAATATAATAGATATGTAAATGAAACAAATCCTAGAGCATAAAATATAAATATGGGTTTACCTAAAGTCACACCTCAAAGAAACCCTATGCTTCAATCACTAATAAATCAAAGAGAATGCAGACATGATACTCCTCAGTCTTTTGAGCCAGATGTTGAAACCCTATTCCAAGATGTTGACCCAAAAATATAGTTAAAAATGATCACAAAGAAAGGGAATTACATCAACACATTGATCTTATTAATCATATTACAGAAATAAATCATGGAATAGAGGCACAAATTGTATTACAATAAGCCCAGTTAGCTCAACAAGACCTACTAATGAATTAATAATAAAATATTTCTCAACCTCAAAATGTGGCACTGATTGTTCCAGTTCAACAAGTTCCTTTTGTTAAGAAAAATCATCCTAATTCCCCAGAACAAAATTTAGTAGAAAATATTTGGGTCAAACCTAGAAGGAAAGCTCAAAGATTATTTCCGATGAAACAACCATTGGGATTAGAAAGATATAGATAGTTGGATTTTTACGGTATTTATAATTATCCTTATCCAATTCCAATTGATACTAGAGGCAAGGTACCAAAATTCCAAGGTAACAATGCTATCACTGGTGAGGAACACTTAAGACATTTCATCGATGTCATTGATGAAAACAATATTGAAGATGAGGATGTCATAATACATATCTTTATGTAATCATTGGAGGAAAGTACAAAAGAATGGTACAAGAGTCTTTCAGACAATATCATAGACTCATGGGATGAGTTTATGAGGGTTTTTCATTTACAATATATGGAGAAAGAGTGGATCCAAAGTTTTCAATCCATGAGCTAAATTCCATCAGAAAAGGGGTAAATAAACTTGTTGCTTATTTCAACAATGGATTCATTATGAAAATGAGGAAAGCACCTCAATAGGTAAGGCCAAATGAACCTATGTGCCTTTTTCTGTATTGTGGGGATTTTGATTCAAAGTTGGGTTGTCTTTTGAGAGATAAGAACCCTTATAATTTGAGGGAATCATATGCAGTGGTGATCAACATAGAGAGTAATTTGAAGGCATCAAGGAAAGATAGTAAAAGAGTTGATATAAAACTCTTGAAAAAAAATGCAACAACTACCAACAAGCCTCTCATCACTGAAGAAAAATAAGAAAATTGATGAGAGCTATGAAGGATCTTTCATATAAGGTAGAAAATAATGAAAAATACATGTCCTCTAATGTTGCTCCTACACATTTTAATGAGGGTTAGAGGTTACATAATAGGCCATACAATTATGATTGGTCTAAGAGACTTGTAGGTAATGACAAAGAAACATCACCAAGGACTCAAACCAAAGATACCATGAGAGACACAACATTGATCCCTTAAGGAAGGATCATGTGAATCTTCAACAAGATTCATTTTGGTTTATTATATGTTACTTGACTCATGATCAATCAAAATGCACTATTGTAGCTAGACTTGATGAAGAGAAAGAATTACAAGAGCATGAGAGTACACCCAAGTGTTATAATGATGTCAATATAGATCACTTGGATGCCTATGAGGTTGAGATTTCTTTTCAAAATGATTATGACAACTATTGCAATCTTTTAAAGATTTCAAAAAAATATTTTGAACAACTCAAGGAATGAATGAGGCATAGGTATAATAAATCAAAACCCTCAGATGATATTAAAAGTCTCACCAAAGCTACTATCATTCATGCAAAATAATTATCAACTAAGAAATAGACAAGTAGGTGCCAATGACAAATTTTATGGTGTTGCTACTCTAAATATATTATCCGTACATTTGAAAAAAGGAAAGGAAAAAGAATATTATGTAGAAAGAACAACAAATAGGTTTACAAGAAAGTGGCCACCAAGAAAGAAGATGCACTTACCAAATGCACCCCTGCAGAAAATATATGTCCAAAAGATGAAATATGTTTGATATATCAACCAATCATATGGGAAATTAACATATTATGGAAGAAGGTTCCAAATTGAAGATGAGGTTGGAAAAGTGGTAAATATAAAGAAACTTTTTTTTAATCATTAGGTAATGCCTTTCATACTTGATACTAATGTTGTGACAACCTCCTTTTCTACTCCTTTTCCTACATACCAGTCGATTGACATGGATCAAGCCTTTAGTCAAATAAAATTTCAAGAGCTGATCGAAGAGCTAATAAGGATACCTGAACATAGGGAAAGGATATTATCAAACCTCAATGGCTCTATCATATTTGATCATTTTGATGAAGTTTCAGCTTTTCCCAAAGATATGGTAGACAAAGTCAATATACAAGAGACCCCCGAAATTTATCTAGGCAATGTTTCCATAGGTAACAATCAAACCATTGATCCATTTTATACATCTTTGTCAATAAATGGTTGGATAGTTCATAATTATATGATAGATTCTAGAGCATTTAGTAATGTCATTAGAAGTTATGAATCATTTAGGACTGCAAGTTTTGAAGTCCTATAATAAATGCTATGTCATGGATTCTCATGAGGTAAATGTAATTAGGATAGAAAATAATGTTTTAGTGTAGCTTGCTACATACCATGGAAAGTATTTTCAATGGATATTATCATAATTGATTATCCAACTAAGTGGGGTATGTTACTATCAACATAGTAGATAGCTTCAATGGGTTATATTCTTCAAACAAATTTATCCTATGCTACCATTTCCATGTGCGGAAAAGATGTCCAATTGCATAAGGAAAATAAAATGATGATAATTGTGGAGAATCCTAATAAACTAAAGAATGAGATTTTTAACCTTGATGTAGAGCCTAATTGTTTAGTAGGCTACTATGACGATGAATCTAATAAACAATCTAATTATAATATGGTCCCTCCACCTCTTCATCTAGATAATGCTAGACTTTGGAATATGCATTTCAATGGTGCATGCTTAAAATAAGGTAATGGTGTAGGAATTATATTGATGTCCCTTAAGGGTAAAGATTACAAGTTTTTTTTTTAGATTGAAATTTGACTACCAATAATGTGGTAGAGTATGAAGCTCTGCTACTTGGTTTAAATATGGCTTCAAAATATGGAATCAAATTCATTAGAGTTCATGGTGATTTAGAACTTATGATGTCTCAAGTTAGAGGAATGTATACTATAAAATAAAGAAAGCTAAGAATGTAAAGGAATGTTGTCTAGGATATTATTAAAATTTTTGATGCAAGGAATGTTGTCTAGGATATTATTAAAATTTTTGATGCATTCAACATAGCTTGGGTGGAAAGAGAACATAATATGGTTTCCAATGTGCTTGTTGTGTTAGCTTCAAAATTTGATGCTTCTTTCATTCCCCATCACTAAAACTACGAGGTTAAGATTATTACCAAGCCTGGTATTCTAGATAACATATACAATTGGAAAATTTTCAATAGTGACCAAAACATTTATGAGTTCTTCAATTTCTTTAATCATTTTGAGAACTAGAAAATTGACTGACAACCATGGTGGAGAAAGATGAAGAAGGTAAAAAGACTCTTTTTGGGAATGAAATCTGTAAGGAAGCTAAGGTAATGAAACAACTTCCTACACTAATCCTAAGAGGAGAATAATGCAAAATTTTTATAGATATTTTCAATTACAAAAACTTAAACATAAATAAACATAAATATTGTGCATACCACAATATAGTGATTTACATGGTGAAAACCCTTTCAGGGGAAAAACCTCACACACGCTCCAAAATCTGCCTAATATACTATTTAGAAATCACAAAGATTACAATATACTTGTAGAGCAAGCTTCTCATAGGAGTATCACCAACTAGATATCCAAAGGCAACCTGAAAACTACTAGACTCTTAGAAAACATCATAATACACAACCATAATACAATGCCCTCATAAAATAGGGCTGCCTTCTAGGGAAAGTCAAGCTAATAAAATATCGACCCTCAAATCTAAGACCTAAAGATGAAAGATCCAGATTTACAATAATAAAATATAAATAAAATTTTCCTTTTGGGTGCATTGCCTTTGATCCCTCGTCGAGGCGCACTGCCCCGGACTGACAGCCAGGGGGGTGATCCCCTTGGACCCCTTGTGGGGGGAAAACCCCCCCGTTCCCCCCTTGTTGTGAACATATCAACAATACCTTATATAACTTCAAGGTTGAGACACATTTTTCCAGCAAAACACATGCAACTAAAAACTAATACCATTCCTAGGGGTCTTATTGATTTAGAGAGAATGTTTGACAATGTTGATTTTTATAAGACAAAAAGTAAGCCTATCAAAGAAGAAGACATAGAAGGCATAAATTTAGGACTCCTAAAATTTAGTAAGAGATTAATATCAATAGATCTAAGAAAATATTGATTTCATTATTAAGAAATTACAAAAAATGCTTTGCTTGGTCCTATGATGAATTAAAGGCTTATAAAGAAGACTTGTTTCAAAATACCATTCCATTGGAGCTTGGTGCAAATCCATTCAAACAAAAGAAATATCTTATCAACCCTAATATTTTACCTCAAATGTAGAAGGAATTGATGAAACTGAAAGAAGGTGGTATTATTAAACCAATTAAACATTCAAAATTGGTGTCTAACCTTGTTCCAGTTAGAAAAAGAATAGGAGCATTATACTATGTGTTAACTTTAAAAATTTGAATATCAAGTCTCCCAAGAACAATTATCGATTATCCAAAATGGATCATTTTATACAAGTGACAGGGTTGGAACTAATGTCCATGATGGATGGTTTCTCATGTTACAGTCAAGTCATGGTCAATGAATGTAAGAAACACATGACAACTTTCACTACACCATGGGGAAATTTTGTATATGTTCAGATGCAATTCAGGGTGAAGAATATAGGGGCCACATTTAAAAGGGCCACAAATGTAGCTTTTTCAAGACAAGTATAAATAAAATAATGGTTTTCTATCAGGATGATTTGACTGCCTAATCCAAGGATCAAAATGATCATTGAAAACATTTAGAGTTAGAATTCCAAAGATTCCTAGAGGATGGGATATATTTGAATCCCAAGTACATATTTGGTGTGGAAGAAGGTAGAATCCTTGAGAATATTGTGTTTAAGGGGTAAGGATTGATCCTGAACATGTCAAAGCTATTGACCTTATTCTATAGCCAATTAAGGTTAAGGGAGTACAATCCTTCTTTGGTCAAATAAAATTCATTTGAAGGTTTTTTCCCAACTTTGTTGAGGAGACAAAATCCATATCCAAGGTATTGAAGAAGGGGCAATCTTCTAGTTGGGATAAGGAGTCAACAAGTTCCTTTTTATTTATAAAAGATGCACTTAAAAAGGTATTAGTGTTAGTGAGTCCAGATTATTCTAAGCCTTTCCTACTAATTTATTTTGAATCTTTTTATACTATTGGTGCTATTCTACTACAAAAAAATAAGGATATTTATGAGCAACCAATAAATTTCTTTAGAAAATCACTAAGAGATGATGAATTGAATTATTCTATGATGGAGAAGTATGCCTATGCTCTTTTTAAAGTTGTGAAAAATCTTACACCTTACCTTATAGGGACTAAGATCACCACTTTTGTGCCACATACAACTATTAGAAACATCTTTGTGCAATAAGAGGCATCAAGAAAAAGGTCTATATGGATCAATTGATAAGATCCAAGAGTATGACATGGAGATACAAACAACCAAATTTATTAGAGGTCAAGGGCTAGAAAAGTTAATGGCTGAGGAAAATTTAGATGTTTTTGAGGTCCACTAGCTTAAGTCTGACCCACATTTCATTTCATGTCAATTAAAGCTTTGTCCTTATATTTTATTTGGAAAATTTGAATTGTCCTCTCGAGTTGAATGATAAGCAAAAGGGGACTTTGAAACTTGAGGCTCAATTGTATGTGTTGCTCAAAGGACAATTGATATGAAGAAACCTTGATGGTGTATTCCTAAGATGTTTAAATGAGGAGTAGTTGATAAGAGTTATAGAGGTTTTCCACCATAGATTATATGGTGGATATTATATGTCAAAGACTACCACTCATAAGATTACGAGGATGGGTTATTGGTGGCCAACATTATTTAGGGATGTGGCCAAGTTTGCAAAAGGATGTGATGCTTGCTAAAAGTTTTTTGACAAGTTGAAATTTGTAGGTGTACTTCCTCTCACAACCATTTTAGTGGAGGCTCCATTCTAGTAGTGGGGTATTGATTTCATAATAGAATAGAAAAAATTCCAACGGATACACACCAATATTAATGACCATAAATTACTTTATAAAATGGGTGGAGGCAATCCCTACAAGAAATGCAACATCAAAAATGGTGATTGAATTTTTTCTAAATGTAGTGTAGGAAAATGTATCCCTTTACATTTTGAGGAAACAAAAATAGGGTGCTCCACCTTTTAGGAGATGGAACACTAGGGATGGCATCCTATTTCACTCTTGTTTCACTCAAGGAAACCATAGAGATCTCAATCCAAGGGTAGAATGAGAGAAATAGATCTCCTAAGGGTTGTCCCAGGGTATGATTAATGAATAAAGAGGGGTTCACCACCAAGCTAGGGCTTGGAAAGACAAGAAATGTAAATGAAATACAAAGTACCATGCAAAACCTAACTAAATGACCTAGGAAATGAAAATGAAAATCAGGATAGCAAATTAAGAATGAATAGAAAGGTACCTGGAGGAAGAGTTATGTCAAAACAAGCTCCAAAACCATGAAATCTTGATTTTTAATGCCTAATAGGACTCATACACCAATCTGGGTGATTTAGTCCCAAACTAGGGTTTCTATGCCAAAACTGGAATCTCACAGTGGTTGATCTGAATTCACTAAAATCTAGAAAATGAGCTATATTGGGACTCATACACCACAAGTGGCGTATTAGTCCCACTCTACTTTTTTGGAGGGTTGCGACTTGAATCTTCTCTCCTATCTTTGATCTTCCTTCCAAGCTTGATTTTTGGACTTGAAATGCTAAATTATGCTTTGTAGGTGTCTTTTAGCGATCTTGTAAACAAGGTGACAACTTGGACAACTTCCATCAATCTTGTAACTTATTCTTCAAAGATCCTTCAAGCTCCAAGACACCTAGATCTGCAATCACAACTGTAGAGAGATAAAAACTTGTTGATTGTTAGGAAATAGGGGTTTTCCTTGGTCAAACCTTGTTTAGGTAATTAAACCTTGCGATGAAACAATGAAACATGAACATGAAACTGTAATGAAAGCTAGATGCAGAAAACAACTCTCCTAACGTCAATACCTCAGGGAAGAATGTAGATATACTTTTAATTTTTTCAATTACAGTCTAATTAAGATGCACTATGAAGTAGATAACATAAACAGAGTATTTGACAATCACACATGAGCACCAAATATACATGGGAAAACCCTTACGGGAGAAAAACCCACCACACCAAGAGAAATCACTTTGTATTACAGTAATGAAGATTACATACAAATGTTAGACTTATCTTTCTAGTGTTTTTTTACAATAGCATTCATCATGTACAATTTTTTTTAGGAACCTTCACATTACATTCCATAGAATAGAATTCATCCACTGATACAATCACTCAACAATCTGTCGATTCAACCAACTGATTACAATCTGCAATCATAGAGTATATCCATGTCGAACTCTGTCTGTAGAACTTTCTCACAGAACTGTCACAATGAACCAACTGCTAATGGTTCACATTCGGCTCCTCCTATTCATCCACAAGATGCCACATCGAAAAGTCTTACTTAGTCAAACGGCTTCAAGCTATGTTGTCATATCGGTGAGACACTAAACATGTCTCCCTGATGCCAACACAGTAAACACTCGATATTGCCAAGACTCCATCCTATTGCCAAGATGTTACATCGAGTCCAGAGAGCTATCGCCATGTTGCCAAGACATATCACTTTCGCTGAGACGTCATACCGAAACCTCAAAGTCACACATCTATGAGTTTTCCATTTAGAAAGACTTATTGATATCACCAAGAGATTTCATCGAGCAACATTAAGTTACACCGAAAGAATACAATAGTCACCAAGACATATAACCTTCACTGAGACATTATGCCAAATACACACAAGTCATACCGAGCACCAAGTCACAGTCGACAAGACTTACATCTTTCACCGAGGGAACATACCGAACTCCAAGACTTACCCCGAAGGCTTCAACATAAAGCACTGTTGGTGAGACATGTTACTTTTGCTAAGACATCACACCGAGCTCTAGGACTTACCCCAAAGTGTTCATCTGTCGCCAAGAGTTATACCAAAGATCCCTTATCATCGGTGAGACTTACATTCTTCGCTGGGACTTCTTCTCGAGATCATTCAGGTTACCCCGATAGCCATAGGCTATCGGCAAGACATCCTTCAGTTGCTAAGATGTTTCTTCGAAACCCTTCCAGTTACATCGATGAATAATATTTGAACCTCCGTCGGTGAAACAATCCAATGTTGTTGGGACATCATGGCGAGAACCCTTTAGCTATCCCGAAGACTTCAAGTGTGAATCCTATCGGTGAGACTTTCCTATCGATGAGAGCTCATAGTGAACCACTAAGACTCTCCCCAACATATGATATCCGATTGAATGGCCTGTCGGCCAAAGAACTCCATGCAACAAGAGATCACCCCGAACACAATATGTCACAATGATAGAAACATTCGGTGAGACAGAAGCTAGGTCACATCGACCTGTACAAAATATGATGTTACCAATCTGCTAGTCAGCCATACATGATAGATGTCATACCGACTTGGCTCTAGTGGAGGTTTCAACCTGTGATGTTTGAGGCACATATTTCCAACAATCTCCCACTTGACAAAGATCACACAGGCACCTCCATAGCACAACATAACTTACTGAAAATCATGGGCACTAAGGCCCATTGAACTGGCACACCACCTGAACTTGTCTGTGCTCACTGGCTTCGTCAATGCATCTGCAACATTCTCTAGAGTATCAACCTTTTCCAAACTGAACTTCCATCCTCCACCATATCTCATACAAAGTGATATTGTATGTCAATATGTTTTGTCTTGGCATGGAAAGTAGGGTTCTTTTCCAGAAAAATTGCACTTTGAATGTCATAGAAAATAGTTATTTCCCCTGCATCAAAACCAATGTTAGAACACAAACATTTCAACCAAACTGCTTCTTTACAAGCATGAGTAGCTGCCATGTATTCAGCCTCCGTAGTGGACAAACCGACTACAGCCTACCGCTTGCTCGTCCAACTCACTGCACCACCATTCATCATGAATATGTATCCACTGGTGGACCTCCTACTGTCAATGTCCCCTACCCAATCAGAATCCACACAGCCTCAAATACTGAGAGTCCTCTATGATTCAACCAAGTTCCCATGGTAACACAAAGCAAAATTTGAAGTGCCCTTCAAATATTTGAAAACTCTTTTCACAACATCCCAATGTGTTCTTCCTGGATTAGCCATAAATCGACTAAGTACTCCCACTGCTTGGGCAATGTCTGGCCTTGTATAGACCATTGCATACATGAGACTGCTAATCGCACTAGCATAGGGTACACTGGTCATGTCCTCCATCTCAGTAGGAGATTTTGGACAATCCTCAACAGATAGCTTCATTCCCTACAAGACTGGAACCACTAGCTGTTCGCAATCATTCATACAAAATCTCTCAAGAACAGTCCTGATATACTTACTTTGACTGAGCCATAGTTTTCTATTCTTTCCTATCCTTGGTTATCTCCATCCCCAGAATATACCTTTTTGCACCAAGATCTTTCATTTCAACTTAGCAGACAACTGAGACTTAAGATCAGAAATCATTAGCTTACTATTGCCTATGAACAACATATCATCAACATAGAGAGCAATAACAAGTACTCGATCACTTTCAGCTTTATAATATATGCAATGATCAAATTTTGATCTCACAAATCCCAAAGACAATACAAAAGTATCAAATTTCTGGTACCACATTCTAGGTGACTGCTTTAACCCATATAGAGACTTCTTTAATTTGCATACTAGTTTTTCTTTACCTTTTTCAACAAAGTGCTCAGGCTGGGACATATAGATTTCTTCTTCAAGATCACCATGAAGAAATGCTGTCTTCACATCCATCTGTTCTACCTCTAAGTCATATGCTACTGCAAGTGACAAAAGAAATCTGATAGATGTCAACTTTGCTACAAGAGAAAAAATCTCCCCATAATCAATTCCCTTGACCTGGGAATAATCCTTTGCAACCAATCTTGCCTTGTACTTTTCTACACTACCATCCAGACCAATCTTTTTCTTAAATACCCATTTGCAGCCCACAGGTTTTCTGCCTTCAGGCAAGGGCACCAAAGTCCAAGTTTCATTTTTCTCTAATGATGCCATCCCTTCGTTCATGGCTTCCAACCAAGAGTCTGAATTAGCCATTTTAAATGCCTCTTTTATAGTCCTAGGCTCATCAGTGCTAGAAATCAAAGAATAGGCACAAGTAGAATCAATCAATAAGAACCCATACCTATCTGGTTGTTTTCTTTCTCGGGTTGACCTCCTCAGTGGCTGAGGCTGAGGTTGTTCTTCTTCTTCCAAACTTTCAGAACTACTCGAGCTCTCCTCAGTTTCAAGTACATTTTGAATTTCCAATTCCTCTTTTTTAGGTGTAGGAGGAATTTCAACTACATCCTTATTGTTTTCTAACTTTGTCTTTGATTGCAGATCCAAGGTAGAAGGTTTCAACTCACGAAAGATTACGCTTCTGCTATACAGAACCTTCTCTGTATCAGGATTCCAAAGCTTGTATCCCTTAATGACAACACTATAGCCAATAAAAATACATTTGACAACCTTGTTCTCCAATTTAGATCTTTTCACATCTAGCACATATGCATATGCCTCACAGCCAAAGACTAGAATATGTCTAAGAGAGGGCTTCTTACTAGACCACGCTTCCAAAGGCGTTTTCTCAACAAGAGCATAATTTGGAGAATGATTAATTAGATAACATGCAGTAGATACAGCCTCAACCCAAAATTTCTCCTCCAAGCCAGCACTACTAAGCATACTTCGTGCTCTCTCCATCATTGTCCTATTGAACCTTTCTGTAACTCCATTCTGAACACTTCTGATTTACTTTTCAAAAAATAAACAAATGCTCTTCTTGAATAATCATCAATGAATGACACATAGTATCTTGACTTAGAAAAAGAAGGAACCAAATACATCCGAATGAATATAATCTAACAAACCAGAAGATTTATGAGGACTGGAATAAAATGAAACACGGTGTTGTTTTCCATATATACAGTGTTCACAGAATTCAAATTCAAGATTACAATCTTCAAGCCCCTCAACCAAGTTTTTGTTCTTCAAGGTTTTTAAACCTTTTTCTCCTATGTGGCCTAACCTATGATGCCAGAGCATAGTCTTCTCTGCTGGAAGTTTTACTTCCATAGAGTTTACATAATTAGGGATATTTCCCTCTCTACCTCCATGAGTAGCTTTCAGTGACTTTCCAGAGACACTGTTACATTGAACAGCCTGTGCATCCAGCTTGTACAGGGTACCAATTCGAGTACCTCTAGCTTGCACCATTGAACCTCTAGTCATCTTGCAGCCATTTCCAGAGAACGTGACTTGCACTCTGATATCATTTAGCTTACTGACAGATAGTAGATTTTGAGCCAGACCTGGGATGTGCATAACATCATTAATTCCCTTTACTCTTCCATTAGGGAATTGGATTCTAAATCTTCCATGACCAACAATCTCCAAAGTTAAATCACTCGCCAAGTACACCTTTCCACCATCCTATTCTTCATACTTTGTGAACCACTCTCTATGAGATGTCATGTGGAAAGATGCTCCAGAATCAATCAACCAGACATCATCTGATGCTTGTGTAGCCAAGGATGCAATGAAGGCATCACCATCACTATGACAAGAACCATTATCAGAAGAGCCCTTCTTCTTCTTTTTCTCCTCTTTACAATCCTTTCAGACATGACCAGGTTGCCCACAGTTCCAGTATTTCACCTTGGACTTCTTGCAAGGAGACTTTGATCTCCCCTCTAATTTCAATTTTGATTTCTTGTCCTTATTCTTGCCTTTCTCCTTCGACCTTCCTCTAACAACAAGGGCCTCCTTTTCCATCTCATAAGATTTCCTTCTCATTTCTTCTGACAGCTCAAAGAACCAACAATATCTTCCATTTTGAAACTGGATGTTGTACTCCCAATAGCCATCACTAGATGATCCCATGAGTCTAGAAAAGAACACAATAGTAGCATACATCGATCCTCATCTTCAATCTTCACACCAATAGATGTTAATTGAGCAAGCAACATATTAAATATGTTCAAATGATCAGCTACAGACCCTCCTTCTTGCATTCTCAAAGAGTATAGTTTCTTCCTCAGGAATAGTTTATTCACCAAAGACTTCCCCTGATAAATAGATGCCAGTCTCTTCCACAAGGAAGATGCAGTCTTCTCTTCATGCACATTGAGAAGAATGGAGTTTTCCAAACAAAGCCTTATCAGCCCCTTAGACTTCCTATCTGCAAGGTCCCAATCTTCTTGCTTCATGCCTGTAGGTTTCACTCTAGCCACAACAATCCAAAGATCACAGTCAACAAGAAGATCCTCCATCTTGAGTTTCCACAACTCAAAGTTACTGCCATTGAATTTCTCTATTTCAATTTCCAAACGTGCTAGCCATCTCAACCTGTAATTAGAAATAACAAACTCTACAAGACTCTCATTGAACAAAATTGACACAAAAAAAAAACCCAACGTACCCACAATGATAACACAACTGGCCAGGCTCTGATACCACTCTTGTAAGGAAAGCTAGATGCAGAAAACAACTCTCCTAATGTCAATACCTTAGGGAAGAATGCAAATATACTTTTAATTTTTTCAATTACAGTCCAATTAAGATGCACTATGAAGTAGATAACATACACAGAGTATTTGACAATCACACATGAGCACCAGATATACGTGGGAAAACCCTTACGGGAGAAAAACCCACCACACCAAGAGAAATCACTTTGTATTACAGTAATGAAGATTACATACAAATGCCAGACTTATCTTTCTGGTGTTTGTTTACATTAGCATTCACCATGTACAATTTGTTTCAGGAACCTTCACATTACATTCCATAGAATAGAATTCATCCACTGATACAATCACTCAACAATCTGTCGATTCAACCAACCGATTAAAATCTGCAATCATAGAGTATATCCATGTCAAACTCTATCTGTAGAAATTCCTCACAGAACTATCACAATGAACCAACTGCTAATGGTTCACATTCGGCTCCTCCTATTCGTCCACGAGATGCTACATCAGAAATTCTTACTCAGTCAAACGGCTTCAAGCTGTGTTGTCATATTGGTGAGACACTAAACGTGTCTCCCCGATGCCAACACAGTAAACACTCGATATCGCCAAGACTCCATCCTATCACCAAGATGTTACATTGAGTCTAGAGAGCTATCACTCAGCTTTCACCATGTTGCCAAGACATATCACTTTTGCTGAGATGTCATATTGAAACCTCAAAGTTACACAGCCACGAGTTTTCCATTTGGCAAGACTTATTGATATTGCCAAGAGATTTCATCGAGCAACATTAAGTTACACCGAAAGCATACAACAGTCACCAAGACATATAACCTTTTCCAAGACGTTATGCCAAATACACATAAGTCATACTGAGCACCAAGTCACAGTCAACAAGACTTACATCTTTCGCCGAGGGAACATACCAAACTCCAAGACTTACCCTGAATGCTTCAACATAAAGCACTGTCAGCGAGGCATGTTATTTTCGCTAAGACATCACACCGAGCTCTAGGACTTACCTCGAAGTGTTCATCTATAGCCAAGAGTTATACCGAAGATCCCTTATCATCTGCGAGACTTACATTCTTCACTGGGACTTCTTCCCGAGATCATTCGGGTTAACCTGGTAGCCATAGGCTATCAACAAGACATCCTTTAGTCGCTAAGATGTTTCTCTGAAACCCTTCTAGTTACATTGATGAACAATATTTGAACCTCCGTCGGTGAAACAATCCAATGTTGCTGGAACATCATAGCGAGAATCCTTTAGCTATACTGAAGACTTCAAGTGTGAATCCCGTCGATGAGACTTTCCTATTGATGAGAGCTCATAACAAACCACTAAGACTCTCCCCGACATATGATATCTGATTGAATGGCTTGTCGGACAAAGAACTCCACGCGGCAAGAGATCACCCCTAACACAATATGTCATAGCGATAGAAACATTCGGTGAGACAGAAGCTAGGTCACAATGACCTATACAAAACATGATGTTACCAATTTGCTAGTTGGCCAGACATGATAGATGTCATACTGACTTGGCTCTAGTGGAGGTTTCAGCCTGTGATGTTTGAGACACATATTTCCAATAGAAACATGAAAAATGATACCTTGAATGATGTCTTGAGATGTAAATCAACAATCTAACATGAAGTGGCCATGTAGAATATAAATCTTGATTTTGAATTGGATGTGAAACTATGCTTGCAAATGGATCTTCAATGCTACACCACAACACTAACTCAAAAACATGCCTGATGCTTGATGATCTTGACATGATGATGGATCTTGGATTGCTGCAACAAATGATGATGAAATATTCCTTTGAATGCCTTAGGAATGATCTTGTAAACTCTCTTAACACTCTTGTGAAGTCTTAGAATGCTTATCTCTTGATTGCTTATGTTGATATCATGAAGGCTTAGACAAATAATAATTTGAGACCTTGTTTATATAGGAAATCCATCCAACTTACCATTTATTAGATCCCAGAAGTTGACATTCATGAAATTTGAATTTAAAACCCTATTTTCCCACTCAAAACCCTAAAAAGGGGCCAAATGGGACCCAAACACCACTTGTGGTGTATAAGTTCCATCTGGATGGGACTCATACACCCAAGGTGGCATATGGGTCCCACCAAGCCTTTTCAGGTGGAGGAAATGTTGGGGAGTTGGAAAATTAAGTTTATTTGATGTCTATGTCAGGATTTCGGTTGAAATATGTCTCGAGATGCATAATATAGGGTCTTAGGGGCCTATTAATGATGATATGAAGGTCATAAATGCAAGAGGTCCCAAAAATCAATGTGAAAGTGTAAATAAATATACTTTACAACATTAAATTAAGGAAAAATTAGGTCAATTTGTTGGAAGAATGAAGAAGAATGGCTAACTATATAGTTTTGTGTTGTCATTGATGTCACCATGTTATTTGGGTTGTGACTACAAGTCTAAGTCAGTGCTTGATCTGGTATTTTGGTCTAGTTTTTGAATTGGTATACAAGCTACACCCTCTAGTATTTTGGTTTGTAATCCTCCGTGACTGATAGTTGTTGCTTGTGGTTTTGGGAAATAATGTATGAGTGTTGAAAGCATGTATGTTCAAAATATCTTGTGCTCCGGTGCTCGTATGGTGTATCAACATTATTTTGTTGATTACTTTTTGCAATTAAGTCTATTTTTGGCTGACTTCATAAATAATTGTGATATGGTGAATTAATTTTTGTCATGCGAATATATGTATGACCTATCTTGGGTCTATGCTGGCATGATGAAGTGTGCTACACATTTTGATTTATTGGTTGGAAAGATTTTGTAAATACTAAGTGAGGCCGATAGTTGGTATTTTTTGATGAATAAGAATTGCATCTAATTAGGCCGACCTAATTGATGCTTGCATTTGGATCGAGTATATATGTTGGAAAGTTTTGAAGATTGAAAGCAAAAGTGAGTCAGAGCAAGGAATGATATTTATGTGAATGTGAAGAAGTGCGAAGATGATGAAGTGTGTTAAGTCAATCTATTGAACATCACTAGAAATGTATCAAAACTTGTTAGGTGCACTCTCATTAGTTCATTTTGGATGTGAAGCCAAATTTTGTTTTGTAATCCTTTTGTAGGCATTGAGCCTCTTTGTGTAAGTAGTGAGATTTTGTATTCGAACAGTGAGTCCTATTCAGGGAAGTGATCCTTATATATTCAGTTTTGGAACTACTTTATATTGTGAGTTAATCCTCATCATGGTTTTTCCCTTATTGGGTTTTCCACATAAAATCTAGTGTTCATTGTGTTGATTTTTCTTTCTGTTATCTGCATTTCATGTTCATACTTAATAACATAATAGCGTGGTTGTAAAGTTGATAAGTGTTGAAGTTTTGTGTTTGAATTTAGTGACAAATCATTCACCCCCCTCCCAGTTGTCCTACACCTTTTAACAATTGGTATTAGAGCGCTGGTTCCTTGGTGTAGAGCTTAACCACTTGAGGAAGATCTTGAAGGTTGATCAAATGGATGATAAAGAACTCTAGACTGCACTTGAAGATATTGATAAGGCAGAAAATGAAAACAAAGACTTGAAAGAAAATATAGATGAGGCTAATGAATGTATCCGAAAAATAAAAGAACAATTAAAGAAATTCAAGTAAAGACATAGAGAAGTGAGTGAGCAGCAAAAACAAGAGATCATTAGATTGAAAGTGCTTGTAGAAGAAAATAAGATAATTAAAGAATGTTTGAATACAATGGCATAGAAAAAGTCTGACAAATTCACTAGAATTGAACAAGAGGTAGTAAACTTGAAAGTATAACTAACTAGAGAAGGAAAAACTTCTTGAGAAAAATTTTAGATCTAGCTCCGACAAGCTTGCAGAACTCCTTGTAGGATAGAAATAAAATAATGACAAAGGTGGCTTGGGAAATGAAATAGGTGAAAGTTCAAAGGGAAATCAAAAGACTCAAGACAAAGGTTTGTAGAAAAGAAATTCAAGGAATTTTGCAAAGAAACCGCTTATGAGACAACCCAATGCACAATAAAATCCCTCTTTCAATGGTGTTTGTTTATCATGCAACAAATTTGGTCACAAGGAAACAAAATGCAAGAGTAAGATGAATCAATTTCCTGGTTCTTTCTCTAGACAATGTTTCTCATGCAAGAAGTTTGGACATAAAGCCACTGAATGCAAATCTTAGGTAAGAATGATCGGTCAAGTGATGATAAATAGGTTCAATGGAGGCAAAATAAATCTATTTTTTAATGGCTACTGCTATACCTGTAACAAATTTGGACATAAAGCAAATCAATGTAGATTGAGAAGTAATGGAGGTTAGACTAATTATAAAAGTGTTGTCTACTGTAATTGTAACAAACCTAGACATATCTCAAATGTTTGCAGAAGTAAGGAGGGAAAGCAGTCTGCTCCAGTAGAGAAGAATGAACCGATAAAGAAAATCGACAAAGAAGAGGTGAAGCAAGAGATGAATAAGATATGGAGGAAGAAAGAAGAAGAACCTAAAATTTCTGATGTGTTTGTACCCTCATTTGGTATGGAAAATTCCTCCAGGAATTAGATCTAGCATGGTCTTAGGGGAGCATTATCATAAAACTGTAAAAACCCCCTAGATGAATGGCGTGTCAGAGGTTGGCATGAGGATGTATTGTGAAGAATGAATAAACAGAGGTTTTGGAAATGAAACTGGAAGAAAACCTAATGGCATGCTAATTTGTGGATCAAATTAGGGTTTTTCTGTGTTGAGAAGAATGGTTTTAGCAAATTTTTGAAGTCTTCTACATTTAATGCGAATTAGGGCAAACCGATCTTGTATAAGGTAAAATTTATAAGTATTTTTGATCACTTGAGAACTTGAAGAGTTTGAAAGGCATCTTGGAGTGATCTCGAAGTGATCTAAAGCAATTTTGAGGTAATTTGAAGGAATTATTACAGATACTTAGGAATTATTTCTTAGTTTACAAAGGGGAATAAGGGAAAAGGAAGAAGTTTCGAATGAACAATAACGAATTAAAGAAAAGTTAAGTACAAAAATGGATAGAGGATTGTGTGGTCACATTCCACTGATGTTGAAAGGAGTTGAATTGGAAGAATTTGATCATAGAAAGATGAAGGAAATGGAACTAGAGTTGAAGGAAAATGAGTTACAAAGCATAAAAACCCTAGGTATGGATTTATGAGGAGAATTTCCCTAGTTTGTAGATAAGGAATTCATCTTGTTCTTGTTAAGTCAATTCAAGAATGACAATATTATGTTGGATAAACCCTACCTAATCATGAAGGATGTGATTGAAGCAATTACTGGATTATGCAGTGTTGGGGATCTCTTAGGGAAGAAAACAGTGAAATAAAAAGATGTGGAGGAACTTACTAGCATTGATAAAGACCCTCGAACTCTATTGATAAACAGTCTTGCAGATTCTGCTGTAAGGTATGTTGCACACGACATTTCTTATAAAATCTATTTTAGAAATTGTGACAGTTCAACTTCGGCTATTGTTGTATATCTTACACACATGATGGTTAAGGAAAATAAGTAGTTTGATTTGTGTAGCCTATTACATGAGAACATAATTGAGAATGCATGAATGTCGTTGGTTGAGGGTTATCCTTTTTAGTTTGGATCTTTGTTCGTGTGTTTAACATTTTATGTTTTGAACTCTCTACTAAGAAGAGAAAATGTTGAGTGGGAATCTGATATTCTTGCTGGAAAACAAGTTTACAGATACTTGGAATCATTTGCGGACAATGTAAGTGTTTATAGAACATATTTCACATCCTTAAAGACAAATCTATGCTCTAGTATATCAGTAACTAGTTAGTTTGAAGTGGGTTCATCCTCCGGTAAGAAAGAATTGGAAGTTATCATTGGTGAGTCCCCTCCGAAACCTAAAAGGGGGAATTTTTTTGTAACATATGTCTTGGAAGAAAAGAAGAATGAAGAAGAATTTCTATCTGGATCTGACTCCTTTGATCCAGAGGATATACATATGATACTAGATAAGGGTGAAATAAAGATTGGTAAAATGTGGAATGCATGCCCTCTGATTGAGAGACTTAAAGTTGATGATGTACTGGTTGACTATTTACTCAATAAGGGTATTTCAGTTTCAAATGTATCATATTATTTTATGTAGATAATCTAGTAGAGATTATTGAAGAGAGAACATTGCTAGAAGGACCCGAAGGTCATCAGTTGAATGCTATGATTGAGAGATGTACCAAAGCAAAACAAGTGCTATCTAAACATATTAATGAGACAAAAGAATGCATCAAAGAAATATCTTACATCTACAGGTATTGTCTCGAGTGGTCGGTAGCTGTTGAAAATTTTAGAAGAAAAATTGAAGCCATTGAATCTGAGATGAATAGTATTGGAAATAATTTTGATTTCTTCAAAGACAATGATGGAAAATAGAGAATAAGAGTCGGTGAATTGCAGGTGGAGTTGCTAACTACTTAGAGGCAAAGAGAAGATATGGTTAAAACCTTCTGGATGGTTAAATAAGTTACCGAGGTTTGGTTGGATCATCTCTCTAGAATTCTCTCTGATGCAGAAAATTGTGAACGACTGTGTCTATCTTCTAATCAGAAACCCTCCTTTACATAGTTATCTTTATTGGATGGTATGAGTGCAATAATTAATTTGGTTGTGTTTTCTTGGAAAATGATTCTTCCAATCATAAGAGAGAGGTACAAGAAAATATTTCATGTAAAAAGTGTCATTCTCATTTGAATGTTTGAAATAGGAAGCTATAATTTATGTGTATATACAAGGTTATCATATACATATGTTCACATCCTACCTTTTGGTTGCCCTTTTCCATTGATGTCAAATGGGGAGAGAGTCATGTGAGAACAACTACGGTGATAAGAAAATAGAATGTTGTAAATTTTGGCACATGTTGCCATCAATGACAAAGGGGGAGATTGTTGGGAGAATGAAGAAGACTAGCTAACTATACAGTTTTTTGTTGTCATTGATGTGATCACCATGTTATTCGGGTTGTGACTGTAAGTCTAAGTCAGTGCTTGATCTGGTATTTTGGTCCGGTATCTAAACCGGTATACAAGCTACACCCTTTGGTATTTTGGTCCACAATCCTTTGCGGCTGATAGTTGCTACTTGTAGTTGTCGGAAATAGTTTATGAGTGTTGAAAGCATGTATGTTTAGAATCTCTCATGCTGCAATGCTTGTATGGTGTATTGACATTATTTTGTTGATTAATTTTTGCAATTAAGTCTATTTTTGTCCAACTTCATGAATAATTGTGATGTGGTGAATTAATTTTTGTCATACAAATATATGTGCAACCTATCTTGGGTCTATGACATGATGAAGTGTGCTACATGTTTTGATTAATTGGCTAGAAATATTTTGTAAATACTTGAGGCCGACAGTTGGTATTTTTTGATGAATAAGAATTACATCTAATTAAGCTGACCTAATTGATGCTTGTGGATGGATCGAGTATATATGTTGGATAGTTTTGAAGATTGAAAGTAGAAGTAAATGAGAGAAAGGAATGATATTGATGCGAATGTGAAGAAGTGTGAATATGATGAAGTGTGTTAAGTTAGTCTATTGAACATCACTGGAATTGTATCAAAACTTGTTAGGTGCACTCTCATCAATTCATTTTGGTTGTGAAGCCAATTTTTTTTTTTTGTAATCCTTTTGTAGGAAGTGAGCCTCTTTGTGTAAGTAGTGAGATTTTGTATCCGAATAGTGAGTCCTATTCAGGGCATGATTGATCCTTATATATTTTGTTTTGGAATTACTTTATATTGTGAGTTAATCCTCACCATGGTTTTTCCCTTATTTGGTTTTCTATGTAAAATTTGGTGTTCATTGTGTTGATTTTTCTTTCTGTTATCTGCATTTCATGTTCATACTTAATAACAATATAGTGTGGCTGTAAAGCTGATAAGTGTTGAAGTTTTGTGTTTGAATTTGGTCACAACTGATTCACCCCCCCTCTCAGTTGTCCTACACCTTTTAACACAATTTAGCTTAAAAGGGCCCTAAATCTAATGTGAATGTGTAAAACACATTACAACACTATATCAAGGCAACATTAGGTCCATTTTAATGTTAATCATTCCCAAATAAAGTGTGAAATGTAGAGTGACACTTTTTTCGTTTCCACACATGTTTTCACACTTGTTTGGGTCCTCCCTATTAAATTGGGCTTCTTTATGCCTTACTTGGTCCTATTTTGTATCCACAAGCCTTATTAAATGCATTTTTATGAGGATAATACTGTCACTTATCAAATGATAAATCATAATTTATGTTTTTGGGTTGTGCTTCCTAGATTTAGTGATCTGAGACTCATATGCCACCTTCGGCATATGGGTCACACCTAGGTTTTGGGGCCTGATCTTGAATATTGCATTGAACTTAATATTTCTTGAAATTTGTGTCCCAAGCTTAGGCTATTGGGAATCATACGCCCCAACTAGAATATGAGTCTCACTTTAGCTTGGACCTATTTTGAATTCAATTCTTGATGGGATTTTATTCTCCTAGATTTGATGTCAGCTTGTAGTGTTGTAATTTTGGGAAATTTGGCATAAGCGAGTATAAATACAAGGTTATTTCACATAATTTCATGTAAGCTTTCAAGTACTCAAGCATTCTAGTAGATTTATGATCAAGAGCACTTTTAAGAGCAATTTCAAGAGCAATTCAAGAGAATTCAAGAGCTGATTATCAAGCACTTGGAACTACATTCAAGATTCAAGCATCATGTCAAATTCTTCATGCATCATGTGTGTTTTTGAGCTAACATTTGTGATGTAGGTTTTCATGATTCAAGCAAGTATTCAAAGACATCATCTCATATAAACAATCAGGAATCAAGATCTACATTCATGCTAGCCATTTCATACAAGATTGCAACCTTTATTCCAAGGGTTTGGTGAGTTGCAACATTTCATAATGTTCATTCATCATTCCTTCATTCTATTTCATTTCATCTCAAGGTTTAATTACCAAAATGGGGTATAACCAAGGAAAACCCCTATCCACTAACAAATCAAATTTTTTCTTTCCTTTCATGTGTGATTGCTAATCTAGGTGGTTTGGAGCTTGAAGGTCCTTTGAAGACAAAGATACAAGATTGAAGAAAGTTGTCAAAGTTTTCATCTTCACGGAAAGTCACCTATAGGCTAGAATTCAAACTTTCAGACTTAGAGATCGAACATGAGAGAAGCTACAAAAGATCACTAGAGGATATTGAAGTTTCAAAAAAACCCTAATACTGGGACTAAATCACCACCTTGGGCATATGAGTCCTAGTATACCACTTTTTAGCAGATTTATAATGTAGATCCTGGTTTACTAGTAGCAAATTCCAAATTTAGCCCGAAACCCTAAACTGGGACTAAATTGCCTAGTCTAGTGTATGAGTCCTAGTTTACATCCAAAGTCATAATTTTGGGATTGCAAACCTTGTTTTAGACATATTTAGTCTTATAGGTACTTCTTTGTTTAGCCTTAGTTTTTTATTTTGATTTCAAGTTCATCTTCTAGGTCATATAGCTAGATTTGAATATTTCTTTCATTTCCTTCTTTCTGAGCATTTGCTTAGTGGTGAATCACCCTTTTCAATCACACCTAAGGAAACCTCCTAGCAAGACCCTTCCCTCAATTGAATCATTCGATTGAAGTATCTAGGGTTTCCTAATGAAATAAGAGTAAAATAGGGTCCCCAAAGTTGTCCACCTCCTAAAAGGTGCACACACCCTATAATTTCCCTTTGTTTCATTTTGGTGAGCCTGACCTTTGGACACCTTATTTTTGATTTGGAGTGCATTTCAGTCCTAGATATAGTTTACATTAACTTTGCATTAGATATTGCATTAGTTAATTTTCATTTAGGGCTCCTAAATTTTGCATTAGTGAAAAATGCATATAGGTTGCATTTTTGCATCTTAAATCATTCAAATTCACTAAAAATCTATAGTTGCAAACAATCAGGTCAACATACAAGTTAGAAACCTTGAATCATTTCAAAATTTGATAAATTTGATGCAAAAACCCTAATTCAAGACTCATTCACCCCTCCGGGCGATTTAGTTCTTGTACAAGTTGATTTTCCTAATTTTTGGGAATTTTGTGTTGACTATTTTTCACTTTCTAAACTTGTCAAAAACTCTAATTGGGACTCATACACCCCTCTGGGTGATTTAGTCCCATATTAGGCCTTAATTTGTAATTTACAACATTAAAAACATCATTTATGTGTTTCTATTTGCTGTTGCTAGATAACTATTTCAGTTTACCGAGATTCTATTTCATTCATTTCATTGGATCTAGCTTAATTGGGTTTCATTTCAAGTGCATTTGTAAACATAAGGATTGGGATTAAAGCATATCGTTTATCTTTTTTTTCATTGCATTTATCTTGCATTCATTGATTTTCCTTTGCATGAGCTTTACAACTTGGTGTCCTATTGCTAATACTATTATGAGACGTAGTTCGAGACTTATGCCATCCTGCGATAATACACTCATCGTGGATCTTGGATTATCTAGATCTTTCACTCATAGTGTTGACACTAGTTCACTAGGTATGGACCATACCCTTGACAACTCTTTCCCTTCAAGTAGCATGACAAGTGTTGAAACAATGGTTGCTAGTGTCCCTTAAGAAAACATAATCCAAATCCATGAAGAATTAGAAAACCTACAACATCAAGTGAGTACTGGAATAATTTCCAACACTACTATTCCTACCATAGATAACATACATCACATGGGGTATGTGCAGGATCATGATGGGCCAAAAAGTGGAGATATGATGTGTAGGGTATGTGGTTGATGACTTTTTCTTTACCCAAAACTGATTAAGTGAAAAGGGTTTTTAAAGGAGATTCTCAGCTTTCCACCAATATAAATTATGCTTTACTTTGAATTTAATAAATAATTATTATCCATTTTCTATTTGAATTACAACTAAAGTCCTGATTGATAGGCTAATTGTAAAACATCTATAGCTTTCAAATAATATCACAATTTTTGAATCCAAAACATGCATCGCATTCTATGCTTCACATACTATAGGATTAAAAAAAAATGAATTTCATGAAGTTTTGACCAATTTAAGGTGGTTAGACATAGGAGTTTTTTATATTTTTTAAAATTTGTAATAAAAAATTCATAATTAATTATTTACTTGGAATTTTTTTTTTTTTAAAATGCATCACATCCAGACATGAGTCCTCTACTTATATCTAAAATCTTATATTTTTTTTATCATTTTATTATGGTTAGGGTGGTCGACACCTACTTCTTATTTTTTCCTGAAAACTAAGTACTCTTGCATTGAAATTTCAAATTTTCACCAAATAGATTTTTGTTTTTAAATAAACCTAGTAGTTTAGAAATTACATTCAGTTTGCTATAGATTCTATTCTTACATATTTTTAAAATAATATAGATAACTTATTCAAATTTTACATCAAGTTACCTAACTCTGATTTTTCTAAAATTTTCACCACTTAAGGGCCTATTTTTTCCATTATGATCATGTACATACCCCATGATTGAAAGTGAACAAGGAATAAAACTTGCGTGTAACCTTGTTCATATTTTTGGCAAACATCTAACCTCAACGACTAGTTGTTCTCAACCTTTGAACAATTTCCAAAGTCAAGGAGGAATTCAAATTCCTCCTCATTTAACCATTTCCTCTATTCCTACCTATACCAACCCTCAAGTTCCCACAACAATGCAACCTACTAGTAATGTTATTCCTACCTTGGTTATTTCCACTAGCATTCCTAGTACCTTTATGGCATCTCACATCATATCTCCCACCACTCTACCTCCCATAATTATTCCATTCACTTCCCTCTCAAACACATATACACCTCCATCCCAAAACACAACCAATGACACCATCCTTAACCAAATTTTTACAAAATGTTTCATCCCTTCAAAAGAAAATTTCCACCATAAACCATAATCAAAATGGCCAACCATCATACTATGTTAAAAGAAATCCCTTACCTTGGAGATATTAGGAACACTGATACCACAAGGTATAAATATTCCTAGGTTTGAGAAATGTGGAGGGAAGGGAGATCCTTCTAACAACGTTTTCACTTATACCACCTTATGCAATGAATTCATCCTTAAGGATAAGCTTTTGGCTAAGCTTTTCCCTAGGTCCTTGAAAGATACCACCTTAGAATGGTTTTCAATGTTACTAAATAACTCAATTCATTCATTCAATGAACTTGTTGAGGCCTTTCTAAACCATTTCCAAGTGCTCATGACTCCTAATATGACATTAGCTGATTCGATGAGATGTCAACAAAAGGATGATGAAAAGGTTATTGACTTCATTTCATGCTACCAATCAATTTATTCCCAAATCAACGTAAAGATTCCTGATCCTCACCTTCGATGAATGTTCATTGAGAAATTACATACTAAGATGCAAGATAAGCTTGGCATGATGAAATTTCCTTCCTTCATACACTTGTGTACCGCTCTTCGTGATTATCAAAACTTGGTTAGTATTTGTGAAAAAAAATTCACTTCTAGCCATCTTAAAAGGTCTGAAAATGAAAATCAAACCAATTATCAACCTTTTAGAAAATAGAAAAAAGGTTTTCTTCAATGGAATCCCCCTCAACAAACTCAACATGTCGATACCCAAGTGGCTACTATAAAGAAGACACATCCTTTTACATTTGGGGATCCGAAGAGACAATTTACTCCCCTACCTGATACCATCCCTAACATAATGTTACAACTTCTAGAAAAGAACATGATCTCCTTACCTCTTATACGAACTCCTAATCCTACTAAGCCATTACCTTCAAACTTTAGATCAAGTTCCTATTGTCATTATCACTAACAAAATGGACATGATACAAAATTATTTAAGCGTCTTAAACATCTTGTGCAAGACCTCATTGATAATAATCAACTTCTAATTGGAGGTGTGCATGATCAAGGTAATAAGTCCATTGCCCCTCCCAACCAAAACCTACAAATCTTTACCAACCCCATTCCAAATCATAATATTTCATTTGTCAAAGCTAGTGAAACTAAGAGGAATGATGTGATGAATGTTGACACGGATGATGATAACATGGATACTAATGAACAAGGTATTATGGATACTATGGTTGGATTGATCGAAGCTCAACCTTGTAAGGGCCAAACTAAAAAACCTCTTGACATTTATTTCTCATCACAAGACATAATAAAAAAACACCTGATGGTCCTCTTTACATAGTCGACCAAATCAATGACAAGCACACTAATGGGATATTAATTGAGCCCGTTTGTGGAGAGAATGTGATCATTGAAAAATTATTACTTGTGCATGAACTCTATCAAGAAACATATGAAAATCCGAAAGCATGGATAAAAAAACATAATGGTTTTTCTTGCCCTATAATGGGATTGATCACCCTTCCTCTAAGAGTCGGATCGAAAAAATTAGATGTGTCATTCTCCATCATCTCGATGTTAGATCAATTCTGTGTGAAGCTTGGTTATCCATGGCTACGCTCCATGGAAGGCAGCCTGTCAATTGTGCATAAATGTTTAAAGTTTCCCTTTGAAAATGAATTCTTTATTATACATCATAGTTGCTTTAATCTTGTGCCTTCCCATGGGAATTTCTCATTGGATTTATTTTGGCCTGAGCCTATGGAACCTATTAAACCTTGTGAAGACTTATTTTTCAAATCCTATAAAAAAATTTAAGGCAAAATGCATAGTAGAGTTATCCCTTGGAAAAATGCCTCAACCCATGATGGAGCCTCCCATCCTTGAAAAAACCATGATTAAGCCAAAATACCTTCCGAATAACCAAGGCCAACCCATGACAAACTATCCTTTACCTATCTCCTAAAAATGACCAAGAGACAACTAAACAATCCTGTTATTCCTCATAAGATAAAAAAGTATACAAAGCTAAAGAGAAAGTGGTTGAACAACCTCGCATGGTTTCTTCCATTCCTCCTCTAAGGGAAGAAAAGAAACCTATGGTTGATAAACCCACTCCTACATAAACAAAACTTGAAAATCATACCAAAAGAAACAAAAATGCTAGAGATCATAAGCGTAGATGTTGTGCTATTGCTTGAAGGTTAAACAAAAAAAACAACAAAGAAAATCAACATCCAAACTTAACTAAAGCAATACATGAGGAGTCTCCCTCCTCACCACAACAAAAATATCCTATATCACAACTGCAACAATAACTAAATCATTCTTTGTACATTATCATTCAATATCCCATTATTTTGGACTATGATGGTGCTTGATTACTAAAATTGATGATGAAGTGCGTAATGAGTTGAATACTTTATTTTCCTCTTCTATGAGCTTAAATGAAAATTATCCTAAGAAGAGTGATGAACTTGATAATGCCCCTAGTTTTACACTTGCTATTGTCCCTTTTTCTATTTGTCCACCTTGTGTATATGATGAACAAGATTGGGATGCAGACAACTTGCTATAGGTTAACTCGTATGTGCTTTACTAGTCTTGTCTCTTTTTTTTCATGTGTGTGATTGCATGTGGATAATGTGATCTCCCCGTACTATTCTATTTGATGTTCCTCTCTTTATGACATTCCTCTATTTGTATCTACATTCTTCTATATTTCGTAAACATTTTACCTTTTTCATTTGTCTTGTGCTTTCCTTTTGGGGATGATGCAAGACATTGAGACATTTAGGTCTCTTCCATGTTGACCCAATTTTTTTTCTTTTTTTTCCCTCTCTTTGTGTTATTCTTCGTTGATCCATGAGTATTTGGGGAATGATGATGTTTTCAAGCTCTCTAACAACATTGTAGCAAAGAAATACCAACACCGAATCTGTGGATCCCTAATGTGATTTTGGGATTTCATTTTGGGGGCAATCCCTTCTCTTTTTCATGACGTAGCTTCATTTGGAAACATATGACTTGGAATAAGGATTTCCAAGTAAACTCTCATGTCCTCTTTATTGTTAGCATTTATCATTTGCTACTTTAAAGTAATTTCTCATAGCATGGTGTTTAACAATTTCTTTAAAGTGAGGGCATACATTGGCATTATTCTTTTGCATTTCAATTACAACTCATGTTTCACTATGTGGTCTTCCTACTTCATGTGATGCGTCTTTCTCTTTGTGGTGACATTAGGTGTGATGTCCTTCAAGAGACTGATTTCTCTTAGCTTATTATATTCATCTTAGTTCCTTGATGTGACACACTGCATCCCCTAAGTTGTGAATCTTCTATTCTTTGATTGGTCCTCTTGGAGACATTAGGCACAATGTTCCCTAAGTTAAGACCTTACATGAACTAAGCAAAACCCTTTTGAATGTACCTTACTCTATTTTTCATTTACAATAACTGTTATATAGCCACCTTGCATAACACACTTTTCTTGCCTATGGAGCCATCATGTTTGTTCATGGGTGTCAAGCATACAAATTTTTGCTTGCCTCATGAATCCTACTATTCATATTGTGTGGCACCTTATCAAAGTTATCAAGAGGTTTAAATAGCTTTGGTATGGTTAGTGTATGTGAACTGAACTTAGGTGCAACTTTCCCATAGCCACTTGCTTGTGTGTGTGAGTGCATACCGACCACGTGCGTATGTGTCTCACCTCTCTGGGGGCTCAACTAGTGGATGACCTGAGGTTTCACTAGCCCTTGCGAGCATGTGTTTGGTTTGCATAGTGAACATCACATTCCACTTGTAAATTTCTTTGGACAAACAACTTAGATTTGATCCACATCGCATTGGACAAATGGTCGAGGCTTAATCTGCCCCTTCTTTTTATTTTTTAGGTGCTTCTTTATGTCTTTGGCAATGCATGCTTGTATCTTTTTGTTACTTCATATGTCATTTTCATGTGTGTTCCTTTGTGCCTATGTAGGTTTACCATAGGATCTCGATCCTGGGGGCTTGATCATCCCTCTTGATTGTTGTCATCCTATCTCACTAGCATTGGTACATTTGGACCCCTCTTGATGTGAATTTGTCTACTTTAGTGTGATTTTGAAGTGAGTTCCTCCTCTCACTCAAGTGGGGGCTAAATGTAGTGTAGGAAAATGTATCCTTTTACATTTTCACACTTGTTTGGGCCCTCCCTACTAAAATTGGGCTTTTCTATGCCTTACTTGGTCCTATTTTGCATCCACAAGCCTTATTAAATGCATTTTTCTAAGGATAATCCTGACACTTATCAAATGACCAATCATAATTCATGTTTTTGGGTTGTGTGTCCCAGATTTAGTGATCTGGGACTCATATGTCACCTTAGGCATATGGGTTCCACCTAGGTTTTAGGGATTGATCTTGAATATTGCATTGAACTTAACATTTCTTGAAATTTGTGTCCCAAGCTTAGGCTACTAGGACTCATATGGCCCAATTGGCATATGATTCCTGCTTTATCTTGGAACTATTTTGAATTCAATTCTTGGTGGAATTTTATTCTGCTAGATTTGATGTCAGCTTGCAATGTTGTAATTTTGAGAAATTTGGCATAACCAAGTATAAATACAAGGTTATTTCACATAATTTCACCTAAGCTTTCAAGTACTCAAGAATTCTAGAAAATTTATGATCAAGAGCACTTTCAAGAGCAATTCAAGAGCCTTCAAGAGAATTCAAGAGCTAAATATCAAGCATTTGGAGCTACATTCAAGATTCAAGCATGATTTCAAAGTATTCATGCATCATGTGTGTTTTTGAGCTAAAATTTGTGATGTAGTTTTTCATGATTCAAGCAAGCATTCAAAGACATCATCTCATATCAACAATCAAGAGTCAAGATCTACATTCATGCTAGCCATTTCATACAAGATTGGAACATCTATTCCAAGGTTTTTATGAGTTAAAACATTGCATATTGTTCATTTAAATGTTATTCCTTCATTCTATTTCATTTCATCTCAAGGTTTAATTACCAAAATGGTGCTTGACCAAGGCAAACTCCTATCCACTAAAAAATCAACATTTTTCTCTCCTTTCATATGTTGATGTGTGATTGCAAATATAGGTGATTTGGAACTTGAAGATCCTTTGAAGACAAAGTTGAAATATTGAAGAAAGTTTTCAAAGTTGTCATCTTCATGGAAAGTCACCTACAGGCCAAAATTCAAACTTTCAGACTAAGAGATCGAACAAGAGAGAAGCTATAGAAGATCACTAGAGGATACTGAAGTTTTAGAGAAACCCTAATATTAGGACGAAATCACCGCCTTGGGCGTATGAGTCCTAATATACCACTTTTCAATGGATTTCTGTAGATCTTGGTTTACTAGTAACAGATTCTAGATTTATCCCAAAACCCTAAACTAGGACTAAATCACCCAATCTGGTGTATGAGTCCCAATTCACATCAAAAGTCATAATTTTAGGATTGTAGAACTTGTTTTGGAAATATTGAATATTATAGGTACTTCTCTATTTAGCCTTAATTTGCTATTATGATTTCAAGTTCATCTTCTAGGTCATATAGCTAGATTTTCATATTGCTTTCATTTCCTTCTTTCTAAGCATTTTCTTAGTGGTGAACCCCCCTTTTTAATCACACCTAAGGAAACCTCCTAGAAAGACCCTTCCATCAATTGAATCATTGCGTAGAAGTCTCTAGGGTTTCCTAATGAAATAAGAGTAAAATAGGGTCCCCTAAGTTGTCCATCTCTTAAAAGGTGGACACACCCTATTTCCCTTTGTTTCACTAAATAAAATAATCACTAGGTTTAGGTTGCCATAAAAATTATTGTTGATAATGCAATGTGTTTTAGATCCAAGGATTTTTTTGACATGTGTTCACAATATGGGGTCTCATTAACACATTCATCACCTTATCATCCTCAAGGAAATGGATAGGCTAAGTCAAGTGATAAATGCATCATGAGTATCACCATAAAATCTTTGGATGTGAACAAGAAAAGGTGGGATGATAAGTTAATGTTTATTATTTGGGAAAATGGGATAACCTAAAAGAAGGCTATGAGGAAGAGTCCATTTGAACTAGTGTATAGTGTTGAAGCCAAATTTCCAATTAGCCGAGAGAAGTGAATTACCAATTTATAATTTGTTGCAACAGATTGAAGGAGAAGAAGAATGCACTATCTCCCAAAGAATACATGAGTTGACTAAATTGGAAGAAACTAGAAGGAATGCCCATCAGAAAAATTTGTTGAGACAACAAAAGGTGAAGTACCTCTTTGATAAGAGGGCTATCAAAGGGGAGTTTTAGATTGGAGATCTTGTACTCATATGAAATTCCAGGTTAGAAGATAATGCAAAGCATGGAAAATTTGATGCCCTATGGGTTGGGCCTTATCAAATTGCTGAAGGATGTGGTCAAGGAAAATTATATCTTAGCAACCTTGATGGAAATTTCATGGAGCTGCTAGTTCATGCAACATCTCAAGCACTATTTCTCCTAAGTGTAAGGTTCTTTGAACTTTTGTAACATATGTTCTTTTGTGTTGTGGTTTTTTGTGTTCTTGTGTGTAGTCATGACCCTTGTTTTCTATGATGTTGTGTAAGTTAGTCCCGGTCCTTGTTCTTCCCAATTTTTTGTTTGCTTCCTAATGATTTGGATTCTCACTGTGCCTACAAGTGGCAGACGCCCCCAACTAGAGCCAATTTTGGCACCTATAAATTTGATGAATTTATAATGCTTTTTATTATCACTTTATGCCATACTTTCATGATTCTTATTAGTTATAACCAACCTAATAAATATTAATGGTGTATCATGATCAAGTCCCTCTATTAGTTGCATATAACCTTTTCCAAGTTGTAGTAAAACAAAAATTTGAAAAAACCTAAAAAATGGATAAGTATAGAATTTTTGTTGTTTCAAAATTTTGGTTGTTTTCCTACTTGCTTGCCATCTCTATCACTCTGGAACTTCATCCTCTTTTCCCCTTCCTTCTATCACTTTCATAAATATTTTTAGGTTTCAGTCAGTAGCCTTAACCCTTGATCTTTTCCACCTTATTTTTTGAAGCCTTGGGCCTTCATTTGGATCACTGAAGCTTTGATGATCTCTTTAAACTTGACATATTTTAAGTTTTTGGGTTTTGGGGATCATCCCTTCTCCCTAAATCTTTCCATCACCTTGCATAAGGCATAAACCTTCTGCTTGACCCCCAATTCTCATTGCCTTTCTTTTAGCTTTTGGAGATCAAATCCTTCCTCACAATTTTTTCTTATCTTTGTAATAAAACATAAGCCTTCCTCACGACCTTGATCCTCAACTTTGTAAGTATTCAGCCTTTCAGAGGTCAAATTTTTTTCTTACCCTTTATCACATTCAATGAAAAGACACATGTTCCTCTCGAGGCCTCACATTCCTTTGAATCTTTCCATGTACTTTTCCCCACTTCTTTCTTCCAACAAGTGACATACTCAACACTCTATGTCTGATGGAAGTCCTTTTTCAAGTCTTAATATTTCGACACTCTTCATATCATTGTTTCCATCAAGCAATATGTTGTAGGACCAATGCTTGATGTCTAATAAAGATGGTTTCTTGACCTTGTGAACATTTTAATGTTTAAACTAAGTATTGCTTTGAGCCTAACACTTTAGTCATATTCCTGATTAACATGTTTCAACCTAAATGCCATTAATATTGCAACTATTCTTTCAACTACCATATTTGTTTTTTAGGGCTACATGAGTGATGTATAATGTAGTTTTAAACAATGCAAGTAAGGAAATACAATTCCCATTCTTCCTCATGGTTCAAAGACATCCTTTTTAACAAAAACTGATCCTTAGCAATTTTTTTTTGTGGATTTCATGGGGGATTTATTTCTCATTCGTGTGCTCATTAATGCTAAGGCATGGATTTATGGTGTGTGACCATGTGAAGATGATGCCATCTGACATGGGAACCCGGTACAATCTCTCACACTTGTGGTTGTTTTTGCTAGGGTTTTTGGGTGGTAAAGAGGGATGAATACAAGTTTTTAAGAAATAGAGGAGAGAAAAAGAGGAGGTTAGCATTTATATAGAGAGAAGTAGTTGTAGAGCTAGGAAAATAAAAATATTCATAGGAAACCCTAGGTTTTGATTTCCAATTTTGGGTATAGATATTTTTATGTTGTAATGATTTTGGTTTTCTCCCGAACCTATAATAATATTTGTAAGCTTTGCATATTAATTTATTAAATGTAGAATCAACCTTACTTGAATGTCTCCTTATGTATGGTATGCATTTCTAGATGTATGTTGATTAGTTTTTCAACCAGAAGTTTGCAAAATCCTTGGAAATCCTTTGCATGGTATCTTTTTAATATAATATAAAGGAAATGTGTGGGTATGCTTTAGGATTACTAAGTAGACTCTCTTAATATTTTGTAACTATCTATTATCTTTTTAAATGAATACATAGAGTCTAGCTTTCCTATGCATTTTAAAAGGAAAAGTCTTTTGTGGTGACTTGATTAAGCCATCACCTTGTTTTTAGTTGTTTCTTATTTGATTAAACCTAGAGACTCTATTGTGCACATAAAGGATAATGGAATCGATACTTGTGATTGAATTTTCTACCATCATCCTCAACACACTCCAAATACATCAACTCAATTTTTTTTTAAAGTTTTACTTTATGTGTGTTTTTTTACCGTGTTTGAATGAATACAAAAATAAAAAGGTGTATCATAAACTCATTCTCAAACACTTATATGGTAGGCTATCTATTAATAATGTGCCCATCCTTACCTGTCCAAACTAGCACAAGTATATTATGACAGCAATATTGGGATACAATGTGCAGTGCGTATAGTTTAATGTAAGGTATTATTTAGTGTTTCAATAACCAATTTGGTACTTTAGGGAGAACCTCCCTTGGTCTTGTAGAGCCATAAGTGAAGGAGGTCTTACCCACCTCAACCATTGGTTCTTATCTTCCCAATCTAAAGATAGATTTGTGGTAATTATCCTAGGTTTGACACCACTAACACTTGAAAGATTATCAAACCTTAGGGATTTGGGGCCTATAGCTCTAGTCACCAATAGTAACATCAAAGAGAAGGATATAATGGGATTGTTAATGTCAAGCATCAAATATGACTAGGGGAAAGAATCCCACCATACCCACCATATTTTCTAAGGAAGGAGGCCTAATAACAAAAGGATTAGAATCAAGGTCGATGAAATTTATAGAATATTTAGGAAAGGGGTATGTATATATATATATATATATATATATAAATTCTAGTTGGCCTTTGCAATAGACTTTTTTGACTTATTAGTGGGTGATCCCACAAAGCTAGTTTACAATTTTTGGGAGATTCTGATTTTTTCTGAAATCACATAATTTTAGAAAATATAATGATTTAATCCTTAAAAATTTCCATTTAAAGCATTCCAATTGAAAAGGGTTTGATCAAACTACCTTAGATCAAACCCCCTTGGATAGAACCCTGATAGTTTTAAACCATACCTATAACGAAGTCTCCTTTACACCTATCAAAATGCTGATAAAAATCCACTTTTGATTTACGTTTTGGGGGGTCAAATGAATTCATTTAAAATTTATTTTTTGTAAGTATGTAGTCCTTATTATAGGCTTCCCAAAAACTATAATTTTAAATAAATTTAATTTAATTATTGTATTAATTTTTCTATTTTTTGTGAATGTAGGTTTTTCATTGAAAAATCAAGCTCTCTATTTTGCACATGTGGAAAAATAGAAGATTATCATTTTTTTTTTGAAAAATATGAGTGCACCAGATATTCAAGTCCTTGATCCAACAAAAAAAAAATTGAATTTCGATACATAAATTTTTTTTTGCCCGTTATACGGTTTTCCTATGTCTAAATTGTAATTGGTTTGAATTTGAAACTTGATAAAGGAAAAAATATTCAATAAAACACTATCTAACCAATTGGAAGTGCTAGATATCATAGTTACAAATCTAAATTAAAAAAAAATTAGAATTTTATCCTTCATGGAAAAAAAGTTATGCATTATGTGGTGAGCGTCACTCCTTAAAAATGTTGTTTTATGAAAAAAAATAGTTTTCAAAGGAGATGGAAAAAGAAGTGCAATCTGATTCCAAAAATTTTTGAAAAAAATATATTTATAATCTTCAAATAAAATATCAGAAAAATCTAGTTTGCATCATCTTCAAATTCCTCATGGTTTAGCTGCTATAGGTGCCCAAAAGTGAAGATTTAGTTAGAAAAAATCAGTTCAGTGTCTAGTTTGGCCAAAAATTGTAAACCAGTATTGTGGGATCACCCTATAGTACAATCTAGGAGTTGGACGGTCCTTGAATTAATGTGGTATTGTACTAAGTGTTTGAGATGCATACATTATTTGGTATCAAGTTCTATTGATGTAAATCCTTTGGGTCATACGAAGTAGGGGGGTTAATTAGTTGGAAGGGGTTGAATAGGTGGAAGTTGAATTAGATTTATTTTTTAATAGTTTTTGAATTATGTTGTGGAGAGAATTAAAAAGTTTTGTAAACTAAATTTACATTTCTGAGACACTATAGTAGGAACATTAAAGGTTTGATAATTTTTTACAATATTAGCATTTAAAAAAAATACATTTTCTATAATTTTAGAAGAATAAGATAAACCACTAGGACCATCAAAAGGATTCAATGAGGTAGATCCCCCATACTGACTCACCAAATACTAGTAATCATGCAGTGTAGTACAAAGATATGCAAAATAATTATATTTCATTAAGGTATTTTTGTCTCATAGCAAAGGCTATAGATTATTGATGAACACATGTTGGACATCAGAGTTTGATAGCATGTACAAAATTTGGAAGAAGAGATATTGATTAAAAAGATAAAATTAGTTAATTTCTCATTTAATCCTTTCTTATAGAGGATGAGGTTAGTGAATGTGAGTTGTGGTCAATTTTTTCTTAGGAATTATATAAGAACTAATTTATTATTTGTTTGAAAGTGTTTATTGAATTGTTAAGAAGTGAGAAAAACTAGTTCAATGTGGTTTATTTCAATGATCATGGGAAAAGCTTTGCTAGTAGGGAATTTGGAAAGAGAAAATCACTACACAAGGTAATGAAAGTAGAGATATTTTTGAGGCTCCCCTTTGCCATTGCACTTCTCAAGTCTTGTCACCTCAAACCTTGTGGGAAATGGAGTAGCATGAATTTGGAGTGATAAAAGGATATTTTTGTAGTATGGGGGGACAAGGGGTTGAGTGGAAGTGACAACAGTGGAAGCAAGTTGGATTTATGAGTGGCCAAAATTTTTCATGAGCTGGTTTATTACGAGATCTATAGTGTGTGTGAAATTGGTAGAGGTTTGTGGAGTAGAGGATATAAGAGTGCTAGACCCAAGGGGTCGAAAGGTGGCAATTTTTTCTATAGAATTTGGAATTTAAACTAATAGGAGGTGGAATAAAAGTGGGTATGGGTGTAGTAGTTAGCATGTGCACAGTTGAAACTATCATTGGTATAATTATTTGTGTGCCAATGATGTTTGAGTGTGAATCATTTGTGTTTATGAAGATTGAGGTATAGGCCAAGAAATTTCCATGGATAATGTGCACTAGATAATAAAGGAACTCCAATCCCTTAGACCTATTACTTATCATATTTCCTATAGCACTAAGGATAAGAGATGCTTTAGAGAGGGTATTCTTAGTTAAGAAGTTTTGAAATTGATACGAGTGTTGATCTAGAGTATTAAATTGAGAATTGGAGGCTTGGAAGGTAGCCTCATGATTAAACCCCACATCCACACAAGGATAAGTGGTGGAGGGGGAAGTGGGATCTATTGCTATTGGATGAGGGGATGAAGGTACCCAATGGTGAAGTGCTCCTAGGAGAGATTAGGAGTAGTATGAATAGGAGTTGTGAATGAATGTGAGTGAGACATGTTGTATATGTGAATAACTCTTCCAAATACATTACTTGAGTAGAAATATTGGGTTGTAAAACTCATAAAAGGCTTTATAAACATCTAATCTAAAACTCTATAGTAGATAACAAGGAAAAAGTCTTTTAGTTTTTAATTTCTTTTTGTTTTTTAAAAGAAAGGTTTTGTGTAATGCGATGGGTTCACCAAAATATAGACAATGAAAAATAAGTGTTATAAAGGGCTAGCTTCACTCTTCACACTAGGATAAACCAAGATTTTTAGTTTACCTAAATCTAATTTGATTATATTTTTTGTAAATATTTTATTCTAAATAAAAAAGTAAAAATTTCTAACTAAAATTCTTACTAACAATAGATTGGTGAAAATATCTTTCGACATAAAAATAATTATTTTTTATTAATGAAAATATAAAATAAAAATCATAGAAAACATGGGTTCAAATATGGAAGCCTTTCTCTAGGAATCCAGTGCATCACATAGTCATCTTTGTGTCATGATGTCATCCAATTCAAAAATAAAACCAAAAGTACAACTAGGTATGATAATGTTTCCTATACACACATAATTTGAAAATATTTTTTTAAAAAATAAATAAATAATTTTATGATAATGAAAAATGAGAGTAGAAGGAACTATTTTCATACACAAACAAAATAAATTAAGATACAAAAGAAACGCTGAAAAATATATGATTGAATGACATTGGTTCTTCTCCAACAAAAGCTACAAAAAACAAAGATTTTTTTTTTTTTTTGTGGCTATTGAGGGGCTTGCCTTAGTCAAACCCTATTTTGGTATGTTTCTACCTCCATGGATAGTCTTGATTTTTGATATATTTTAACATAAGAAATAAAATTATTGAATTGAGAAATGACAGTGGCCGAGATAAAAATAATCCTAAATACACCATGCTAGAGCACTTAGGATTTTACAAATAAAAATGAAAAATCTAAGCAAAGGAGAAAGAGAACAATATCACAAGAAAAAAACCATTTGGAAGCTTTTAGAAAACTCCCAAGAAGGCTACTATTATTTGCTTAAATTTTACCTCAATCCCATGAAGATTTTAGCTTGAAAACAATGTACAAATCACATGCAAAAGGTTGGTATAGCTATGTAGCTTGATTATTTTTTCTTTGAGGTGATAGATCTTTCTTGAAAAACTACAAAAGTGATAGAATGAGAATGAATAATCCCTTTGCAAGCCAAAAGAGGAAGGTAGAAGTTGGACTAGTTGGATTCATATGTAGAGTTGTTACTTCCTTGACTACTAGTGAGACTAGAAGAAGGTAATGCTCAAACCACCACTAGATTCAATAATTTTAACGAGATGCTAGCACATCACATGGATTTACACACATTGCACTCTTGTTCAAGGAAATTAAAACTCAAAATACCTAGAATATCATTAAAATGCAAGAGATACTAAACCAAAGTGCTAACATTTTATATTTAAGATGCTCTATATTAGGATGTTGAAGTGAGGATGCGATGTAGTGTGAAATTACAAGGGTGTGCAATTTTTGACACTACACCTACTGTATCCCATTTATACTTGGACACTTATACATTATTCCAAGTTTATTATGCATATCATTTGCTCGATGTTTGAACATTTTCTCCCTACAAAGACTTTGTTGTTCCATCAAATTGCCACATCATTCCCAAGGGTGTAGGATTGATCATGTTTCTACAAATCTAACCCCTAAAATTCTAGAATTAAAATTTGGCTAACTTTTTCCCAATTTTCTAGTTGTTATGAGCCAACTAAACACACATTTGAGTTATATATATTGATATATGTATTCAAAGACATTTATTTGTACTCATTTCACACCTTGTTTCATCCTAGATCATTAAAATTTATAAAGCACTCAAGGAGCATTTATTAGAAGAAGACTTTGATTGGTGTACTTATAACAACATTTACTTCAACATTATCATCTAAGCCACTTGCATGATAGCTTGTTGCTTACCAATCCTTTGCATGACTATGAAGTTGGTCCTTTTTAGGGTTTGACCTAGAAGAACATATCCTTAGTGAACTAAAAACCCTCTAAAGGTATCGCTAGATATTGGTTGACTTCTTAATAAATCAAACATAAGCAAATTTGATGACCTAGAGAGTAGAAGCACACAAGTTACAAGATTAGATCCACAACCCACATAACACATTTAACCCATGAAAATAATCCAAACTATTAGACTCGACCTTTTAAAAGTTACAATCTCTATATAGAATTAAACATAAAACATAGACAAAGAAGTTCCAATTCTAATATCAAGATAATCAAATTCCAAAACCACATCAAAATCATCTACCTCTAAACCTAAAATTCAATATACCTAAAATCACCAACCTTTAAACCTAAAACTAAATACATCTTATCTATTACATTTAGTTTCAAATTATCTATACCTAACTTATACTCGTGTCTATACATCTTATTGGATTAGCCTAAATGACAAAGTATTTCCATCCCTTTGATCGGATTTCGTAAAGGCTACTATAATACAAAGGTCTTACAAATCCTATGCTTTGGGTTTCTTTCCTCTATCTACCTCGTACACCCAAAATAATATTGAAGTGTACTTCAACAAGAAAACTTTCTATAAGGCAAATACAAATTTATCTTTTGTTTGAATGAATTTTATATGATCGTGTTTCCATTGGTTGTTTTGAAGAGCCCACCAAACAGATGAATTCCCATCCCACACGAAACGTCTTGTCTCCCTCAATCGAGTTGACGACTTGATTAAACACCGAATAACTATTAGTAAAGCCAGTAAGGGTCGCGTCTTGCCCAACTAAGGCGTAGTCTTATATAAGAACACCTGCAACACAGTATTATTCATGTTATTGCATTGTTCTTTCTAGGCATTTTAGCAACCATGGCATTGTCTGGTATCTCAACTCTTCTTCACAAACTTAACAGCGCAGTAACCGATAGCGCATCCGAACTGAGAGCCAGAATGGACGATAACATCAAGAACCCCACAAGAAAAGCCAAAACCATTGTATTCGACATGGAAAACACAGTTATCAACGCAAGCTTCACTCCCCTCCCACACTACGACTTCACACTGCCACTCCAACAGCACTCCAACGTCACATGCTACGTACAGAAAAGGCCTGCGTTAGACCAACTTCTTCAACAACTAACAGAAAATAATTTCGAAATAGTAATCTTCACTTCAACAACCAAAGAATTCGCAGATCCTATTCTGGACAAAGTAGACATTAATAAAACAATAAGTCTGAGACTCTACAGAGACTCCTGCACTATAGAAGCCCAAGGAGTGCCTGTCAAAGATCTTTCTAAGCTTGGAAGAGATCTAAAGAACGTTGTCATGGTGGACGACGAGCCGGATAGCTATAAACTGCAGCCGGAAAATGCTTTCCCGGTGAAGCCATTTTTTGGCGAGCTTACCGAAAGAGATCTTTGCAGGGTTATAGATTTCTGTAAAATAGCAGCGATGTGTAGCGACGTAAGGGACACCATACGGACATATGGGGCCTTGAGCGGGAGCTGTAATGTTAAGGAATTAGCCCCCCATTGTAGTGCGAAGAAAATTATTGTGTTGGAGTTGTTTGATATTTTAGTAAAGGCAAGCCATGAGCCTCTGCAACATTATGACTTTGTTATTTCATTCATTCGTGACACTGCAACTGGACTGGGAGAAATAGTCCCTTATTATGTCTTGAAAAGGCCCGGCGTGGAAAATTTCTTGGTTGAATTGGCTAAGAATTATAGAATTGTAATTTTCACACATGCCCAGAAAAAGTATGCAGATCTTATCATTGATAAACTTGATTTTGATTTCAATATAGAGAGCCGTTTGTACAGGGATTCTTGTGACCGCCATGGTTTTGATGATGATGATTTTGTGAAAGATTTAACCAAGATTAATCCTTCTCATAAGATTAGAGATTTGCATTTGAAGGATGTTTTCATGGTTGATGTTAACCCCACCTGTAAATTTCAACCAGATAATGGCATTTTGGTGAAGCCTTTTGATGGTGATCAGGGTGATAGAGAGTTGTTTGAGCTTGCAGAGTTTTGTAAAAGTGCAGCTGAATGTAATGATGTGAGAGAAGCTATAAGACTTCATAAAGATACAGATTCTTCAAGTGAGGGATGTTTGGCTAGTCGTAAGTTGCAGAACTTCGCTAGAACTGCACAACTGATTTTACACCACCATCGCCATCCTCATCTTCCTCACTTCTCTCACCATGATCACCAGTGAATATATTTCAATCATCAGTTTGATTCCATCGATCTCATAGATAGGATTCGTTGTCATCTGGGATTTTACTATTTCATGTTATTAACGATAAGAATAAACTTATGTTTCTTTACAAACAATTTTTCTGCTCAATTTGATGTTCAAAATCACGGCAAGTATTTCAACAAATTGTTTAATGTTTATCAGATTAACTCGAACGGTCTAAAATAATGTGAGATCCATTTTCTAACTAGCATATTTATCTTTAAATTTATGAGAAATAATAAGAGATCAAATTTTCTTGTTTCAACAAAACTTAATGGTTAAGATGTAGATTTGTAACATTCAAATTATCTTAAAATTTATTTTATTTAAGATATAATATATAAAATTATATATTTTTAATTGTTTTAATTTTTTATAATATGTTGGTCATGTATTTTAAATATATATATAAACTTACACACTTATAACATGAGATACTTTTATATCATTATAAATATAAAATTATTTTCTTAAAAGTTATTCGCTTAAGAAATACTTTATTTATTAAAAGTTATTTTATTTATTTAAGATATAATTTATATAGAAGATTATATATGTAGCTATATTATTTATTAATATGTCAGTCATGTATTTTCTTTCCTTCTAATCCCTTTATTCTTTTTGCATTTTTATCAATAGATGAAGTAGAATAGATTAGGGTTAATTTATGGGTTAGATTAGTTATCTTGTGCCCCATCACCACATCTAGCCAAGAGTGTGCATTTGTAATCATATTCAAAACTTACTAATACATAGTTGTATGTGTGGCTATCATTCATGAGGGAAATTTGATTTAGTTTATGTGCATATACTTCTAATACATTAAACAATATCAAACTTATTGTAAACTCGTTGTTAAAACATCTCATTTGTCACTATACTATCCAATTGTAGTTAAGGCTTAGAATCCCTAAGAGCTTGGGGAGGCTCTTTAAAATTTATTTGAAGAGAGGAGTTAGCCTTTAGACGCTTGAGGTTGTCCCATTTAGTTTTACAAGTTAAAACACATCATAAAAATAATGCTAAGGTATATAATGATAGACATATGAAGACAATGTTGAAAAAAAGGATATATGCTATAACCATGCTTTTGTAGGATTTATCAATTCAAACTAATGTTACTTTCTTGCTCTCCTTCTAACTCCCTATTGACTACATTTTATAATGAGATCGGGCACAAAATAATTATTATGTTCATTATACATACTAGTGCTTTGATATGAGTAGCACACAATATATTTTTTAATGAACTAATATATTAATATAATATTTTCACTAAAAATATTATTCACTAAACACATGAATAACCAATAGTACACACATTCTAAGACTAGTTTAGACTAGATACATTGGCACTAGTTTAGACTGCATTTTATAGCATTAAATTCTTTATTTATGTGTTTCAGTTTGTTGTTGTTCGTTATCTATTTTAGTTTAAAGCATTTCTATTACATTCATTTCAATTATTTGTAAGAAGACTACACCATGAAAAAATTAAAAAGACTAGTGCCAATGTATGCCCCCACCTTAAAGAAATTTCTAAACACCATGCTGTGAGAAATTACTTTAAAGTAGCAAATGATAAATACTAACAATAAAGAAGACATGAGAACTATCTTCGAAAGCCCTATGCTAAGTCATATGTTTCCAAGTAAAGCTATGTCATGAAAAAGGAAATAAGGAGGTGCCCCCAAAATGAAACTCCAAACAAATGAGGGATCCATGGATTTCAGGTCAGTATGTTCTTGTTAAAATATTTTTAGAGAGCTCAGAACTATCATCATTATCCAAATACTCATAGAACTAGAAGAATGACACAAAGTGAGTGAAAACAAAGAAAATCCTTTCAGGTCAACATGGAAGAAAAATGAATGTCTCGACGCTTTGTGTCATCCCCAACAGGAAGACACAAGACAAAGAAAAGATAAAGGAAAAATATTTTGGGTCAACATGGAAGAGACATGAATGTCTCGATGCCTTGCATCATCCCCAAAAGGAAAACACAAGACAAAGAAAAGATAAAGGAAAAGCTTTTGGGTCAACATGGAAGAGACATGAATGTTTTGATGCCTTGTGTCATCCCCAAAAGGAAAGCACAAGACATAAAAGATAAAGGAAAAGCTTTAAAAGATTTACGACATAGAGAAGAATGTAAGTACAAATAGAGGAATTTCACAAAGAGAGAGATACATCAAAGAGAACATCACAGGGGATCACATTACACACATGCAATCACATGAAAAAGAAATAATGAAAAAGACTAGTAAGGCACATGTGAGTCAACCTATTAGTAGGTTGTCTGCATCCCAATCATGTTTATCGTATATATAAGGTAAACAACTATCCAAAGAGACAATAGAAAGTGTTGAAATAGGGTCATTACCAACTTCAACAGTCTTTTTAGGAGAATTATAATTTAAGCTCATAAAAGAGGAAAATAATACATTTAATTCGTTATGCACTTCTTTGTCAATCTTAGCAACCTCATCATTGTCATCCAAGTTAATCACAATAGGAGGTCGAATGATAATGTCTAAAGAAGGGTTTAGCTCCTGTTACGGTATAGGATATTTTTTTTTGGCGAAGGGGGAGATTCATCATGCATTGCTTCAGTCAAGTTTGGATCTTGATTTTCTTTGTTTAACCTTCGAGCAAGGGCATGACATCTATATCTACACTCTAGCATTTCTCTTTCTTGTAGTATGAATTTCAAATTGTGTCTGTGTAGGAGTGGGTTGATAAAAAATAGGTTTCTTTTCTTCCCTAAGGGGAGGAACGAAAGGAACCATGGAAGGTTGTTCAACCAGTTTCTCTTTAACTTTGTAAACTTGTTTTATCCTAGGAGGCATGACAGGATTGTTTTCATCATCTCTTGGTCTTTTGTAGGAAATAGGAAAAGGATCTATCTTAGGTTGGTCTTGGTTGTTTCGAATGTCTTTAGGTTTGATCATGGCTTCTTCAAGTATTGTAGGCATGGTTGTTGGTTGAGGCATGTTTTGAAGTGATAGTTTTTCTATGCATTTCATCTTAAACTTCTGATAGGATTTGAAAAAGAAGTCTTCTCGGGGTTTTATAGGTTCCATAGGCTTGGGCCAAAAGAAGTCTAAGGAAAAGTTTCCACGAGAAGAAAATGGGTTAAAGCCACTATGATGCACAATAAAAATTTCATTGTCAAAGGGAAAATTTAGACATTTATGCACAATGGACAAGACAACTTCCATGGAGTGTAGCCATGGGTGATGAAGCTTCACATAGAATTGATCCAATGTCGATATGATGGAGAATGATGCATCTAATTTTTTTGGTCCTATTTGTAAAAGTAAGGTGATTGGTCCCATCATAGGGAAAGTGAAACTGTTATGCGTATTTATCCATGCTTTTAGTTTATCCTATGTTTCTTGATAGAGCTCATGCACGAGTAGGAATTCCTTAGTGATCATGTTCTCTCCATAGCCAGGATCAATTAATATCCCATTAGTGGGCTTATCATACATTCAGTCAACTATGTAGAGAGGACCATCAAATGTATTTTGAATGATGTATTTAGATGAGAAAGAAATCTCAAGAGGATTTTTAGTTCGGACCTTACAATGTTGAGTTTCGACCAATGCAACCAAACCATCAATAGGATTTTGTTCTATATAATCTTGTTTATCAGTCTCCACGTTGTCATCATCTGTGTCAACATTCATCACGTGATTTTTCATAGTTTCACTAGCTTTGACAAATGAAATGTTATTTGGCATGGGGTTGGTAAATATTTTCAAATTTTGGTTGGGAGGAGAGACAAACTTATTTCCTTGATCATTACCATTGCCAATTGAAAGTTGATTGAAATCAATGAGGTCTTGCACAAGATGTTTAAGATTCTTACAATGTTCTGTATCATGTCCATTTTTTTGGTGATAATGGTAGTAAGCATTCAATCTAAAGTTCAAAGGTAAAGGATTATTAGGGTTGAGAGTTTTAACATGAGGAAAGGTAACCATTTTCTGGTCTAAAAGTTGTGACATTATGTTATGGAGGGTATTGGGTAAGGGAGTGAATTACCTAGTCGGATCTCCAAAGGTGAAAGGAGTTGTTTTCCTTATAGCAGCCACTTGGGAATTGACATGTTGACTTGTTTGTTGAGGGGGATTAAGCTGAAGGAAGCCTTTATTCTATTTTCTAAAAGGTTAATACTTTTTTTGGTTCGTAGATTCAAACTTCTCAGAATGACTAGAGGTGTGTTTTGTGTCATGGCTACCAAGTTTTAATAATCACGAAGGGAAGTGCATAAGTGCATGAAGGAGGGAAACTTCATCATGGTAAGCTTATATTGTATCTTACTTTGCAATTTTTCTATGAACATCTTTTGAAGGTGAGGGTCAAGAACCTTTATGTTGATTTGGGAATAAAGTGATTGGTAATGTGAAATAAAGTCAATAATATTTTCCTCTTCTTTTTGCGTACATCTCATCAAGTCAGCTAATGCCATTTTAGGGGTCATATGCACTTGAAAATGGTTTATAAAGGCATCAACAAGTTCTTTGAATGAATGAATTGAATTTTTTGGTAATGAGGACAACCATTCTAAGGTGGTATCCTTCAAGGATCTAGGGAAAATTTTAGCAAAGAGTTTATCCTCAAGAATAAAGTCACTACATAAGGCGATATAAGTGGAAACATGGCTAGAAGGATCTCCTTTCCCCCTATATTTTTCAAACCTAGGCACCTCTACACCTTGTGGCATCAGAATTCTTAATATCTCTAGGGAAAAGTGATTTATTTGGACATAATATATAGGTTGACCATTTTTATTTTGGTTTATGGTGGAAACTTGCTTTTGAAGGGATGAAACAGTTTGCAAAAGTTAATTTATGAGAGGATCATTGTTTGCATTTTGAGATGGAGGTGAATAAGGTGGAGGTGTGTATTTGTTTGATGGACAAGTAAATGGAATTCTTATAGGATTTAAAGTGGTAGGAGATATGATGTGCAATGCCACAAAGGTACTAGGTATGCTAGCGGAAATACCCAAGGAAGGAATCACATTACTAGTAGGTTGCATTGTTGTTGTAACTTGAGGATTGGTATAGGTAGGAATAGAGGCAATGATTATGGGAGGATGAATTTGAGTTCCTCCTTGGCTTGTGACATTGCTCAAAGATAAAGGACAACTAGTGTTTGAGGTAAGACGTTTTCCAAAAAATTAAAAAATGTTATGTGCAAGCTCTATTCCAGCTTCACTTTCAATCATTTAATGTAAGGTATTTATAAAAGGGATAGCAGAGGTTGAAATGGTTTTAATGCTCACTTGATTTTGTAATTTTGCTAAATCTTCATGGATTTGGATTATGTTTTCTTGCGAAATACTAGCAGCCATAGTTTCAACATGTGTCACACAACTTGAAGGCCAAGAGTTGTTAAGGGTATGATCCATACCTAGTGAACTAGTGTCAACACTATTAGTGAAAGAGATAGATAACCCAAGATCCATGATGATTATGCTATCACGGGATGACATGAATCTTGAACTTTGTCTCACTATAGTATTAGCAATAGGAAACCAAGTAGAAAAGCTCATACAAGGAATAATCAAGGAAATACAAGATGCAATGAAGCTAAGCTAAATGTAATGAAATAAATGTAATAAAAACTCTATAAATTAAAATAGATAACTAACAAAAAGAAACTGAAATAAATAAATAGAGAATTTAATACTATAAAATGTAGTCTAAAATCTGAAACAAGATTAAATTACCTAGAGGGACGTATGAGTCCCAATTAGGGGTTTTTTAGGGGTCTGAATAGTGAATAATAGTTAGCACAAAATACCAAGAAATTAGGAAAAATCTCTTGTACTCAGACTAAAGCTCCCAAAGGTGCATGAATCTTTGTTTAGGGTTTTTGCATCATTTTCAATAAATTTTGTGTGAATGTTATGTTTCTTTTATTTTGGATGATGTATAAGCTAAGTGAAAATGTAGATTTTAGATTAAATTCAATAATGCAAGATGTAAAAATGATATCTATATGCATTTTCACTAGTGTAAAGATTAGAAACCCTAGAATTCCAATTAACTAATGCAAACCCTAATGCAATGTTAATGCAAGCTAAATCTAGGATGATTATGCACTCCAAATCAAAATTAAGATGTTCTAAATATAGGTTCACCAAAATGAAAGGTGGAAAATTGTTGTTGCTTATAGTTGAGGACATAGAACAACAATCTTCTTCACTCTCATTCAAGGAAACCCTAGATATCTCAATCTAAGAATGAAGTAGGAGAAAAAGATCTTGCAATAGGGTGTCCTAGGGTATGTTTAATGACTAATGAGGGGTTCACCACCAAGATAGGGCTTGGAAAGACTAATGATATGCAAGTTTTAATGACCAACCTAAAGATATGTAAGACTTCGCCAAATGACCTAGAAATGAATACAAAATAGAAAAGAATTCTAAGAAACCATAAATGTGTACCTGGAAACCTATAGGAGCTTGAATGGAGATATGAAATGTTGAAAACATTGAAATTAATATTTTCTAGGACTCATATGCCAATCTGGGCGATTTAGTCCCAGATTAGGGTTTTTGGGTAGGAACAAAGATCTAACAGAGATATGCCTAGAACACCTAGAAATTGAAATCTTTACTGAACTAAGACTCATATGCCAGAAGTGGTGTATTAGTCCAATTTGACTTTTCTAGAAAATCAGGACCTGAATCTGCTCTTCAATCTTTGATTAATATTCTCAACTTGATATTCAGGTCTAAATTGTTGAATTTTGTTATGTAGATGTTCTTTAATGATGATGTGATCACTTTGATAGCTTTGAACACCTTGAAAACTTTCTCCAAACTTTCTCTTCAATATCTCTTCAATCTAGATCTGCAAATCACACACTAAAGAGAGGAAAAAATGCTGTTTTGTTAGTAGAAAGGGGTTTTCCTTGATCAAACCCCGTTTTGGTAATCAAACCTTGTAATGAAATGAAGGAATGATGAATGAAAATCATGCAATGTTACAACTCACCAAACCCTAGCAATAAAGTGCTACAAACATGTATAAAATGGCTCTAATGGATGTAGATCTTGACTCTTGCTTGAATGTGATAGATCTTGAATTGAATGCTTTCCTAAATCATGAAATCCTACATCACAATTGTTAGCTAAAAAAAAAAACATGATGCATGGTGACTTTGAAAGGATGCTTGATACATGAATAGTGCTCCACAACACTTGATAAACTCTTGAATTCTCTTGAATTCTCTTGTAAACTCCAATTTTCTATAATGCATGAATACTCAAGTTTCTAGGTGAAAAATGAGTGACATAACCTTGTATTTATACTTGTTTATGCCAAATTTCCCAAAATTACAGCACTACAAGCTGACATCAAATTTAGGAGGCTAAAATCCTACCAAGAATTTGAATTAAATTTTATTTTGGGCCACAGGAGACTCATATGCCAAAAATGGCATACGAGTCCCATTAGGATTAACTATGGGACACCATTTTCAAAAATGCTTAGAATGATGTGAAATCTAGCTCGGGGTCTTAAAACATAGGTGGGACTCTGAAGTACCTAAAAATCTGCAAGTAAACCATCTCAAACACTCATTAGGAGGGTTAATTTATACATGCAAATCTACAAATACCTCTATGAAATAACAATGCCATGCTTCAAAGATGCAAACAAACAACTAAGAAGATTAAATAAACCTATAGAAGCAAAACAAAGTACCTATTCCATATTGGATTGGTGTCAAATGTGCAAATGACCCTTTCCCAATCCTTGCTCAAAACTAAAATGATGGGATGCAATGGAGATGAAGAGAAAAATTAGTTCTCAAACCATGAGAGTAACTTTGCATAAAGATGTAGATAGATTTGATGAAGAATGAGGTCTTTATTTATAGATTTTCTTGATGAGAGATTGGCCAAATGGGTGAATGTGGGACTAAATGTAAACCAATGAAAGGAGGCCACTTGTCAAGTTGTGATAGGCTAAGGGATGTGCAAGATTTGGGAAATGTGCCCAAGAGAGGGAGTTTCAAATTCAAATTTTCGCAATAAATTTTGAGAGGGGGACATGAAAATGTGAAGTTAATGCAATGTTGGAGGGGACAAGTCAACTTGTCATCTTTTTCAAATTTGAGGGAATATTCTATTTTTTATGCCAAGTTGAAAGAAAATAAGGGTTTTAAAATAAATCAATAAATTGATTTATTTGTGCAAGTGGGAATATCTAGAAGATGTGATGGGTCTAGAGGATGTGATGGGTAGTTAGGTTAGGCTAATTAGGATTAGATTAGCTTAATGATGATTAGGATGATTTTGACTTTTATGACTAAAATATTTGATTTATTTAATTCAGAAAAGGATGGAATATGCATTTGGATTTCAATTTAATGAATGTTTGATTTATTTAATTAGAGGGATGATGTTTGATTTATTTAATTTAAATGAACAACCTTAGGTATGAACTTAATGAGATTAATTTACCTGATGGATGGATGAAGGTGAACTTGATTAATTTTCTTAGTGGATAAATGTGAAACCTGGTTTACTTGATGAATGAACCTGATTGAATGCATAATGCTAATTTTGCATGTCTACATTTTACCCCTCTTTGAAGCAATGTACTTGCTGCGTTGGTTCAAAGAATAAACTTGCCGCGATCAAAATTCAAATTTTTTTTTTTTTTCAGTTGCCCCAGCGGAAATAAGTACACTAGTACATTGCCCCCTCGAGAGATCGAGTGAAAAGATTCGATTTGAGGGTCGATCTTGTGATAAAGAGGTTCAAAATGGATGGTTATGGATGATGATGAAAATGAGATGATTTTAAGATGCTTAGAATAACAAATCTATATTATCTTAAACAACTTAAATGATGATATGATGTGAGATGGATGAGATTGATGATGTGATATGCCATGATTATGCAAATGTATGATTTTATGAGATGCTTAGACTAACAGATCTATATTATGATGATATGCTGTGATTATGCAAATGTATGATTTATGCAAATGTGATGATTTATGAGATGCTTAGACTAACAAATCTATATTATGATGATGATTATGCATGTTAGATGATATTCAAGATGCTGATGGTTTGTGGATGCAAGATGGATGCACTGGTGATAATGATTAACTATTCATGACATGATGTTAGTGTGGAAAAGATGAAATTAGATGATAACAAGAGGATCCAACAAGCTAACATTATGAGAAATGATGATGAGAAATGGATGATTTTTTTATCAAGGATTGGGATTTTAAAAGGGTCACTTACCTTATGTTTGATAACATGCATAAGTACGATGCATCAAGGTATAAAGGACCAAGATGGCATTATACTTAGTGTGATGGAATTTGACTCGACAAATAGATAGGAGTATTCCTGTTCACACTTGACATATGGAAACCTTGCTAGGATGCACTTTAGAAGTTTCAAACATCTCAGACCAAAACACAGAAAGGTATAACCAATCAATGTAATAGTCAACAAGCTTTCCAAAACATCCTCTATGCATATCTAATAGGGCAAGTATTCGCCAAGGTTATTTTACAAGAACGTCCAACAAGCATAGCAAACAAAAGGATAATGATCGTTGCCCCATTCCTATCTCTCTAAATCCTTCGTTTGGATATCATCGAGAGGTCCTTGGATTGAGTGCAATAAGATAAGTCAAAACACAAAGATAAAGCATGCAAACAAGTTGATGTTCTTCAATACCGCTAATCAGAAGGGAATGTGTTTTTAAGGATAAGAACCAAAACTTATTGCCAAAAGATAATGCCCATTGTAGGAAGGATACATCCTAGGACATGTTAGTGGATGGCGACACGTCATTTCGTTTATCCAAAATGTTCTTTTTGATAAATAATGCCCCTTGTAGGAAGGATTCATCCTAGGACATGATGTTATCAGATGATTGATATGGGACTATTTGGATGATGGCCTATCGACACAAATAATTGACCAACTTGTTTACGTATTGACTTAGATTTGAGACTTGACGTTTTTGAATTTTACTTTGAACCTGCTAGACTTGTTTCTAATTGTTTCACCAAAGGTTGAGGATGACGATCAGTTTATTATGGATGGTGTTTATTGCTGGTGCAAGCGAGATGAGACAGATGGATTTTTTAAAATATTTGGATGTTTTTGGAGTTTTGCAATGTTTTGCGATTGTTTTTGGTATTTTTTCAAGATTTTCAAATTTTTTGATTTTTGATTTTCCAATGTTTTGGGATTTTCTGAGATTTTGACCAAGAGACTAACCTAAAGACCTATCCTAGGGGCCTCGGGGGCTGATCAATAGATTAGCCTTACCTACGTTATACACGCAGAGACCATGTAGTTCGACTGACGACTTGACCGATTTACAAATGAAGATATACATGATGAAATGTCAGTTTATTATGATCGACTTCTAAAGGACTGACCTAAGTGTCTTGAGGGATGATCAAAGATCAACCTTGCCTACGTTCAAGCTCAGAGATGACGTAGTTCAAAAAGATGACCCTATTTTTGATCTTTTGACTGACTTTTTGACTTGTTTTTGGATTTTGATATGTTTTGATGTTTTTGGATTTTCTATTTTTTTGATGTTTTTGGATTTTTTGATTTGAGGAATTTAAGAATATACATGAATTTGATCCAATGAGAACATGCCCCCAACGTGATGCAATAGACTACACTGATAAAGGCAAGACAAACTGACCTTGAGGATAGGCCGAGTAGTAATAGGATGGATCATGATATGAAATAGGACCAAGCTATGGTGCGGATGCGAGTGGATGAGTGATGGATGGAGACCTGAATGCGATGGATGATGGAAGCAAAATGGATGGATGATGCAGAACAAGTCGTAAAGATCCTGGTGGATGGAAAGTGCTTATTTACACAAGGCACTTGTTTGCTAGGTTTTCACCAAGGTACTTGTCCAAAGTGCCACCAAGTGGTTTTCACTAGAGGATGATTTTTCTGTTTACTATTTTTGATCCTTTTTTATGATTTTTTTTGGATTTTTGGATTTTTTGATTTTTTTGTTGTCACTAAGATGCCTGTTTGCCAAGTTTCACCTAAGTAACCATTTTTTCAGGACTTTTTCTGATTTATTTTTTCTTTTTTTTTTGGTTCTATACCTTGAAATATTTTAGGCATAAAACTTTTTGAGATGAGCGCTATTCATGGGCTCTTGCAGAGGTTCCCCTTCGGGTGTTGATAACTGATATACCCCTAATTTGTAACTTGCTATGATGATGAATGGTCCCAGCCAATTGGGTTCAAATTTTCCTTTGTTGCTTGGGTTTGGGACATTCTTCTACTTTTCTTTTAAGACCAGCTCTCCAACTTGGAATGTCCTGCTTCTGATTTTCTTATTGGAGCTCCTTTTGAGTCTATTTTGATAGACTTGTAAATGATTCAAAGCATCTATACGTCTCTCATCCAGTAGATCTAGCTCATTTAGTCTTGATACCTGGTACTCTTCATTCGTGATGAGATTTTGCAGTGATATCCTGAGGGATGGGAGCTTGATCTCAATGGGGAGTACCGCTTCCAATCCGTAGACCAAGGAGAAGGGGGTGGTGCCAGTGGGTGTGCGAATGCTGGTTCGATAGGCCCAAAGGGCGGGATTAAGCTATAGGTGCCAGTCATGACCTGTGTCATTGACCGTTTTCTTAAGGATTTTCAAAATGGTTTTGTTTGTAGCTTTTGCTTGGCCATTACCTTGGGGATAGTACGGGGTGGAGAAGCGATGTTGGATTTTGAATTTCTTGCATAAGTCGCGAACCTCTTGATTCTTGAATGGTGTCCCATTATCTGAGATAATGGCTTGTGGGACACCATAACAATAGATGAGATAGTTCATGATGAATTTTGAGATCTTCTTCCCAGTTATTTATGTCATGGGTATGGCCTCCACCCACTTTGTGAAGTACTCAGTTATGGTTATGATGAATTTGTGGCCATTGGATGAGGTCAGAGTTATCTTTCCAATAGGATCAAGTCCCCATTGCAAAAAGGGCCATGGTGTGACAATAGGATGAAGCTCTTGAGCTGGTGCATGGATGAGGTCTCCATGCTGCTAACATTGTAGACACTTTCTGGCATGATCATGTGCTTCTCTTTCCATTGTGGGCCAATAATACCCCATCCTCAGCAATTTCTTAGCTATGGTCATTCCACTTGAGTGTGAACCACAAATACCGTTATGAATTTCAGTTAGAGTGGTCAATGCCTCCTCAACATTTAGGCAACATAGTGGGGTTCCTTCTATGCTCCTACAATATAGGGTATCTCCTAGGATGACAAATCTAGATGCCTTTTTAACAAAGGTTCGTTTTAGGTTTGAAGGTAGGTTGGCGGGTATGACTCCTATATGAAGGTATGTGTAAATATAATGATACCAAGGATCACTAGGACCAACGATTTCGCACACGAATTTTGATTCTAGTACCTTGAATGTGGGCACGAGAAGCTTCTTTATTAGGAATTCATATTTTGGAACATTGTTGGGGATGTCCAGTAGGGACCCAATTGTTGCCATGGCATCTGTTACTTTGCTGTTGGCTCTAGGTATCTGCTCAAATGTAATTTTGATGAACGATTCTTTGAGAGTCTCCACCAATTTCTTGTATGGAGTGAGCTTGTCGTCCTTGGTTTGGTATTCAATGTTCACTTGATTTATGATTAATTGGGAATCTCCATATACTTTGAGAGCCATGATGTTCCATTGCACTGCTATTCTGAGACCTATGGTTAAATCCTCGTATTCCGCAATGTTATTTGTGCAAGTAAATGCTAGTTTGTATGACCTTGGTATGCAATCCCCTTGTGGGGTGATGAAGAAGACACCAAATCCTAATCCATGTTATGTGTATGAGCCATCGAAGTATAGTTTCCAGTGGTCAGCTACGTTGAGGTTAAAAATGGATTCATTTGGAAATTCTGAGACGAGGATTCTCAGAATAAATTGGTGCCTCTGCCAGTTGATCTGCAATAACTTGACCTTTGATTTCTTTCCACTCAACATACTCAATGTCGTACTCTAACAACATCATTACCCATTTTTCCATTCTGCCTGTGAGCATTGCCTTTGATAGTAGATACTTGAGAGGGTCAATTTTGGCGATGAGCTTTATCTTGTGTGCCAACATGTAATGTCTAAATTTTTGAGATGCAAACACTACTGTGAGACATGCTTTCTCGATGAATGAGTAGTTTAGCTCATGACCAACCATTGTCTTGTTGATATAGTAGATAGCCCTCTCCATTCCGTTTTCATCATGCTGAGCTAGGAGAGCTCCAAGGGCTGCTTCTGTTGCTAACACATATAAGATCAATGGCTTCTTTGGGATGGGTGGCATTAAGACTAGCAGTGTCAGTATATATTCCTTGATTTTGTTGAATGCCTCTTCGCATTTGGTATCCCATTTGTACGCCACTCCCTTGTGGAGTAGGTGAGAATATGGGTTCTGCTTTTCCGTCAGTTGTGCTATGAATCATCAGATGGATTGGAGTCTTCCTTAGAGACCTCGTAATTGTTTTAATGTTTTTCGTGCCTCCATCTCAAGGTTTGCTTTTACTTTTGCTAGATCCACGTTAATACCCCTCATGGACACTATGTATCCTAGAAATTTACTTTATTGTACGCTGAAGATGCACTTCTTGGGATTTAGTCTGACTTTGTATTCCTCAAGTCTGTCAAAGATAGCACTTAGGGTTGCTATGTGATCTTTTCTTTTTCTGGATTTAGCTAGGATTTCGTCGACATAGTCTTCAACCGTCTTATGAATCATGTCGTGGAATATCAATGTCATGGCCCTTTGATATGTTGCTCTTGCGTTCTTTAGGCCAAATGGCATCATGTTCCAGTAGTAAGTCCCCCATGGACAAGTGAGGGCTGTTTTATGTTGATCCTCTTTTGCTATCATGATTTGATTGTATCATGAAAATCTGTCCATTAGTGATAGCATCTCATGTCCTGCTATCATATCTACTATCATGTCGATGTTGGGAAGCAGGAAGTCATCTTTCAGACATGCTTTGTTCAAATCTCTGAAGTCTATACAGATTCTAATGGCTCCATCAGGTTTTGAAACAGGTACCAAGTTTGATACCCATTCTAGATAATCTATTAGTTGTATGAATCTTGCATCTAGTAGCTTTTTTAGCTCCATTTTGACCAATAAGGTGATTTGAGGATGCATTTTTTGAAGCTTTTGTCTGATAGGTTTTACATTTGGATACACTGCTAAGTGATGAACCATAGTCTCTAGATCAAGCCCTGGCATGTTAGCATAACTCCATGTGAATTTTATTTTCCTTTACTTTAGGAATGCTGCTAGGAGTTCTTGCTCTTCTGATAATAGTGATTCCACATAGAATGTAATATGCGGGGTCTCCTCTATTCCTAGGTTGACAGGATTGCATTTTTTTGCCAAGACTGCTGACTTTTCTTGATGAATGGCTCTTAAAGGAAGATTGAATTCCCCATCCTCGGGTGGCTTAGAGAGGTTTTTACTGTTCGATGCATCCTTTCTTTTCACTTTTTTCTTGTCAGAGAGTGCCACAGTGTGGTTTTCACTAAAGGACTTAGATATTATTCTTAATTTCTCACTTTTGCGATTGAAGGATTCAATTGTTTCCCCATAATAGGCATGTGTGTCCAACTCCATTATAAACTGTGCTTTGTGATCTCCATCCGGAATGTTATCCCGTAGTCCCATGAATTCTGAGAGTGCCTCATTATTTTCGAATGTATCAAGAACTGGTAGTCTTCGTTGGTCATAGTCGATCAGTTGGGGGTATACTAAATGGATCTCATGATTTTGATGGTCTATTTCAAAGGAGAGGGTGCTAATCATGCAAAGGGCAGTATCCTCAAATAACCTAGGTAGATTGTTCAAGTGATCCTCATCATTGCTACTAGTATAGACATCGGTTATATCAAATGTAAAGTTATCTATGACACGACCTGTAGATACGGGTAGGCGTAATTCTGTTGCGGTTGGCTGAGGATGATTGTTAACCGTTCTAACTGGAGGACTTTGGCCACATATGGTTATACTTAGAGGGGTACATCCAAGGCCAAGGTTTGTTATTGGTCTCGTCTCTGGCATGATAGGTGTTATGAGCCCATTGTCATTTTGTCCCAGTCTTTAATTTTTGTCATAGCCCATTGCGAGCATCATCTGCAGACCCCTGCTTCTGTTATCCCTTGGTAAATCTGGTACTGGTCTTTCATCTTGATAGAGAATGTGTGATGGACCTTCCTCAATAACCTCCTGGCCAAGGTCTCTCCAGCTTGTGAATTCGGGATAGTCTTTAGGAGACGTTTGTGATGTGGAAGCTTGGTTTTCTTGTGGACATCCCTATGATCTAAGAGATTGTGGTAACTCTCCTACCACAAAAGCATTGTTAGGGAGCTTGTAGCATCCACAATTGTTATCCTAGATGATGAGCTTGATGTCCGAAATGGTGGGAATGGTGGGAGTGGCGGGTGTCTTTGTCACAAAAGTGGATATGAGGGTGGTGAGATCGATGTATTGTGTGGATGGGACCTCATCATTTTTTGGTACTTGGGGGATTTTCTAATACTTTGCTTCAAGATTTTTGTAGTATGAGAAAGGTTTAAGATCCCCATGGGTGGTAACTTCTTGTCCATTATGTGTAAATTTCACACATTGGTGGAAGGTTGATGCTACTACTTTCATCACATGGATCCATGGACATCCTAGGAGGATATTATATGGCAAGTCAAGGTCCAAGACCTGACAAGTGGTTTCCATGAGAGTTGGCCCTTCTTGAATAGGGAGTTTAATCGTGCCTTGAGACACTCTTTCTTGGTCGTCATATGCTCTTATCGTGATGCCCTTTCCTTTGTCAATGGAATCTTTTGATATTTTCAATTGCTTGATGAGGCTGAGAGAACAGATGTTCAAACCCGCACCTCCATCCACCAAGACCATTTTGATTTTTCTCTTATGTACTATGGCTTCCAAGTGAAGTGCATAGTTGTGCTAAGATTTGTGCTTGCTGTTGCACTTGTTGCTATTCCAACAACGCTTGTTGTTGTGCTTGTTGCTATTCCAAAAATGCTTGTTATTGGGCTGCTAATTCTGCTACTTCTTGTTGCTCTTGATATTGCTTTATGGCTTGCTGATATGCTTGCAATTGCACTGCTTGTCTGTGTGCCAAGAGTTGTGCTTGATATTGAGCTTGTTGTGCCTGATATTGAGCTTGCACTTGAACTTGTGCTTGTGTTGCTTGTTGTTGTAATAGAGCTTGTGCTTGAGTGGTCTTATGTGCTTGCAATGCTTGAGTAGATTGTTGTTGTTGTTGTTGCAATAAAGATTATGCTTGAGTGGCTTGTTGCATTTGCAGTGCAGCTTGGGCTGCTTGGGTGGCTTGTGCAGCTTGAGTAGCTAGGTATATGGATTTTTATTTTTGCACTTGTTGAAATCCCCTTTGAAAAGAAGCTTGTAATGCCGCGTTGTATTGACTTGATGTGGTGGAAGTTGGTGGTGGTGGGGGTGATGGATTTGGAATGGCGTTTGTGGTAGTGGTGAGTGGTGATGTCGTGTTGATTATTTGATTGGTGGATGGTGTTGTTGATGTGGTGGTTTGAGTGATAAGTGGCGTCGTTGATGTGATTGGCCCTTGAGAGACCATGCTTTGCAATGTTATGGGGGTGTTTGATGATGTTGTGATTGTTTGTGTTTTTTGTCAGTTGTTGCGATATTGGCAACAAGTTTTGAGCATTTGGCATAATGTTTTGATTGGTATTTAGGATGTTGTTTTGATCGATACTTGGTAGAGGGGGAAGCCCTAAGCCAAGGAGTGGTGCAGATGGTAATGGAAATGGTGGAAGTGGTGGAAATGTAAGGGGGGTGAGTCCTTGCGAGAATGTTGTGGTGTCAAAAATTCCCCCTAGTCCGAACTTGTCTCCTTCCTCTTACGAATTTGTGAGGAGAGGGGTTTGAGGTGTTGTGTGAAAAAATGATGATGATGGATCATGATGGAATGTGAGAGGAACATTTTTATGTAGTGGGTTTTGGGGTATGTTTTGTTCCAAGGTGGTGTTTTCATCCAAGTTTTGATTATTAGCAAGGGCATGTGCTTGAAGAGCATTGAGAAATGTATTTCCCTTGTTAACATTGGGTTGGGTTGGAGCAAAAGATGTCACGATTTGTGGAATGTTTTGCGTGATGTTTTAGGATGGAGGTGTAGATGAGATGGGAATGGTGGATGAGATTGGAGGAAATGATGTCTCCACTATGGTACTTACGCTGAAATCCAAATGTAACTTGGCTCCTTGTTTTGCTAATTCAAGCATGTATAACAAAAGGTTGAGCCTCATCATGATGTTGATGATTTTATGGTTTTCCAGATTTTGAAGCATTTTAGTTATTTCATCATGAGTCATTCCAAAGGCAAGATCCTCTCCTTGATTTTCCTCTTGCGGATTTTGCGATGATGTCGAAAGGTTAACTGTGAGAGTTCCAGACCCAGTGGGATTAATTTCAGGAGTAGTTTGACTTAAATCACTTGAAGCGGGTGTTTCTTTGTTGGCTTCCATGCTCTTCTTGTATTGAGATCTAGTTTGAACCATAAAACAAGGATCAATTTTTAAGAATGGGAGATGAATCTCTTGATTTCTTTGGATTGATCTTTATTTTATGTCTCAAAGCAAAAAAATTTAGGATATCTTGAGGATCGAAAGGTGATATGATGATGTGAAAGATGAATGATGTGGATGCTATGATCTTTTGGCAAGTCTTGAAGGATATACTAGGATTTTGGGACTTTCGGATATGTTTCAGATTTTGATTTGGGATTTGTCCTTGATTGATTTTGTTTTTGATTTGGATTTTGAACAAATAGACCCTAAGATGTTTGGATGATTATCTAAGTGATATACTTGATCAAAGGATGATAATTTGAATATGTGCGGGAAGAAGGATGTATCTATCAACACCTATCCAAACAAGATGATAGTTTCACTAAGCATATGAAGAAGGATTCATCTACATATACTACGCTAAACGAGATGGTTTTGATAACTTTTGAATAAGCATATGCAAAAGGATACATCTACACATACCTAGGCAAAGGTGATTTTGATAATGTTTTCAAGGCTTTAGTCTCAATGATTTTGATGATTTTTTATTTTGCCAAAAAGCCTAGTATTAAGGATGATTTCAAGATTTTCCAAAAGGTGATTGTGAGATGATGTTTGTTTTGATGGTTTGAAGGATGGATGAAAAAGATTTTGATTTTCTTTGATCCTAAGATGAACCTAAAAAAGACACTTTGTTTGCCTAGACCTAGGTATTGAAGAACAAGCTTTTCTCTAAACAAGATGTTCAAACTCTCTGAAAAGATTTGGGTTTTGGCAATAATAGAATGAATACAAACTAGGATTGTTCCTTGAAGCCTTCTTGTAAAAGTTAAAAAATAGTCTTTGTCTGACTTCGTATAATATAGAGAGACATTCTTGATGGGCTATCAGACTAAGGGCTTTTACCTTTGGTTTCTTGATCTTGATTTTGCGTGAAATCATTGGAAACACGTGTGGGGTCCAATTGCTTTTAATCTTTGCTTAATGGATTCTTTTTACCACAAACACACTCTTGATTAGCTTTCAAATTGAATGTCCAATGTCTCAAATTCGTCTCATTTCACAATGTATATTATGTGAAACTTTGATGAAATTAAGGCAAGGGTTACCTATTGTTTAACTTTAGTGGGAAAATTGAGATGTAAATTCAAGTGCTTAGAAACCTCTAAGGATGTAATCCCAAGGGCAAGCAATAACATGAGAATTTGGTCAATGGTATTTGCCTCCTAAAGGGTTTGAAATTTTGAGGATCATGTTGAATGTTTGTTTCCAAGATGTTTTCGAACAAGCACTGTGTTTACCAGCAATGTAACATCCTAGCTCAATTGGTACGTTTTTCTTAGTGGGCTTGCCTCATGCCCTTTGTAGTAGAAGAGATGATTTTACATGCAACCAAGGATAAAATATAAAGGTATGTTAAGAATGAAGTCTTAACCTCTATATTTCAACCAAGATCGGACATGGCAAGTAACTTCTTGGAATCTAAGTTCCAATGCACCACTTTGATAAACTCATTGGATGGACTGGTTGGCTGCTACAAACAAGGTTCTTAATGATTGTACATCGGGGACATGGCACCTTGCGAGCATCCAACAAGCCACTAAAGGCTTTAATCAATCCTACTAGGGGCTCTTATACATTTTATGGTAGTACCCCATTCTGAAAGACACTAAACAGCTAAGGCCTACATACCATGAGGACTTGATAGTTTAGTCTTATCCATTTACATATACCGGCCCGAATGAAAAACCAGTTGGAGTCACCTTCGAGTTCTTGTTTTGGATGTGTCTCTTAGGTAGGCCCCTCTAAAGGTAAACAATAGCGAGCAAGCACATCCGTAGTTCGATCGACCTTCGTTTAGAAACAAAGGGAGAACACACACGATATACCTAACTCACACTCACAAAGTGTTTTGTTCAATTTTAAACCCAAATTGAAGTGTGTATGGGCAATTATTTACGCAACTTAATGTCACCAAAAGCCATTTGATTCTCAAGATCGCCGTGAGGTGAGAGAGGAGCGCATACATCTTTTGATGATATTTCTTTGTGTAAATAATTACAAAACAATAAAGTCACACATTCATTTTATCCTTCAAAGCAATGATTTGATTCGTTTTAAAACACCAATATCAAGTGTGAAGTTACTTGTTCAATTTTAGCCCAAATTGAAATATAGTAGGTGTCTAAGTTTCAATTTTAAGCCTTTGCAACGAAAAATTGAACCATTCTTTTAAAACCCAAACAAAAATTAGTGTCCTAAGAACAAAAAGATGACAATTTCATGAAAAGTGTTTAAAGAAACACTAAAGTGTTAAAAAACACTTTAATCTTTCAATTTGTCCCCTTCATGCTTCATTTTCCTTTGTCTTCCTTGCTTTCATTTCACTTTCTTTGTACCTCCTTCGTTGTCACCTTCATTAGTCTTTGTACCTCCTTCATTTTCATGTTGTACCTTCAAAAAGAAAAGACAATCATGTGAGAATTAGAACATTAAATTCATTTGGATCATTGATTCCAAACAATAACATGGTTTCAATTTGAAAGAGAAAATGATTTGGATGATTATGAGAGGAAAAGAAGGATTTATAATTGAATCGTGCTTTGATATTAATTTCATTGAAAAGATTCCACATTTTCTAGACCCCTTCTTTCACATTTTGACATTGACAAGTTTTAAGCCCATAAATCAACCATAAAGAATGAATCTCTCAAAAACACCCTCCTAATCCTCAAATGTTGACTCTTTGAAAGCTCATAAATTTTATCAAATCATAAGGATACATCTTTCCCAAAGCATCATCCTAAGCTTCAAATTTTAGCTATTTCCAAAATGACCATAATGATGAAATTTGATAGATTAAATTTGATAGCTATCAAAAGCGTCCTTACAACTATTGAGCATTTCAAGATTAAATTTCGGCAAGTATACATGAGGAAAATTTTCAAATACTTAAACACTTTTTATGTTATAGAGCATATGTCAAATAACAAGGTTAGTTTCTACTGATTTGCAACTCTTATTGAAAACAACGAGTCCCTTAGTAGAAGCATTTGAAATCTGCACTTATAGAAACACACACCTTATAAATAACATGCATAATCTAGTGGTGCAACCCCTACCAATAAATTGTAGTATGCGTTTTTATGCATTGAATATCCCAGTTCCAATAAACTCAATCATGAAGATTTGATCGTTAGCTAGTATACAATTAGATCAGGTACATTCACTTTCATAATTAACTTGGCCTTCTATGCATATGAGTCATTTGATCAGCCAATAGATTTACTTTCATGACTCGTACAAAATGGATTTTGAATATTTAATAACTTTTAAGCAACTAGAAAACACACCTACCTGATTTCACCTTTATTGACCGAGCAACAACGTGAACATAAAGCCCTTTCTATGTGATGTATAATAATACTACATAAAATGCAAAAGCATAAATGTGGATTGTTTTGACAGATTGCCTTAAAGAAAATTTTTCCTATGGGATGCCATGATTATATAGGGTGACACACTAATAGGTTTTCTAGAAAGACGTTTAGAACCCTTGAAGCAAATGCGATTAACAAGTGTGAAGTCCAAATTCCACAACCTTTACTAGAACGTAATGATGGCAGGAGCTGTATAAAAAGATTAAGGCGTACAAAAGACTTCTAGGAAAATGCATCTCGCAGACATAAAGTTAAAAATAATAAATGCTAAGGTAGAGACCTAAAAGCTAACACAATCATGACTTTCAATGGTCGCAGGACTGTGCAAAGACTTGCTAAGAAAGTTTCAAGCAGATGTTTAATAGCAGGTCGTGCCCAAGGAGACAATGAGTAAATGCCATTAAAAAAAAAACTTTCAAGTAGATGCATTTGTTAGGTGTAAGGCCAGGAGACCCACGCTAAAGAGGACACATCATAAGAAACTTTTAAGCAAAGGTTTTAATCTTGGATGCATTTTTCTAATGACAATAATTGACATGTTAAAGGCACAACCCCTCCACCTGATGTTGCTTTTCTTTAGAATCCATGTATATGGACTGCTATGAACCATTCATTGGTAAGCGATAACAACAAGATTTATCATTATTGGTTCTATATCGGTGTTCTCTCTTACAATGGCTTATAAAAGTGATTTCTCTTTTTGTTTGTAGTCAAACGATGAGCTTCAGGATTAGTGCATTACCTGATAAATAGAAAGTGATGTTATATCACATAATTCACCATACCAACCATTGAAACACGCATATTTTGATGTTTCCATGCTCAGATTGATCATCGAGGCCTTTGGTGCCATGAAGGATCTTAGGGAGATGCCAACGATGTGGCAACATAATTTCTTTGGCGGTAGTACAGTTTTGTGGTAAAGAAGACTAAGATCCTCTTATCCTTCCACTGATCACGTGCTTTTTCTGGTTACATTTATTAGCCTACTACTCCACTTCCCCTAAGCTGTCCATTGATTGTACCAATAAAAAGCTACAAATTGATATTTTGATTACTGTGCTTGAAGAGACTACACAAAACAATTATCCAATGAGTTTGAGCTTCCTTTCTTGATTGCTATTGACTTGTAATTAAATAATCTTGATTCTTCAAATATTTGTACATCTCCTAAATGGATAAACACAACCACAAATATAAATGTCTCATAAGCTACGAATTGTAGGTAGTGAAAAAGCAAGAAAACAACTGTGATTGCATTTTGAGTGTACAGCTACAACTTTTTATGATTTCTATGTAACTGTTATGCATTCTGAGTGTGTAGTATTGAATAACCACAATAAATGGTGGGCATTGAAAGAGAAGTAGAAAGCAAAACTTTTCATGAGAATTTAAATGCTCCCCAACTTGTAGCCGTTATCCCTTCCCTATTTTCAGCCAAATGTGCCCATTAAGTCTACATAGATTATGTCTGAACTTTTTTTATTCTTATTTTTTTAAATTTTAATCTTGATTCCCATTTAATGTTTCACAAATATTTCTTGCAGGTGGGTGATTATTAAGGGACTTAACAAATAAGAAGCAATGACCATACTAAAGGGAATAATAAATAGTTACAGACAGTCTAATGGCATGAAAGCTTTTGACACAGATTCAAAACAACCGCATGTCCACTACACTTACCCTGTTGTAAAAAGCTAAAGAGATAAGAGAGGATTTTGATTCAAAGAAAGATCAATTTAGAGAAAAACTTGGACACTTTACTGAGGTTCAAAGCAAGGAGTTCATTGTTATTCTCTTTTGAAATCCAAAGCAATCTTCTTGGGTTCGAAACACACTTGAATTTATCCCTAAGACAAGATGGGAAGTTTTGATTGAAGGGGTCCATGCTTAAAGAAGCAGCCGATAGTATGATAGTTGATTTGGACTGTGTAAACCATTGCTGACAATACCGAAGTCACAACAAGATTTCCTGTTCAAAACTTTGGGGCATAAATGATCACATAATGCTAAAACAATACTTTCAGTAAGTAATATGACTCCTAGATCATGACTTCCACAACTATGGAAAGAAAGTTAAAGCACAATAAATTGTGACTAAATTTCTTAAATAAGAATTTTCAATGGTGATGAGCATAGAATTAATACAGCTGCAATTCTCCTGAGTTAAATAGAAACAGTCATAGGTTCATTCCATTTGAATACAAGTTCTGAATTAAGTTAGTTCAAAGATTCGAGAACAAATAAAAAAAAATAAAAAAAATTCATATACATTTAAAGAGAAACAAGCAGAATATGATATTGAACTTGTAGACAACAATTAAACATATGCTTGAAATATTAGTTGGTTAAAGCCCTCGTTCTAGCGCCACAATGAAGTACCTAAAAATATGCAAGTGAACCATCTCAAACACTCATTAGGAGGGTTATTTTATACATGCAAATCTACAAATACCTCTATGAAATAACAATTCCATGCTTCAAAGATGCAAACAAATAACTAAGAAGATCAAATAAACCTATAGAAGCAAAACAAAGTACCTATTCCATATTGGATTGGTGTCAAATGTGCAAATGACCCTTTCATAATCCTTGCTCAAAACTAAAATGATGGGATGCAATGGAGATGAAGAGCAAAATTAGTTCTCAAACCAAGAGAGTAACTTTGCATAAAGATGTAGATAGATTTGATGAAGAATGAGGTCTTTATTTATAGATTTTCTTGATGAGAGATTGGCCAAATGGGTGAATGTGGGACTAAATGTAAACCAATGAAAGGAGGCCACTTGTCAAGTTGTGATAGGCTGGGGGATGTGCAAGATTTGGGAAATGTGCCCAAGAGAGGGAGTTTCAAATTCAAATTTGTGCAATAAATTTTGAGAGGGGGACATGAAAATGTGAAGTTAATGCAATGTTGGAGGGGACAAGTCAACTTGTCATCTTTTTCAAATTTGAGGGAATATTCTATTTTTTATGCCAAGTTGAAAGAAAATAAGGGTTTTAATAAATCAATAAATTGATTTATTTGTGCAAGTGGGAATATCTAGAGGATGTGATGGGTAGTTAGGTTAGGCTAATTAGGATTAGATTAGCTTAATGATGATTATGATGATTTTGACTTTTATGACTTAAATATTTGATTTATTTAATTTAGAAAAGGATGGAATATGCATTTGGATTTCAATTTAATGAATGCTTGATTTATTTAATTAGAGGGATGATGTTTGATTTACTTAATTTAAATGAACAACCTTAGGAATGAACTTAATGAGATTAATTTACCTGATGGATGGATGAAGGTGAACTTGATTAATTTGCTGAGTGGATAAATGTGAAACTTGGTTTACTTGATGAATGAACCTGATTGAATGCATAATGCTAATTTTGCATGTCTATAGACTCATATGCCCAAGGTGGCGTATGAGTCCTAGATCACAAAATCTAGGCCACACAACCTAAAAATACATGAATTATGATTGGATGTTGGTCTATGTCGATATTATCCTCGAAAAATGTATTAATTAAGGCTTGTGGATGCAAAATAAGGCCAATTAAAGAATAAAGAAGCCCCATTTATTAATAAAACCCTATATTAGTGTGAAAGCACATGGTACAACACTTTAAAACACCCAAAATAAGGTACCGTTAAGTCCATTCAGTTTACAAGGGCCCAAGACTTAATACAAATGTGTTAAACACATTACAACACTAAATCAAGGCATCATTAAGCTCAATTTAACGAGGACCCAAACAAGTGTGAAAATGTAACAGACAACATTTTTTGACACTACATGAACAAACATCAAAGTTGACCTTAGCCCACCCTTTGCTTGGAGGGATCCATTTGGTCATCTATCTAGTAGAAATATTTGACCAATTGAGCTTGGTTAGGCTATGGGAGATTCTCTAGTTCTGTTTCCTCCTTAGTTATGTATATTTTGGCATTCCCATGGAGGTTTAAAATTTAAGGAGTGGATATGTGTAGGATCATCATGGAAAAAACAGACCCTTAAGTGGAAAAAAATTTAGAAAAATCAGAGTTAGGCAACTTGACATAAAAATTTGAACAAGTTATCTATATTATTTCAAAAATATGTAGGAATAGAATTTGTAGAAAATTGAATTTATTTTCTAAACTTCTAGGTTTGTTTTAAATAAAAAAATCTATTTGGTGAAAATTTTAAATTTCAATGCAGTAGAATTTAAATTTTAGGGAAAAATAAGAAGTAGGTGTCTGTCTGACCACCCTGATCACAATAAAATGATAATATTTTTTTATAAGATTTTAGATATAATTAGAGGACTCATGTCCCGATGTGGTGCATATTTTTTATATTTTTTTTCCAAGTAAATAATTAATTATGATTTTTTTATTACAACTTTTAAAAAATATGAAAAACTTGTATGTCTGACCACCTTAACTTGGTCAAAACTTCATGAAATTTATTTTTGTTTTTTTAATCCTATAGTATGCAAAGGATAGAATGTGATACATGTTTTGGATTCAAAAAATGTAATACTGTTTGAAAGCTATAAATATTTTTCAATCAGCCTATCAATCAGGACTTTCGTCATAATTTGAATAGAAAATGAATAATAATTACTTAGTAAATTAAAAGTAAAGCATAATTTATATTGATGGAAATCTGAGAATCTACTTTAAAAACCCTTTTCTTTTAATCAATTTTGGGTAAAAAAAATGTCGTCAGCCACATACCCATCATATTGCCACTTTTTGGCCCATCATGATCCTACACATACCTGAGTTTATGTTATCTTGAATGCTATTTTTGATGATCTAGAAAATGGGGTTATTGTTTCTCGATTGTACCCTGAAAACTCAATTATTCCTTACTTTCCATAGCTTCCAAGAGATGAGATAGGGAATTTGGTTTCATATTTCATAAATAATAAGATGTTTGAAAGGTGATCCCAAACACCAAGAAGTAAAGAATTCTTTGAAATGGATTGAGAAAGTCCAGGAGATTAAAAAATGGGTAATACCTCCCCCCAAACCCATATAGCAAACACATCATGGAGGAAAATATGGTTAACCATTTCTTCCATGTTACAACATAGGCTACATCTATTTAAAAGGTGGAAGCCCCACCAATTTAGGTTATCAATGTTTAGGATCTTGTTATGCATATCTACCCACTAGAAACAACTAATTTTAGGAAAAAAATTATTATTCCAAACCATATTATAATTTAACATAGATTCCTCCTTATCATCAACAATAAGAGTATACATAAACTTAATAGAGAAGCACCCCAAAGGTTTGGGAAGCCAACAACAAACATCCTTTAAATTAGTTCCAAGTAGGCAGAAAGACCCAATGATATTGTAAAGAAGATCCACTATTCCTTTCCAATCAAGTTAATCCCTAGTATTTAAATTGATTCTTGTCAGTTGATTCTCAAAATATTTCCACAAGGTATGAGGGATTTTTCATTTGATATACTCATGAATTTTTGTATCATTTAGTCTTATAAGTGGGGTTCTCTTAACTAGGAAAACCTTTGGTCGAAGAATGAGGAAACCTCATATAACCATTTGTCATACTAGAAGTCTACAATCTTACTATTTACTGTACTCCAAAAATCCCATGTTTAAGAAAATTTTGAGTTTTCAAAATTAGGTTCCATATGGCAGAGTTTGAGGGAATAAGAGTAGAAGAGAGGAAGAAAAAAGGGTTATTGTTGCCTAGGTTCTTAGTGCTAAGGATGTGATCCCACTTCTTGTTGTCAACAACCAAATTCTAACCACATTTAGTAATAAGAGCTTTATTGAATTGTTTTAGTCTTCAAAGACCCAAGTCACCAAGTCCCTTAGGTTTACAAACCTTGTCCCATTCGACCAAATAAATTATGTTTCTATCCTCTACACCAACCAAAAGAAATTTACTTTAGATCTTCTCAAATTTTTAGCCATGACCATATGAATTTTAAAAAATGATAAAAAATAGTTAGGGATGTTTTGGAGGGAGGATTTAAGAAGTAGAAATTTACCAACTTGGCTCAAAAGCTTACCTTTCCAACAAAAAATCTTATATTTCACTCTTTCAATAATATTGTTCTAGTGAGTTTTGGAAAATAATTTAGTAGTCAATGGGAGACCAAGATAAGAGGCATGAAGGTAGTCTTACTAGTAGCCCAAGATGTGCACAATCCGTTCTTTTAGAATATTCTCCAAGTTGAAGAAGTAAATCTTGATTTTGTTGTAATTGATATATTGCCTAGTAGCATTGGCATAATCCTCGAAGGTAACCTTCCATATTTTTTCTTCCACAACTGAAGTAACACCAAATAGAATGGAATCATCAAAAAATTGATGATGAAAAGTAGGGGCTAATTGGGAATCAACTCTAACCCCCATGAGTTTATTAGAGATCGTAAATTTTTGGAAGCATCAACCGAGAGATTTCACAACCAAAATGAAGCGGTAAGGGGAAAGGGGGTCCCCATGTCTCAATCCTTTACCACCTAAGAAGTAGCCATAGGGGACACCATTCACCAACACCAAATAGGTAGGGGAGGAGATGTAGGAGTGAATAATTCTTTGGACCTTCTCACAAAACTCAATTTTTAAGAATATCAAAAAGGAAAGGCCATAGCAGTTTGTCACATGCCTTAGAAATATTAAGTTTAAGGAGTATATTGGGACTTTGGTTTTTTAAAATATAGAGTGTATGAGCTCATGGGTGGTGAGAACAACATCAAGAATCTATCTGATAGGCACAAAGCCTTTATAGCAAGGGGGATGAGATTGTGAAGAAGGGGTTTGATTATGTTGACCAATACTTTATAAAATATTATATATATGGTATTACAGAGACCGATAGGTCAAAAATCTGACATGGAATTGGTCTGTCACTTTGGGGACAAGCACAATGTAGGTTTGATTCAAGTGTTTAAGGAGCTTCCCACAAGATGATAGTAAGAATGTCCCACAAGATGATGTACCAAAAGACTTGGAAGAAGGATGTGAGGAACCCATTGGGCCCAATGGCTTTGTAGGCTCCAAAGGAGAAAAAAACATCTTTGACTTCCTCCAAAGAGACATCTTTGCATAATACCTTATTATTAACTTCATTAATAATTTTAGGAATAACATCCACAAACTCGACAGAGTCATAAGTCTCCTATGCATTTTCTTCAAAAATACCTATGAAGAAAGAAATGATAGCATTGACTATGTCCCGATGCTCAGAGAAAAAAAGCCATCATCAAGGTTTAGCTTGCATATTCTATTTCTTATTCTATGTTTAATAGAAAATTGATGGACAAATCTGGTGTTTGTATCCCCTTCTTTAAGCCATTGGATTTTTGCTTCCAAAATAACTCTTCTCTCTTCATAATGTCTTGCCATTCCATTTTGCGCCTACATTCCTCAGAGTAGGAAATAACATCAAAAACCCCCAACTCCATAGTGTCTTGAATAAAACCAAAAGTATAACTAGGTATGAAAGTATTTCCTATACACATATAATTTGAAAATAAGAAATTTTAAAATAAATAAGCTTTATGATAGCAAAAAATGATAGTAAAAAGTAACTATTAAATAAATATACAAACAAAATAAATTAAGATATAAAAGAAAGGTTGAAAAATATATGATCGAATGAAATTTCTTCTTCTCTAATAAAACCTATAAAAAAGAAAGAGAAAAAATGTTTTGTGGCTATTGAGGGGCTTGCCTTAGTCAAACCCTATTTTGGTATGTTTCTACCTCCATGGATAGTCTTGATTTTTGATATATTTTGAAATAAGAAATAAAATTATTGATTTGAGAAATGACAATGGCTGAGATAAAAATAATCCTAAATACACTATGCTAGCACTGAGGATTTTACAAATGAAAATGAAAAATCTAAGAAAAGGAGAAATAAAGCAATATCACAAGAACAAAACCACTTGGAAGCTTTTGGAAAACCCCCAAGAAGACTACTATTATTTGTTTCAAGTTTACCTCAATCTCATGAAAATTTTAGCTTGAAAATAATATATAAATCGCATGCAAAAGGTTGATATAGCTATGTCGCTTGTTGATTTCTTCTTTGAGATGATGGATCTTTCTTGAAATATTACAAAAGTGATAGACTAACTTATACTCATACTCATGTCTATACATCTTATTGGATTAGCCTAGATGACAAACTATTTCAATCCTTTAATTAGGTTTTGTAAAGACTACTATAATACAAAAGTCTTAAAATCATCTATGCTTTGGGTTTCTTTCCTCTATCTACCTTGTACACCCACAATAATATTGAAGTCCACTCCAACAAGAAACCTTGCTGTAAGACAATTCCATAAATATTGCCCCCCCCTCAACCTCTCCCTCCCTCCCTCTTAAAATTTATCTTTTGTTTGGACGAATCTTGTATGGTCGTGTTACCATTGTTTGTTTTGAAGAGCCCACTAAACAAATGAATTCCCATCCCAAACTAAACGTCTTGTCTCCCTCAATTGAGTTGACGATTTGATTAAACGCTGAATAACGATTAGTAAAGTCCGGAAGGGTCGCGTCTTGCCCAATGAAGGCGTAGTCTTATATAAGAACACTTGCAACACGGTATTATTCATGTCGTCGCATTGTTCTTTTTCTTTCTAGGCATTTTAGCAACCATGGCATTGTCTGGAATCTCAACTATTCTTCACAAGCTTAATAGCGCAGTCAGCGATGGCGCATCCGAACTGAGAGTCAGGATGGAGGATAATACCAATAACCCCACAACAAAAGCAAAAACCGTTGTGTTGGACATGGAAAATACAGTTATCAACGCAAGCTTCACTCCCCTCCCACACTACGACTTCACACTGCCAGTCCAACAGCACTCCAACGTCACATGCTACGTACAGAAAAGGCCTGCGTTAGACCAACTTCTTCAACAACTAACAGAAAATAATTTTGAAATAGTAATCTTCACTTCAACAACCAAAGAATTCGCAGATCCTATTCTGGACAAAATAGATATTAATAAAACAATAAGTCTGAGACTCTACAGAGACTCCTGCACTATAGAAGCCCAAAGAGTGCCTGTCAAAGATCTTTCTAAGCTTGGAAGAGATCTAAAGAACGTTGTCATGGTGGACGACGAGCCGGATAGCTATAAACTGCAGCCGGAAAATGCTTTCCCGGTGAAGCCATTTTTCGGCGAGCTTACCGACAGAGATCTTTGCAGGGTCCTAGATTTCTGTAAAATAGCAGCAATGTGTAGCGACGTAAGGGACACCATACGGACATATGGGGCTTTGAGCGGGAGCTGTAATATTAAGGAATTAGCCCCCCATTGCAGTGCGAAGAAAATTATTGTGTTGGAGTTGTTTGATGTTTTAGTAAAGGCAAGCCATGAGCCTCTGCAACATTATGACTTTGTTATTTCATTCATTCGTGACACTGCAACTGGACTGGGAGAAATAGTCCCTTATTATGTCTTGAAAAGGCCCGGCGTGGAAAATTTCTTGGTTGAATTGACTAAGAATTATAGAATTGTTATTTTCACACATGCCCAGAAAAAGTATGCAGATCTTATCATTGATAAACTTGATTTTGATTTCAATATAGACAGCCGTTTGTACAGGGATTCTTGTGATCGCTATGGTTTTGATGATGATGTTTTTGTGAAAGATTTATCCAAGATTAATCCTTCTCATAAGATTAGAGATTTGCATTTGAAGGATGTTTTCATGGTTGATGTTAACCCAACCTGTAAATTTCAACCAGAGAATGGCATTTTGGTGAAACCATTTGATGGTGATCTAGATGATAGAGAGTTGTTTGAGCTTTCAGAGTTTTGTAAAAGTGCAGGTGAATGTTATGATGTGAGAGAAGATATAAGACTTCATACAGATACAGATTCTTCAAGTCAGGGATGTTTGGCTAGTCGTAAGTTGCAGAACTTCGCTAGAACTGCACAGCTGATTTTGCACCACCATCGCCATCCTCATCTTCCTCACTTTGATCACCATGATCGCCAGTGAATATATTACAATCATCAGTTTAATTCCATCGATCTCACAGATAGGATTCGTTGTCATCTGGGATTTTACTATTTCATGTTATTAACGATAAGAATAAACTTATGTTTCTTTACAAACAATTTTTCTTCTCAATTTGATGTTCAAAATCACGGCAAGTATTCAAACAAATTGTTTAATGTTTACCAGATCAACTTGAACGGTCTAAATAATGTGAGATCAAAGAGAACTTTTAAACTAATAACGATAAACATTTTCTAACTCGCATATTTATCTTTAAATTTATTAAAATTAATAAAAGATGTATGTTTTTTGTTTCAACAAAAACTCACTTGATAAAATTATTAAGATGTAGATTGGTATCATAAATTTGAAGGATACAAATAAGATATAATATATAAGATTATATATTTTTAGTTGTATTAATTTTTTATTATATGTTGGTCATGTATTTTGAAAATTTATATAAACTTATATACTTGATATTTTTATATCATTTTAAATATAGAATTTTATATTCTAAAAATATTTACTTAAGAAATATTTTATTTACTAAGAGTTATTTCATCTATTTAAGATATAATATATAGAGAAGGTTATATATATAGCACAAAATAATGAGATTGGACACGAAATAATTATTATGTTCCATTATACATTAAAGTGCTTTGAGATGAGTAGCACATACTAATTTTTTTAATGAACTAACACATTAATATAATATTTGCACTAAAAAATATTATTCACTAACCATATGAATAATCAATAGTACACACACTCTAGGACTCCATCGAAGACTATATGGAATGTTGATCAATACATCATGAGACATCATTTATAGTTAAGATTTTGACCTAACTAAGTACCAATTTGATATCGTGATACCATCCTTCAATAGATTCATCTTAAATGGGAGATTATGGATTAAACATTATAAATAAATACCTTCTTTCTTCCATCAAATTTTTAATTGTACATGAAGGATAAGTGAGAAATATTGAAAGGGCCCTCTATAAGCCAATATCTTATGGTAGGAAGCATAACCTCATGAGTCTTGGATAAGTAGTACATAAGGGTTACATAGTATTTTTCTAGAGATAATGTGTACACTATATTAGATATATTTTCAAGTGATAGGTTGATTGGAAAGGTTGATCATTGCGAATTGAATATTACCACTCTAAATCAAGAGTGAAAACATAAACTAAGAATAATCTAAAGAAAATTTTGAATATTCTTATTTATACCAAACATGGCTATGACATTTAAGGTATGGACACCAGTATTTTAGAGGATTGAGTTTATTGTAGGAGAAACAAATGGTGAGAGGATTAATACCAAATGAGGAAGTAATTGATTCATGTGAAATTTTTAGTTTGGTAAAACAACATAGAAAACTTTCTAGCATGAATGTTTTCCAAAGAAAGGGAACCATTAAAAAGGTTGAGAAATTTTTTATCTTCTAAAAGTAAAATAGTCTAAAGTTAAATTTAATGTTTTAAGATAGAAAAAATATGAAATAAAGAAAGTAAAAAGAGAATCAATACAAATACCAAAATTTTATTTTAGTAATACTTCATAGAAACTAAAATAAAATAGTACGTTTTGGTGTATCAAATGCCTATCATTCCTCCACAAACATAACTAAAACTGAAATAAGTTTGGGTAAGAAACTAAGTACCTAATGTGACACCAATGGATCAAGTGTGTATTCCTATCATGGAGGAATAGAAGGAAGAGACACATGTAATACAAATCTATAAATGAAGAAGAATCATGAATTTATGAAGAGAAATTTGATGAATTTTGTTGAGATGGTGATAATTTATTAGATGATATTCTAGCGAAAAATTTTGAGCTTCCAAATATTGTTTAATGATTCATGAACACCATGATAGCCTATATAATTATATATTTATAATTTAAATTTTATTTTTAATCTTTTCATCCCATATTTATTTTATACATGTTTGATTTTTTATTATTCATTAGTTTTTGTGTGCCATATTATTATTTCAACTTTTTCATTTGATTTTATGCTTACTTTACTCAAATTGTGGGTATTTGTTACTTCACATTTTCATTTCTCCATACCTTTTCTCTTTTTTCTTGTTGGTATCTTCCTTAATTTCCCATGCTTTTTTTACCCTTTCCTTTTCCTTATGTTTTACACCATAGTTGCTAATTTATTTAATTTATGTTAAGCATCCCTATGTTTTATTTTCCTTTGATAATTTTCACTTCTTTGGTTCCTCATGTTGCCTTATTATCTCTCATGCTTACTATAAATTTATATTCTTATTGTGATGTCTATTTTATGATCCTCATGATTTTCCACATAAGTTATTATGCCTATATTTTATCTTTGATACTACATTATTAGCTACCCTTGTATTAGGGGATATATACCTTCCCACTGTCACTTTGAAATTTCAATGCCATGTCCTCACATTAGGGGCATGATACCTCCTCATCTTGAGCTCCTATTGTCAAGGTACATCATACACTTTTCAAATAATTTGCACCTACATTGACTTATTATACTTCTAGAGCTACTACATTGAGTAGGGGCATGTTTTCCTACGTTTTGATATTTTTTATTCATTTATATTTGGGGTATCACCCCTTTTGAACTATTACCTTGAGACCACATTCCTAAATCTATGTTACCACTATGAGTGTATTATATTACCTCTACAAGTTTTTTCCCATGCTCTTTTCCATCACATTGGAGGCATATGCCTATATTGTAGGACCTTATATACTTATATGGGTGTTTTGTTGGCTATTGAGGGCCACATCACAACTTTTATTTACTCTTGTTGGGGTAACCTTATATGTTTTTGATTAAAAAAGAAAGGAAAGGGTCGTCAACTTGAGATTTTAAGACATTAAAAGAATATCAAATAAACAACAAGAGGGCACACAGACTTGACCAAACAAAAAAAGGGATGCATGCCCAATAAAATAGCAAAACAAAAAATTAGAGACAAGATCGAGACCAAACAAAAAACAAAGAACCAAATAACAAATCAATCCCCAATCATCCAAGAGGGCTTCAAGGGATATTTATCAATCCTCCATATCCTTTTTCTCATCAACATTCTTAACATTCACCTTCTCCTCATCATCATCTTTTTCCCTTTTCTTCTTTTGTTTATTGATCTTGAAGTGCTGGAGATAGTACCCATCATTGATTTGTGCATAATTCCCTATGTAAGAATTATAATCTTAGGTAAGGAATTTTATAGATGAGTAATTCTATCATTACATTTGTTGGAGACAAGCTTATCTAGCTCGAACACCTTAGCCTACAACTTCTTTATGGTATCCTTGTCTTTGTCATTAGTGTTTTGAGAAAGAATAGAGGGAGGGTGATTCTCCTCCATGTAGTTTGTAGTTTATTGGGGGATAGGAGAGGGAGGGATATAAAATTCTTACACCTTTGAGAACACATCCACATTCTAGTCATAACCCATTTCAACCTCTGTATCTTCATCATCTTTAACTTGTTCTTTATTATTATCATTATCTTGCATCTCATCAAACTCATGTTTCGATTCATCATCCTCCAAGTCCTCCTTAGTTTGAGGGAGAAAATATTCTTCCTCTAACTCATCTTCATCATATAAATCCCAAATCTATTTTCCTTTGGTAGTATTAGGGTTCACAAAAGTAAGGGCTATGACATGTCTAGCAAACCTGCAACCTCTAGAACCTTTGGGAACACAAGGAGTAGTCTCCACAACCATATTCTCTGCTCCCTCTCCATTGAAATTATCAATACCATCACCCTCAAAAGTGTAGTGATGAAAAAAGTATCTCTTTTTCCTCACTTAATTTGGGAATAATTGACATAAAATTAACTTAATAATTCCTTGGTTTAGAGTTGTAATGTGTTGTACACAATCACATTAATCTAGGCTCCTTTTTAACTAAATGTACTTAAATTGTACCTTACTTTAGGTGTTGTAAAGTGTTGTAACACACTTTCACACTTATCTAGGGTTTCATTAATTAATTGAGCCTAATGGGCCCTTTTAATTCAAATTCAAGCCCTCTTAATTGCATTTTTTGAGAGACCTATCTCGACACCTATAAATCAAATTGCATGAAATTTTATTTGGAAAAATCAAGGTCCTAGAAAATGGTGCTAGGATGCATTCACCACTAAGGGTGAATGGGTCCTCTCCAAATAGGACACCCCTTTCTATGCATTTTTGAAATGGGTTTTTGATGTACTTTCAACCCTCTAAGGCATGGTCCTAGGAAGTTGTGCTAGGACCCATTTTACCTAGGTGGCGAATGGGTCCTCCCTTAATAGGACCCACCTTTTTGAATTTAATTCTGGCGGGATTTTAATGATTTTTAATTCTAGATTTGAGGTCGGCTTGAATTATTTGAATTTCGGGGTTAATCTCTAGATTTAGGAAAAATATGGGGTTAGTTCACATTGTTTCTCCTAACAAGACTTAGCAAGTTTACAAGAGGCCTAAGCATTAAAGTTTTCAAGAATTAGAGAATTACAAGAGCATTTCAAAGGATTTCAGGGAAGATTTATTGCAACAATTCAAGATCATTTCATCATGTCAATGGCATAGTGCATTCATACATGTTTTTGAGCTAAGATAGTTGATGTAGCATTTTTTGATCTACTTGCAAGAATTGTTTCACATTTTATTTGAGATCAAGATCTACATTCTTCATGGCCACTACATGTTATTTTGTAGATTTATACTTCAAGACAACTTCCAAGGTATCAACATTGCATGTTTCATGTTTCATGCTTCAATTTCATTATTTCATTATTTGGTTTATTTACCTAAAATAGGTTTGACCAAGGAAAAATCCTATTCGCTAACAATCAACATTTTTTTCTCCTCTTGAGTGTGTGTTTGTAGATTTACAAGTTGAAGATCAAGTGGAGAAGAAAATTGAAGCAAAATTGTCAAAGTTGTCATTCAAAGTGCAAGAACATGAAAATAAGGCTACATAATTTGTTACAGGATTTCAGGAGCTGACAACCGAGGATCTGAGAGTGCAAACATTGAAGAACAAAACCTAGATCTCAGTTTCATAAACCCTAACAGGGACCCATTCACCACTAAAGGTGAATGAGTCCTTTGTGCCCTAAAAATAACATTCTTGCAGCAAGGTACACATCACTTTGAGCTCTCAACTTCCCTTTTCATTGCTATAACAGTTAGGGTTAGTTTTTTATTGTTATTTAAGCAATTTGACTCTCATAATTGAATGTTTTATGGTGGGAAGTAGTGGTTCATCATTGTGATAAATTCATTTTGATGCAAAACCCCTTTTTCACCTATTAAACAAAAAGGAATGGTGCTTTTTGCCTTTTTTCACAACTTTACCCTATTATTTCTCGTGCATAATGGGGAATACCGCATTTCTTTTCTTGGATGGAGAGGTGTCTAACAACTCAAGATGGAGAGTTGAAATCATAATAGGGCCATTAAATTTTAAACTCAGGCTCACCTTGCCAATAGAGAAAGGGTGAGGGTTAATATGAGCAGAGGGGGATCTAGAGGCTTTTTCATCGAGAAGCTTAATTTTGATAATGCTCTTGACCTTGGGGTTTGAAGAGGGTGTCACAGAAAGGAATTATTTAAAAAGGGCCATGATGAGGCCTTGATGCAAAGGGGGATAGGTTCACTTGATAATGCAGGCCTCAAGGGAGGTAAATAGGAAAAAATATTCATTCTTTTATAGTGATGCGAATGATTAAGAATCGAGAAATGGTAACCATGTACAATTTTATAATGACCTTCAAGAGTGAAATATTTCATGCAATGAAGATTTACTAGAGCCCAAGTAGCTAACAACTTCTCCCAACTCTCACCATTTTGGAAGTGGATGACTTTCTCTTTGCCTCTAAAAAAGAAACAATAAACATTTTGTAGTGTCCATTGCTCTTTTTCTCCACCTTGATGCCATCATAGGCTAAACTTGTGGCTTTAGCTATCAATTCATCAGACACCTGAACTGCTCACCACTTATGGTAATAACCACTTGAGACTAGGAGTTAACAAATTTTGAAGTAAGTTTATCATTGTAGCCTTGCATAGTCTAGAAGAAGGGAGTAAATACACCTCTTTCAAAGATCTCCTAGAGCTTTTCTACTTAAGGGTAGAACAAGAGCTGGGTTCGTGTGAAGTCTCACACCACCCATAGTAACATGCACAAACACCCACTTGATCTACATAAGAGTCAAAGGATCCAAGAGATAAACCAAGGAAATAGAGACAACAAAGTATTTGATAGCTTTTTTGGAGTTTCCTATACTCTTGTTGTTGTTTGAATAGAAAGAGAAATAACATAAAACAAATTGTTTCTTCCAATAGAATCCTTAGAAAATATGGTACTTGGGCTATTAGTATTCATATCCTCCATTTTCTTGTCATATAGAATCATACTTTTATCACTGATATGTACAAGAGAGAGATGACCCTCCTCACAAATGAGATTCAATGAAATCTGCATGAGCAAGGTGGAAATATCCATACTGATCTTAGGCATGAGTTTCCAAGTGTACTTTAGATTAAAGGCACCATAACTAATGCCTAAATCCGTAATATTTTCCTTGCAATCTTTACAACAATTATGAGTTAAGTTATCATCAATCAAAGTGATGTAATCCTTCATGAGAACCTTAGGGTTATATGTTAGTGTGTTAAGTTCTTACTTAGGCATTTAATCATTCAAGTGGTTTTTTCCCATGTTGGGTAGTTTTACACCTGCCTCCTATTTTCTTTCCTTTAAAAGGTTGTACGATATGTAATTTACTCATCTCATTTTTATTCTCTTTTATGGTGAAATGGCCTTGTGTTTCCTCTCTCATTTCTATGAAGGTTTTAGTTGTAGATGATTTTATTGGGTTATTTTCTCTAACAGTAAATAATTATTGTAATCTCTAGCCTTGATGAAGTAGAAAGAACAAGCCACATCATTTTCCTTAGGATATAGCTAAGAACAACCATCTGAAACCTTACAAAACATCCACCATACCCAACCATAGGCTGTAGAGAGAAAAATCATATTAAGGAATGGGAATAAAGATCAAGTTTATCCCGAGTGAGGATATGCTAGAGAGTTTTTAGGATATTTGAATTCAAATTAAAATAGTTCCATTCTTCCCTTTTCAGGTCCATATTGCAAAATAAGTCTACCACACCATTACCTTCCTTGAAGAAGTGGAAAATTTTGAGTTGATGAAACCCACAAAGGTCCATTTTGCAATTCTCAATAATTATTTGTATCTTCCATGAAAGCGTCTTGTCATTTCAAAGGAGATTCACAATTATTTGGGAGTCACCTTCAATCTCCACCTTAATGAACTCAAAGCATAGAAGCCTCGTAACCCCCCACTAGGCCACCATAGCCTCAACAACATTATTGGAGTTGATACCAATGTCCTGAGCATAACCTTCAATAAGGTTCCCTTGATCATCTCTTATTATGCCTCCTACTACCACTTCACTAGGGTTTCTCTTGGAATAACCATCAAAGTTGAGATTAGACCACCCTTTGCTTGGATGGATCCATTTCTGTCATCTATCTAGTGAAAATATTTGACCATTTGAGGTTGGTTAGTCTATGTGAGATTCCCCAATTATGTTTCACTCTTAGTTTCATATAATTTCAAATTCTCTTGGAGGTTTTGAAAGTGAGGGAATTTATGTTATCTTGAATGCTATCTTTGATAATGTAGAAAATGGACTTGTTATTTCTAACTAATCCCTGAAAACCTGTTGCAAGTATGAGCTAGTTTGGTGGTGTTGTCATTAATGTTGTCATTGATGTCAACACAGTTATGTATGTTGCATATTATACATGTATAGTTAAGATGCTTTTGAGATGTTGTGAGTACATGGAGCTATCTTTATGATGTTGTAGTTGTGATGGTTTGATGAGTTTCCAAGTGATTTTGAGAAAATTAATAAAGAAAAGAAGTCAGAGTGATGAATGTGTTCAAAATTTTCTCCAAAATGTGCTCTGCATTTCTCCTATGTTGATCATATGCTTGTGTGGATCTGAAGGTTTTCTAATGGTGATCTTATCATGATATATCCTGAGTTCTAGCTTTTGGTTTGATGGTATGTGAAAGTTACGTTCACCGGTGTGTGAACTGTTCTGGAAGAGTTGGTCTTCTGTGGACTAGGAGAAATTTTTCTACTCTGTAGTCCTCTATTGTTTTGTTTTAGATCTTGCAGATCTGGGATATGTCTTGTGAAGGTGTTCTCTATGTTCTAACAAATAATTTTGAGCTTTGGAGGTTTGAAAGTCATGTTTTAGTATTGTTGTGTGTGTTTACACAGTTTGGATGGACTGGTGGATGGTGTTCAGAGTTTGAAGATTGTTTCACTTGTTGCAGATGTATCTAAAGTAATCTGAGATGTGTTCTTGTGTAGAATAAAGTGTTTTGTAGCATCCGCATGTCATCTTCTTGTTGGGAAGCGTGTACATCAATTTTCATTTATGTTTTTATTAGGTTTGGATGACCTGGTGTTTACACTTCATTCGAAGAATAAAATTTAATTAAGGAAGTGTGTGGTTGATCCAAGACTTTTTCTTTTTGGTCTTGGTTAAGTTTTTTTTTTTGGTCCACTCTCATTCCTTTCCATCGTAGGAATTTTGAGTTTCTGACTTAATTTGAATTTATGAAATGAGTTTTTGTGGCTAACATGGAGAAAGGTTTTAAAGTTGAAGATGGTATAAATGCAAGTTGAATTGTGAATATTTGTATGACAATGTGATGAAAAGTGATGAAGTGAGACACAAATTATAAGAGAAAAAGTGTGTGAAAGTGTGTTGAGGTAGCAATTATTTATTGTGTTGGATTCCTGAAGGTAGTGAGCTAAAGGGTTTTGCAATCTTTTGATCAAGGCTGCAGATGCGCGTTAATTTTTGTGGTGGATCTTTTGTTCTCTTTTGCATCTGTAGACAGTGAGCCTCCCTATTGGATAGTGAATCCTTTATGTAGGCAGCGAGCCTTTGTATTTGGACAGTGATTCCTCTTTTGGGTAGTTAGCCCTTGGTAGTGAGCCTCTGTATTCAGTTTTATAATCTTTATATTGTGAGTTAACCCTCACCATGGTTTTTCCCTCATTGGGTTTTCCACGTAAACATCTGTTGTTCATTGTGTTGATTTACTTTGTGTTATTTGTGTTTCATGCTCTTACTTAATAACAAAATAGTGTGGTTGTGGAATTGATAAGTGTTGAAGTTTTTAAGTTTGAATTTTGTGACAAATGATTCAAAACCCCTCTTAGTTGTCCTATGCCTATTTAAAAATTTGTATTAGAGCTTTGGTTCCTTAGTGTAGAGCTTAATCACTTAAGGAAGATCTGATGGCACATAATTTGGCAATCCCTATGTTCGATGGATTTGATTACAGTGATTGGAAAGTGTATATGAGAGGATATATTGTTTCTCTTGGTTACAAGACCTGGAAGGCTATTGAGAAAAAGTATACAAGTCCGGTGAATGGTCCTACTTCTGCTTATGAGGTTTCTTCTTATGAGGAGAATGAGAGGGTGAGGTATGCTATTTTCAATGCTTTATCTAAAACTTAGCGAACTAAGGTTATTTATTTAGATACTGCTCATGAAGTCTGGAAGAACTGTATGAAGGAAATGAAAGAGTAAAAGTATATTCCTCGATGAAGTAGAAAGAACAAGCCACATCATATTCCTTAGGATCTAGCTAAGAACAACCATCCCAAACCTTACAAAACATCCACCATACCCAACCATAGGATGTAGAGAGACAAATCATATTAAGGAATGGGGATGAGATCAAGTTTATCCCAGGTGAGGATATGCTAGAGAGTTTTTGGGATATTTGAATTCAAATTCGGGCGGGTGCATGAAGTTGGGTAGCAATTTCATGGCCACTTTCTAAAAAAAGGTTTGAAAACTCATAGCGTGAGCTCCTTATAGCACGCTAAAAGCAAAAAAAATTGAAAGTCTTCATTTTCACTTCAATTGTTTTCTTCTTCTACCTGTGGCCAAAACCCCCAACTTTCGGGCTCACATTCTAGGAGGAGGTATTTGGCACAAATCTTCAACAAGAGTTGCTATTTCTTTGCAAGGATGGTGCCATGACGACGAAGAGGTGGGAGAGGTAAGTATTGTTTGTTATTTGTTTTGAATTTCTTAGTTTTAGGTTATATTTGATATATAAATTTTGAATTTGTAGGAGATGCAAATGAACCCGCAAACCCACAAAATCCTCAACAAGAAGAGCAATCATATCCTGAAGAACAAAATCCTCAACAAGAAAATCAACCTCCTCCACCAATCCCTCAACACCCTCCTGGCACTCAACAAAATTTAATGAGTGAGATTGAGAACAACAAAAAAAAATTGAGGATTTTATTAGTAGGTTGAGTGATCCAAATGGTTCAACCATAGAAAGAATGACCCTCACAAATTCATTGAAAGATATGTTAAAAAATGTAGATTCAATTAGCAAACAAATAACTGGATGGCAAGATAGGAGGTAGGTGGCTAGGGCATATTATGCAGATAAACTATCATATAAAAAAGTAAAGGATTTAAAAATTACAAAAGATGATTTGTGCTCATTATTCATTGACCCACGCACAAATCAAAATATTAGCCTCAATGTGAAGAGGTTTCCTATTCATTGGTGCCACCACCAAGAGATTAGGAACCATTTTTATGATAGGTGGTACATGGTATTTGATGACCGACTGTGCAATAATTGTGAAGTCCCCTAGTATTTTCTTAGGAAACTATATAGTGAGTTCATATTGAACAAAATCCCAAATTATTTTGATATGAGGGACTTCTAGGGGAGAGGTGGGGGCTCAGCTTAAGATAGGATCGGTGCACAGCTGGATCCTATGCGGCAAGGGAGACGAGCTCTCACTAGGCCACCTCGTGAGCACGTTATGCCTGTCGTCGTGAAGGAGAATACCGACGTAGAGATATTGCAGGTGATTAGAACTTTGACCTAGAGTGTCATCCATCATACTATCCCTATTCTACAGTTCCATCCAGGAGAGTCTTCGAGTGGTGGCCTTCAAACCCATGTGTGCCAATCTTGCGGGGTGACTTGTTCATATGACCCTGCCGACACTTAAGAGGCTACTGCGGAGGATTCGTATATAGCTACGGAGATGGAGAGGGTGGCTGACATTTTTCATGATGCATATGGCATTGATACTCAAGTAAAATTTAGCATGTTCATTGAATTTAATTTATTAAATTTTTATTTTGAAATGCAAGATTAACTAATTTAGTTTTATGATTTTAATAAAATTGCAGGGTCACAGTGTTGAGATTGGATACACCGGCCCTCCACCTACTTATTTTTGCAATACACCTATCAACGAGGTATGTAACTAGTAAATAATTATAAATTTATTCCATGTTAATAGCATTGTTTTATGAATGGTATTTTAATATGTGATTTTAGATGTTAAACAAGGTAATATTGGAGGTTTCGAGGGAACACATCCTAGTGCCAGTGGATTTACTCAAACCTTCACACAGTTAATAGAATAAAGAGTTTAAATAATGAATTGTATTTAATAGATTTTTGTAGTTTATATTCATATCGTTGGTTACGTTGCATTGCACATCATTCAAACTCAAAGAATTACTTCACATTCCATAACTAATAACTAGATGTTGATAGATGAAAAAATTTCAACTACAATATAGTTGTTTAGAAAGTCAACATAAGCAGTGATGCAATTTCTTCACATGGAGGCATGTGCTTGCAAAGGTGCACTTGCACGACAAACTATGGATGCTTGGAAAAAAATATATGAAACCATAATCGTAAGCAATAGCATAGACAAGGCAATTAGTAGTTTTAAAAAATGCCTCAAAGAAATGCGGTCTCATGGTGATGGAATTCCATTCTATCACCATGAGACCACATTTCTTCGAGGCATTTCTTCAAAATGCTCACCACCTTTTCTATGATACCACATTTTTCATACATGTGCACCAAAGCATTTTCTCAAACTACTTGTGCTTCCTTGCTGCTATGGCTAAAAGGCTAAAATAGGTGCTTTCCAACAAACTATGGATTCTTGGAAAAATATATATCAAAGCATAATAGTAAGCAATAATACCATAGAGAAGGCAATGAATTTTTTTTAAAAATTCCTGAAAGAAATGCGTTCTTATGGTGATGGAATGCCATGACGTGCATTTGTTTGTAATGGAATTCCATCACCACGAGACCCCATTTCTTTTGAGGAATTTTTTCAAACTGTTCACTACCTTCTCTATGCCATCACAATTATCATACATGTCTACAAAAGCATTTAATCAAATGATTCAGCAGCTTGTTGCTAAGGGTAAAATCCTAAAAACACGTCCTTTCGAACAAGATATGGATAGGGAAAATAGTAAGCATGATAATCAGAAATATATAGTTTAATAAGTACTCCAAATTTTGTTCATTAGATCTCATACACTATAAGTCATGACGTGGATAACTATTATAACTTTTTTGTGATTAAATAATTTGTTGTTTTATTTTTAGATGTTGGTTGTGGAAACACCTCCAAATGTTATGAGGGCAATGGATATCAGTGTTTCATCCGCTATACAATCCTCAATGGCTTTGACAGGGGAGGTATGAGGCAAATTACTAAATTTAAATTTACATTCGTTGTTATACATGTTAGTTTGAGTGAAAAATCAAACCAAATTATTTATTCGTAGTCTAATTTCTATTTGGATGGTTTATACAGGGCTTGCGCACGCCTCAACATCGACGTGCAAATATTTCCCTCGTGTAGAGTGATCATGAGATGGCTGTAAGTGATTATTTTTCTAAATATATCATTTTTATAATGTAATTTCTATATATTAATGTCTTTACTTCTTATTGTAACAATTAGAACTTCACCAAGAACTTAACAGTAGTAGGAGGAGCAACAGGAGCACTCCTCGAGTGTAGTAGAAATGAGTGACAAACCAATCGTCATCCGATTAACCAAAAAAGGGAAAGAGTTTATTTCGAGAGCCTGGAGAGCAATGAATTTTGATTCCAGAGCCCTTTGTTGTATGCCTACATGGCAGTTTTGTACATATTTTGTATTGGATATATTTGACATTGTATGCCTATATGGCATTCTCATAAGCCTATATGGCTATTTTCTACCTATATTTTATACTTATATTGACATAGATTGATGTATGCGTACATGGCTATTTGGTTAATACAAATATTTTTTATCGATGGTGTCCATATTTGCATGTTATAAATTCATGGTTTAATAGATATGAGTTATGTGTATTCAAGTGTATACTTTACAACGTACATGTATACTTTGTGACTTACATGTGTCCCAATGTATACTTTGTGACATGCATTTTCATGCGTATACCTTGTATTCATGCATATACTTTCTATTAAGTTGTGTATACTATGTATTCGTGTGTATACTTCAAGGAATACGTGTTTGTGACTACTTTTGCTTCCCTTATTCACACATGCGCATGCTTAACTTATTCACATGTATACTTATTAATTGGTTAGCCATAGCATTGATCATTGTTGTCCTTCATGGTTTGTCTTGAATAAATTAATTGATTAATGGTAAAAAACTTTATCTAAAAGAAAAAAACACATTTCAATTGGTATTCTATGAAATGATTGATAAAAATATTCCAATATATTTAATCCTTTGATTGGAACAACTCAACTAAGCAAAGGATACATAAGACTTTTCCTTTTAGATTAGCAATGGATGGAAGTTTCAAAAAGTATCCTTGATATTACAAAAAGATATGTGTTTATAAAATTCAATTGTGCACTCACCCTTTGGTTCTTTGAAAGAAAAATCTGCCTATGCCATTGTTACACTGCACAGGTAAACTAGATTTTGTATTGTGGAGCTATATTAAGCTACCACTCTCAAGACCAATGTAAAAATGATACAAAATAATGTTTGAGATTGCAAGAAGACATCAAAATGGCTAGTGTACTAAAAAAATTCTTATGATTTATGAAGAACGCTGATAACTCTACTCAGTTGGCTTCTTTTTTCAAAATCATACAAATTGAACCCTAGCATCAATAGACTCTATATATCAAGCTACCACAATTCAAATTTCAACGATGAATATTTATCATGCATGTTTTAAATGACACTCAATTTTATGGTGGTTTTTTTGTTTATATGATGTTATGTGATATTCTAATCCTAATGCATGCTTCTAGGCTACATATATATTTATATTTTGTTTTTACATGATTTTTGTACCAACGAACCAAACCCCCCTCAAAAAACATTTGGCTTAATTGGCGAATCGAACCCTCAAACCTGAACCCGAACCTAAAAACCTATTCTAACACTCTTCATTCTGCCTACAAAAACTTAATTGACCACCAAATTATGCTGCCTCTTGACTTTACCCACTTTTACTCCCTCAAACATCTCTTTTTCATTCAAAACCCCTATTTTCCCAACTAGGGCATCATGCCATAACATAATTTTGACCTCCCCTGTCCTTGCAGACCTTTTGAACACATCAAAATCCACAACTTCACCCTATTTCCAACCTATTCTAACTTATTTTCAAGCAATATCTTCTTTTCATCTCTTCTAGCCTTGCTTTTAAGGGGCCTCAATTTTAAATTTTGAACAGGGGTAGCATGAGTAATATCTTCCAATGCCTTTACCAATTTTATTTTCTTATTCCTACTCCCTATCCTACTTACATCGGGCCCATATCATCGAGACACAACTTGAACAATAGGTGGAATGGACTATTTCAACATATTACACTTGAACCCTTAAGGGATCGATCCAGTTGAACGTAGCTCAGAGCGATTCCATGTGTTTGGGTGCAAAATAGGACCATGCCTAATGTAAACATACCTATTCATATGCATTGGAATAGTTTGTTTGGTCACACGAGTTGCAGAATGAAAGTTGCATCAGTTTGCAACTTTCAGCTGCTTGCATTTGACACTTTTTCCATCACCTAAAAACTGGACACCATGGGAATTTTTTTTTTGAAATAACAAAAAATGAGAGAGGTTATTGTAGAGGGGTCCAACATGATTCCATAGGATTAGATGAGAAGTTTCTAAGCATCATGATATCTGAGTAACAACATGATGAAGTTTGCAACTATTTTGCACTTTGGACCCTTAAGGGATCGATTCGGTTGAACATAGCTCAGAGCGATTCCGCATGTTTGGGTGAAAAATAGGACCATTCCTAGTGTAAAAATACCTATTTAGACTCATTGGAATAATTTTTTTGGTCACACGAGTTGTAGAACGAATGTTGCACCACTTTGTAACTTTCCACTACTTGTATTTGTCACTTTTTCCATCAGTTGGAAACTGGACACCATAGGAAAACCACTCTGAGATAAAAATAAAATGAGAGAGGTTATTGTAGAGGGTCCCAACATAATCCCATAGGATCAGATGAGAAGTTTCTAAGCATCACGGTATCCGATTAGAAACATGATGAAGTTTGTAGCCATTTTGCACTTTGAACCCTTAAGGGATCGATCTAGTTAAACATAGCTCAGAGCAATTATGCATGTTTGGGTGAAAAAGAGGACTATGCCTAGTGTAAAAATACATATTTAGACGCGTTGGAATAGTTCATTTGGTCACACAAGTTGTAGAACGAAAGTTGCACCACTTTGCAACTTTCCACTACTTCCATTTGACACTTTTTCCATCAACTGAAAACTGGACACCACAGGAAAACAACTCTAAGATAACAAAAGCTGAGAGAGGTTATTGTAGAGGGTTCCAACACAATACCATAGGATTAGATGAGAATTTTCTAAGCATCACGGTATCTGAGTAACAACATGCTAAAGTTTGCAACCATTTTGCACTTTGGACCCTTATAGGATCGATCCGGTTGAACGTATCTCGAAGTGATTCCAGGTGTTTGGGTGCAAAAGAGGACCATTCCTAGCATAAACATACCTATTCAAACGTGTTGGAACAGTTTATTTGGTCACATGAGTTGCATAATGAAAGTTGTACCACTTTTCAACTTTCCACTACTTGCATTTGACACTTTTTCCATCAACTAAAAATTTGACACCATGAGAAAACCACTCTCAAATAATAAAAATTGAGAGATATTATTGTAGAGGGGTGCAATGCAATCCCATAGGATCAGACGAGAAGTTTCTAAGTGTCACGGTATTCGAGTAATAGCATGCTGAAGTTTACAACCATTTTGCATTTTGGACCCTTAAGGAATCGATCCGGTTGAACATAGCTCAGAGCGATTTCGTATATTTGGGTGCAAAAGAGGACTATGCCTAGTATAAAAATACCTATTTGGATGTGTTGGAAGAGTTCATTTGGTCACACGAGTTGTAGAACGAAAGTTACACCACTTTGCAACTTTCCACTACTTGCATTTGACACTTTTTCCATCAACTGAAAACTAGACATCACAGGAAAACCACTTTGAGATAACAAAAACCGAGAGAGTTTCTTGTAGAGAGGCCCAAAAAAATCCCATAGGATTAGACAAGAATTTTTTAAGCATCACGGTATCCAAGTAACAATATGCTGAAGTTTGTAGCCATTTTACACTTTGGACCCTTAAGGGATCGATCTGATTGAATGTAGCTCGGAGCGATTTCGCGTGTTTGGGTGTGAAAGAGGACCATGCATAGCTTAAAAATACATATTCAGACATGTTGGAACAATTCGTTTGGTCACACGAGTTGCAAAACAAAAGTGTGCACCACTTTACAACTTTCCACTGCTTCCATTTGACACTTTTTCCATCAACTAAAAATTGGACACCACAGAAAAACCACTTTGAGATAAAAAAAACTGAGAGAGTTTATTGTATAGGGGCTCAACACAATCCCATATAATTAGACAAGAATTTTCTAAGCATCATGGTATCCGAGTAGCAGCATGCTGAAGTTTGCAACCATTTTGCACTTTGGACCCTTAAGGGATTGATCCGGTTGAATGTAGCTCAGAGCGATTCCACATGTTTGGGTGTGAAAAAGGACCATGCCTAGCATAAACATACCTATTCAGATGCATTGGAATAGTTTGTTTGGTCACACGAGTTGCAGAACGAAAGTTGTACCACTTTGCAACTTTCTATTGCTTGCATTTGACACTTTTTCCATCAACTAAAAAATAGAAACCATAGGAAAACCACTTTGAGATAACAAAAACTGAGAGAGGTTATTGTAGATGGACCCAACACAATCCCATAGGTTCAGACAAAGATTTTGTAAGCGCCATGGTATCTGAGTAATACCTTGTCAAATATTGCTACCCTTTTGCACTTTGGGATTTGATGTTTCATTGAGCTGTACAGTTCCATGCAGTGTGATTGTGCTATCTTTTTGATGGAATTCGGTGGGTAGCAGACGTAACTCCATTTTAGTTTTGGTTTGGTTGGATTTCAAGTGATTTTGTACATTTTAGAAGTCAATTACTGAGGGTCGGTTTGTATACCCTATTTTAAGGGTTTTGAGTGCATTAAAATATCATATTAAGTCTTTCACCCACTGTATGCTTCCATAACTAATGGAAAGGCTTAGTTATGGTTATAAAATATGTGTGCAAAGTTTTGTGAATAGAGGGTTTTTAGGTGATGCCCTAGATATCAAATGGTGCATTTTTTAGTGGAAAATGGTGGTTTACTGCTAGGGTTTGAAGAAATATTTGGGGGCAACAATATCTCTTGAACTTTTAAGCTTGTGCAGACCTTTTTGAAGGTGTTTTAGGCTTTGGTTGGCTGTGGGAAGGTTTCAAGTATGGGTTTTCAATAAACCCTTTCCTAACTTATAGTCTCCAAATCTCATCAAATGGGCTTATCCTTTAGAGAAGGTCATACAATGGCCAACCAAACATCAGTCAAGCTTTAACATAGACCCTAAGACAAATTCCTAGGAGATCATACCATGTTTCTTTGTAACATCATTAAGATCCAATAGACCACCTTGCATAAAGGCTACTAAATTATCCCTATTTACAAAGAGACGAACTTTTAAACACTAGATCTTCACTTAAACTCCTCAAACAATAGTATGTTATGTGTCAAAACCTCCAATTCCATGATTTTTTTCTAGGTCCAAGACCTCTAGAGCCCTAATACACCAAACCCTCAATTTCAAGCAAAATACTTGGGGTTTTTAATGAAACTCCTATCTCCCATACCTGCCATACCCAAACAAAGCACCAAACAAACTTACTAGACCCTGCACATGGTGAATAATACATTACATGGATAGCCCTTCCCACATTTTTTCAAAACACCACTTGAAACCCTCATTTTCATCATGACAATACCCTGCTATAGCCCTAGAACATCATCCCAAACACCCAATCTTGACTCCATAACATTCTAAATAGGTTAGGCATGTATTTTACAAGTTAGAGGATCCATTC